>VZTX01018971.1:0-33092 GCA_013400915.1 Pardalotus punctatus
CAGGGTCAAACCTCGACACAAGACTAGACAGCCTGTGAAAGACAAACACATCCTCTCCTACACTGATCTCTACATTAAGATGAAATTATCATGAAATAGAGAAGGATCGCTCCTGCCAGATGCCAACAGTTGAGCTCCCCTACTAACTCAATCCTGTAGTGAGGGGTGAATAGAGAAAATCTAGAGAGAAACCTGAGTTTGTTATTTGGGAGTTCTCTTCACTGCCTGTTTGCAGAACTACATTAATGAACAAAACCAATGTGTACTAACAGCAACAGTAAAGGAGGACAACTACAATATGCAAGGCCATTCACCCATATTTTGGAATCAAGGAGAGAAACTGAGAACTGTTTAGGCTTTTTTTCATTTCGGCTAAAAGAGAAACTAGTGGATAACTAGAGGAACCTCAGGTGGTGCTGCAGAGTTTAGAAGCTCAGCTGCTATTTCAGATGCCAGGACAAAAGTGCCCTTACAAACTGCCAACACAGAAGGGGAAGTAGTCACCTCTCCAGTACAAGGCAGCCTTGCTAAGGAACCTAAATATTGTGCATTGAGAGTGCACAATAAACCACCTCCATTAGTGAATTAGATCACCACAACAAACCCAAAATGAAGAAAACACCTGTTTTTCTCTCCTCCTGGATTAAGGAGTTACAGTCGTACACAGAAAGGTCAGACCAACACCATTGCCAATGCACAGGAGGGACAGGCAAGAGCAGGGAAGAAAAGAGCATCACCTCTCCCTTCGGGCAGCAATGGCCACCAGACCAACTCAGCTGCTTGTGAAACCACAATCCATGACCGCTCTGGCCAACTCAGCTTCTTGTACTCAACACAATGAGCCTTAAGCCACTTGTTAAAACTATCCTACTGCATCATTTAAGAGCCAACCAAAACAAAAAGATCTCTTGCATGCTTTGTGAAATGACTGCAATATATCCAGAAAGATTTTCAGTTAATAAAACCATTTATCTACAAGTTTCTCCTGAATCATTAAAAAAACAAGCTCACAAAAGTATTAGTCATATTCTTGCACATGCAAAGATTTTTTTTTAATTCTGCCTTAAATTTTTTCCTCCCCGAAGATGCAATTAAAACCCAAATAACAATAATACAGCAATAATAAATATATCTTATGTATTAACACTATACCGAACAAATGGTCTTGATACCAAACTGAAAAAAAAAATTGGTTTATTTCTGAACTGTAGTGTCTGTATGGGTCATTGACACAGTGACAGACACAGTGGCCTGAGACAAACAATGTTTTCCATAATAATCCTCCATTTCGGTACAGATTTCATTTGTTCTTCACAAGAATCACATTTCTTTGTGTTTTTCTTGCTCTCTCCCACAGTGCATTTTGAACCACAAGATTGACAGGCAAGAATGCAATAACTTAAGGCAAAAATAAAAAGGAATAAAACTTATCAGAGCCCACTATAACCAAGAACTTCCCTTGCCAAAGGAAAAGCTTTGCAAAAGTTTTAAGTGCAAGAATTGTTATAAAAGTCAATACAAGATTTCAGATGAAGTATTAAATCCCTCAGCAAATCATGAGTCTAAAACTGAAGTTCCTTCACTACAAAATAGGAAGCTATTACAGTAAATACTTTTAAGTCCCAACAGACCAGGAAAGCACACCCAATTCCTGCATAAAAGTGTATATGCAACATGCTAATACTTGGTGGTCATTTGCACTCTGAGACACCATCAGCGCTTCTGTATTTTTAATTAAAAGATTCTTCTTCTCTATAGTTCTTCTAGTATATTACATTCCTTTTGAATCAAAAAAAGTTACACTGCATTCCTTTATGTATCATATGTTCTCTGACGATTAGTATGAAAAACACTAAGTATTTCCAGCTTTACTTGACAGGTACATGCTGATGCTGAAGAAAGGCAGTCAGACTGTGTATGCACAATTCAGACATGCACTGCAAGACAAATGAAGTTAATGAACTGCTGTCCATAAGGGGAGCTGCTTGTCCACTGAACTACATCTTTCGGTTGTTTTCAATTTAAAGTTATGAAGAAAGCACATACAGTTCTTTGCTTTCAAAAGATCTACGCAGCCAAAAACCTCTTGAAACCACTGGAACACTCTGGATGCAAACTGGAATTGTTTCATGCATCTTTAACAACCTCACTGTGATGAGCCCTCAGCCTGCACACTCCACCCTGACTCCTCTTCAATCTGACTTTTGTAACATACACCTCTTTCTTTTCCTTCAGAAATCTGTGGGTTTCTTAGCCTTCTTGATTCCTTCCTCTCTCATTAACTGTTTCTCTAATAATTTAGTGGTAACACTTCAATTCCCCACTTGCTAGGACATCTGTCAGGAGACTTCTCCTTTGCTTGAAAAGCTACCTTGCCCCTGGCCTGGCACATTTCATCCAAGCTGCCTGGTGTTTTTCTTGCCATTATCAAGCAATCAACTGAATCAACTTCTGCCGCAATTTAGCACCAAACTTCTTTCTGTTATGCTTCTTTTCTTATTCTGTATCAAATATTTCAGCTGTTAATTAAATGCAATATAATTAATAGCAAAGTAAGAGATAACAGTCACTCAATTAAAAAAACCAACACAAAAAACCCCAACACAAAAATAAAACCAAGCACTTTTTCAACACTTTCATCAGCAAACAGAAGTCTGCATCTAGTGCATTCAGACTATTTGCCCCAGGCAAGCAAGACCTCTGCATGGTATGTCATCATTATTTTGTGCTTTAAAAACCATCAGTGGGGCATGCATCCTTAAAATAGCATAGAATATTGTTACCTTGAGATTACCTTCTGCCTCAGTCACAAAATGTGTCAAGAGCACTTGAGCACAAAGCAAAAAAAAAAAAAAAAATCAGGTTGGATGCAACTTTGTTTACATACCAAATAAATAAATACTTTCTTTTTTTCCCCACTATTATAGGATGCCAATAAAAAGTTCCCATTTATTTAGCATTGTGACTTTCAACACCTCTGTAAATAATGTCTTCACCATTTGACATCCCAAACTGCATTTATATTAATAATCTAGTTACATTGAATTTGTAACAGCCAAAACAACCTTGTATCATTTGTAGTGAAAAAAATTAAGCATTTTCCAAGTTAACTGTCAGTAGTGTTTGAACAGAGGAATTCATAATAGCAGGTAGTAAAAATGTAAAAAAAACCAACAAAAAACAACACAACAAAACTGAAGTTTATCAGTTGTACAACATCACAGGGAAGTTCCAATCATATGCAATTACCCACATTTAGGTTTTTCATAAACTTTTCTGTTAATATTTCAGCTCTTTCACCCTGGTAAGCAGAGACTCCAGGCTAGGACCCTGATTTTTTTTGGCTCCCACGGAGGATTTCCACAACACACGTATTGGGAACCAGAAGGTGGACATGTGTTCTGATCTCAAGGTATCTGAAACATTATGCTCGTGCCAGGTTCTGAGTCCATACCCCAATGTGGTGCTGTGCACATCAAGTTGCCACAACTTGCCCAGGAAAAAGACTTGCCAACAGCCACACAGACAGAATGAAGAACACAGTCTGGGCCTCTTACCTGAGCAGCCAGCACTCCAACAACTGAATGTTGGGAAAGCACAGCAAGTTCAACAACTGAACTCATCTAACTTAGCATCCCACTTTCAAAAGACACATAAAATGAAAATATATGATAAAATTTTAATTACAGAGTCATTTTGCTCTCTCCCATTGGCTGCAGGCATTGAGATCTGGTATTCTGGAAGATTATTAGGAAACTAAAAATACTTGCATATATGAAAAAAGGATGAAGACGGGGATTTTAAAAGAGTCTTTTAGTGATATCTCTCCCATAAGATACTGTAAGAATGTTCTCACAAAGGAGTCAGTGCTTAAGGCGATTTCTCCTCCTTCTTGTTCTTCAACTAGCCTCTAAAAAAATTCTTTCAAGTAATTAACACAATTAAAGGCATGATCATGAAAGCTAACTTAAAAAAAAAAAAAGGCTTTAATGGCTGAACTCTTTACCTCACTTTATTTTGTGAATGTGTCTTTTATTGTAACTTAAGACACTACAAAATAAATTGCAGCTTGGCTACAAGAGTCACACATGGGAAAACACAGTTTAGGTTTGTTATTCCCTCTTTTTCATAAATCAGCCCTGGGCTCAGTTTAAACACATGCCAAATATGACCTAAATGTATCACATCTTCAACAAGTAATCATACAGGAGAAGAGGAAAGAAAGCGTTGGTTCAATCCCCACAGTCCACAAGCCAAGGATTAGGTTACCTTCTTGTAATTGTATCTAGTTATATACATACATGAGAAATAGTTTAAGCGAAGGGAATACATTCTGAGATCAGGATATGAAATTAACACCAATAAACCTGGCTCTGTATTTCGTCCATTTTCTACAAAATTTCATACATGCAGTTATCAGTGCCTCATTTGGTTTTACATTAAATTTCTGTGGTCCTCAACAATTTCAGAAAGCAATGTATTTCAGTGGGTCCTAATCTTTCTCTTCCACAGCAGACAGGAAAATATGTTTCTGGTGATTTCTTCTAACTGTCCAAGCTGATCCCTGAAATGCTGGACATAAACCAGAAATCAAAAGCAAAATAGCAGACTTACTCAATGGAGCAGCATACAACAGCCTATTAGAGAATTATGCAGCAAATATTATCCCTCTCCACTCCTAACATAGTAAAAGCTCCTCAGGGAACAGCTTAACTCACCTGTAACTTAATTTAAAATTTAAAGATTTAAAGCCTAAAGTAATTAATTAAAATAATTTAGATCTCTTGTGAAAGAATAATTCATCATTCACAGGGGAGAGAAGAATTTAAAATTCTTCACATCAACAAATGATGACTTTTTGAAGTAATCTAATGCAAAATTCAATTTTTAGATAAAATTATATCAGGTATGGAAATACAATAGGCTACCCATGCCATAACAAGCCTGCAGGCTTCTGCCTTTTGTGTCTCAGTAGTAAAAATAAATAAATATTCAATGGTTTGTGAATTCATAAAAATCATAGAAGGGAAATTTAAAGCTAAAAGAAAGCTAGCTAGCTCTTTCTTTAATTCTGTCTAGAGTCAGACTAGCTCTGAAATACTTATTTAGCACTCAAATGAGGAAAGGGGTTTCCATTCCTGATTTGGAAGTGTAAAAACATCTCCAAAATTACTCAAAATAAAGCCAAGATTAAACATATATAAGGTTGAATATCTCCCATCTTTAACCATACACATTTGAAATGATAAAACAGATAAAACTTGCACATCATCACTCCCTGAAGGGAGATTTTTTTTCTTGTTTGGAGTATTTTTAAACCATACAACTGCACTCTCAGATATTAGCAACATCCTTCACAGGTTTCACCTTTATGTTACACTCCATAGCATGGCAACATTAATTCTATGCTGACTTAAAGCACTAATTTGTCTTCAAACTTCTTCTATGTATTTTCTTGTTTTCCTAATGCTTACGTTTATAAGAAGGGTTTATATTTGTTTTTCTTCAGATTGAACACATGGGGAACAAATCTTGAAAACAAAGATACTACTTTATATAACATCAGAGACTTTTGCTTTTGAATTCCTTTAAAAAAAAAAGACTGAAAGTTGTTACATGAGGATTAGTGACAGTAGTTGGTAAGCATTTAAGTTATTCATGAGCTTAAACAGATTTTCTTCACCATGTCAAGACAATGGTTCTTCCTCTCAATAACACTCACTATTATGGTTCCTTGTCTACCACTCCATTTACTGTATCCAGTGAAAATCAGGACAAAGGCTTAAATGGCAGATTTCCTAAGGCAAACCAGTGTGCCCATGCTTCCCAAACTGCTCAGTAAATAAGACTTGTTTACAAAGCTCTATCACATGAGAACATGAAAACAGTTTTCAATATTTAATACTTACATGCACACCAAGGTAATCTGAAGCAGTGGTACCACCCAAGGACAATATATTAATCCAGACTTCCTATATCTAGGAAGTAAGTCACCCAACAATTACAACAGAAAAAGGAAAGAGAAGGGAACAATTATAGCCATGAAGACACCTCAACTCCTAGTTGCAATGCATGTTTACGTCTTAGCAGCTACCTGAAAAAGATTTTTTCTAAATTAACTATTAGGAAGATGGCATATATGAAAGAATGCTGTGGACTCAGGATGTGACCTGTCAAAATTAGAAATCAAAGCCCTCAAATGAAAACATACGTAAAGGAGCTAACTGCAAGCACTAAAGCAAGACAGGCCATCCCATTTCTGGGTCCATGCTTTGAATCCAACACAGAGTTATGCTGCTGCCTACTTGTATTCACAGAGTTATGGACAGACACCATGATTGTGAGCTGCTTCCTTACAACAGATCTCCATGGTCCCAGCTCTCTGGCAGAGTGTGAGCCTGGCTCAGCCTCAGAGAGCAGCTCCTCCGGGCTTGGAGCACCATGCACATGCAAGGAAGCAGAGGGATGAGGGACACACATATTCCCATTGTGAATCTCACTGTTGCTGTGGGAAGCATCAGAACATCAGTGCTGCAGGATGGCATCCACCAACACTGCTATGTTTGCATTAGTTAGAAAAAACCCCCAACCTCTTGAAGTTTCATTCATAATGTTCTGCTATTAAAACTTCATCATTCCCTGAGAAGCCCTGGTAAAAGACTCAGAGAGATTCAAGGGAACTCTTAAAGTAGAAAAGCAACCAAGAAGATTAGCATTCAGTTGGTGCTTTATTTGAAAATAAATTCAAAACAGGAAAAATTAACTTCAGCTCTCTTTAAGTGTCATAGGAATGAAGACGACAAAAAAAGTATAGCCTCGCACATCCCCTCAAACAAACACTGTGTGTAGGACACAAACTCCAGCCCTGTTCCCCCACAAAAAACCACAAGCAGAAATGTGATCCCAAGTGATTCACAAACAAACAAATAAGGCCATGTTTCTGTTGCTATAACATAACACACGGTATTTTTTTTCCCCTCTGATGTAATTTTTATAACATTATTTTGGAATCTGACTATTTTAAAACTTGGTTGCTACGACACATTATAGTCATTACATGGATTCATTTCCTTCTTTCCAACTGGCAAGACTGTTTCAGTTTTATGAAGTTATATTATGGACAAAAGACACATAAAATATACCATAAATTCTAATAGTAGAAACTCCTTTAATGCCTTCCATTCCCTGAATAAATATGAATTGGAAGGCGGGCTTCCCCCTCACAATTACCCTAAATGTCTCCATACTTCCAGCTTTCTCAAGTTTTCCGAGCCTGCTTTCTGAAAATGGTCTTTTCACATTATTGCTCCTACTGAGAGATGACATCTGATTTCTTCCAGAGCCTGTCAATGACTCCCATACTATCTAAACTTACAAATAATAATAAAGTGACAAGTTCTTCCAGTGGACAATAAAACACAGAATACAAATCCTCCCTTGTATTTCTGGCTTTAACAATCAGGGATGAAGAACAGATGATTAATTGACTTCTGGGCCCATTAATACTTCAACATCACCTCCATGAGACAACACAGGTACGAGGAAGACTTGTTTTTCCTGTAGATTAATTTTTAATTACTGAAATATAGTCATACTAGACAGAACACATTCAGAAGTCAGTTTCAAAAAGAAAACCAAATATTAACTTCATAATGGAGCATTAACATCACTGAAATCCTTTTAAAATATGCACACAGTACACCTCCATCTTCACAAACCACATTAAATAGAAAGCAGTTGGGAATCAGAGATTGGAAGGTTACCGGGGCAAAAACTTCACTCCTGTATAACAAACATGAACATAAGCTGTACTGATATATCAAAGGAGCCACTAGCTCCTAGCATATGAAAATTTATGAGTTACCATTATAGGGAAACAGGGTGGTTCTGCCATATTGAATCTCAAAGTTCAACACTAATTTAATAGGCAAACAATGAATCTTTAGGAAAAATCCCCACCAACAAGCATATATTTTTCAAATGTGCAAAAAGAGGTGATTTTTCCACTTGTGGCTTTGCTTGTGTATTTGGCCTAACAATTATTTCATTTAGCTCTTAACAAGTTGAACTTTTTGTTAAGTCTGATTAAAAGTAGTCTTACCAAATCATCTAATTATGGTGCTTCTGCTACTGGCTAATTGCTCAGCTGACAACCAGCCATAAAGAGTGTTGGCACAGACCATTTACCCTCAAAATGCCTTAACCAGGACTATGCATTTGCAGGATGGGTTTACACAAGCACAGCCTGCTACAAATACAGTTCTACCTTATGACTGAAATACAGAATCTTGGGTTTTTTTGTTTTTTTTTTTAAGGTGCAATACGTAAGCTATTTCAAGGAGCAATGATAACATATAGATGTATCAATCCTTTGATTATGATTATATTGTGGAGTGTGCTAAACAAGCAGTTAAAAAGATGGCTGTCATACCATTAAGTTTGCACCATAACTGTGAAAATCTAGAAAAGAAATAATGGGAGCTGTGAGGGAGATTTTTTTTTCTTTAAAGAGTTCAGATTCTATAAAATTTATTAATTGTGCATATTTAGTGGCAGCCATTAAGTCAATCAATTCATGCTTACAGGATTATTTAACCAACAAATAATCAAAAATAGTTTCCACTTGATCTTGAAGACAGCTCCTTCTAAAGGCAGTACTTTTTGAAACAAATCGGAGATGAAGGCTAAAGGGTTTGTTTGTTCGTATTTTTAACTAGAAAAATAAACCTGAATCAATGGTACCAAGGTGTACAACTTCCTTCCCTAGCTGGGAAAAAGGAGGGGAACAAAACAAACTAGCTGTAACAAAGTACAAACTTTCATTTTATTATGAAACAGAGGATTACCTGTAAGACTTTCTTTGTTTTTCCCCAAAATGGAAGAGCTGCCACAAAATAGAACCAACTATTGCTATTTTGAAGAAAGGAATTGGGGGAATGAGAAAGCAAATGTGAACAACCATGACTTGTAATTTACGTTGAAAATAAATGAGAAAGATGAATGCAAAAGCTGGAGCCCCTGATGTTTCTTTAGAAATAGCTGAGGATTGAAGAAAAGGTGACTACGGCTCACCTGAAGAACCACCAGCAGGCTGAACAGGTCCTAGAGTTTCTCAGTTAAATAAAGCATTGAGGCAAATTTCTAAGCCTTATCTATCATTATAAGTAAAATCTAGGTAGTTCACAGCATGTGTTTGATAAAAGCAGACATATATAATGAGTCTCAACAGTCTTCCTATATGATCAGTTTTTCTTTCCTTAAATGAAATTCTTTCATACAGCAACAGAGAAGAAAAAAAAAAAAAAAAATCAAGCTAAAGTGATTGTCAATGTCAGACAATTGGCAGGGACAATTCAAGGACAGAAATGCAGCTGCTACAGATATTAAACTTATTTTTTGTAATAGATCTGATTTTTAAATTCATAGTGTGCCTTTATAGTCTGTCAGGTTTGTCTCTAGCAGGAGTTCCTTTAGGGCAAGCACTGCATACAGTCTGCCTACCCTGAGGGAAACTAAGACACTCAGATGTGGGGTAAAGGAAAGATATTAATAATTTAAGACAGTGGCCTGCCACCCCTAGGACAAAGCAATAGTATAAGTATGGAAACATCTAACTCCTGAGCTTACATTTGTCCTCCCCGAACTTTTATTTTCCTCAATAGATTCACAAAGTGATGCAGAGGATACAGTGTTACCCATGGTTTTTGGAGGAGCTCTGAAAATGCTCATGGTTAATGACATCTCCTGACACTGCCAGGACCTCCAAAGCAAAGAGAGAAGTCAACGCAGAGGCAGCATCAACAAATAAGGCAGCACAGCAGGGAAGAACACTATTTGCAAGCTACGAAATACAGACTGCAGAAAAAGCCATGGATAAAATACTTTTTCCCTCATTCCTGTAAGGTAAAGAGGTTAACTTACCATTGCCAAATGGAAGATTCACTGAGTGAAAACCACTTCCAGTAACCCAAATATTAATTTTGATTACTCTTTGACATTGGTTCTCATTTTCATTTTATAGAAAGGCATATTTGGCAACTCTCTTCTGTGTTGCAGAAGGAATTATTTCCACTTATTCAGTACTCTTTTCCTGTGTTGAGCAAACATTGACCTAACAGTCATTCACTAGTACATTAAATTTGGTATTCAATATTCACATGCATTATAAATCATTTGTACTTGAAAGTAGGAAAGAACAGATGTGAACTTTAATGATTACCTTCATTTTAGACTACTGCATGGCCAAAGTAAAGCAAAGTTTTCTCTAGCTGTGGCATACTACATCCTTTCAAGGCTGATTGGCACGTGGATCTGGGCATTATACATTCAGTTTCTTTGTCACATGCTTGAGAACCCAGGCTTAAGAACTCACACAGTCTTTCATTTAACCAGACCAAGTTGTACTTGAAATTCTGCTGGAACCTTCAGACTCCCTATACAAAATACCAGAAATTATCAATATCACAACAGCATATTAGTTTGCACTGTAAATAATTCCATCAGAAAATCCCAAACAGAATCACCATCTACTTTGTTTACAAAGACCACCCTACATGCTGAAGTAATACATTCTTCATAAGCACAGAGACCTGGATTCAACATAGATATTTAAATGAGAATCACTGCAAAAAGCAATTATTCAAGTGTAAGAGAATTTAATTTCCAGCCTAGCTTTTGCACATTCATACTGCAGATTTCCTACTCAATCCTACTTTGCTTATGGTGGTAAAGTATTCGGCAAAACTAAGTGTTGTAACGTACAATTAAACATCCTTTACATAAATTTTTCCACACAAATACTATGAATAAATGACCACAAATCAGCACCACTACAGCAGAAAACCCATGATCCTGACAATAGCTACCTTGACTTCTCGAACTAGATTTATGTATATATATACACAAACACACGCACAAGCACGCACGCACACACACGCATGAATGGCTAATACGTTTTACCTTCCAGAATGAGATTATCACTGCCAAACCCAACAAAGTGTAATGTTTAAAAGACCAAAAAAAAAAAAGAAAGTGAAGATCCCTTAAACATGAACCGTGAACCTCAAGACCAAGTGCACAAATTTTGATGCAATTCTTATGTACTGCCAGCTCTTCCAAAGAGCTGTAATAACTGACAGATATGAGCATTTAAGTATATGAATGTAATATTTATTGTTTGTGGACAAAGCTAAAAAAACCATACATTAGTGAAAGTTATGCAGGATGAGAAACGAAACACATTTGGAAGAGAGAATGAATAGCACATATCTATTAATCCCATTCTACCTGATTACAGCAGAAAGGAAGAGTGTGACCTAAAAAAATGGATTCTCTCTTCCTCTTAACTGTACAAGACAGTATTAAGTGGTGGCTGACTGAGAACCATACTGAAGGCCACAGGAATAATAATATGGAATTAATCAGAAGGAAACCTCTGTCCATATATGAACCCACAATGGTTTAATTTCTTTCACATCTTTTTACCTTCCAAAGTTAACTTTTCCACAATAGCTCTTTGTGAGTTCATTCAGCAAAAATACATAATAAACCAGTTTTGGTGTCCCAAGAAAGGTTTACTTGCTGGTGAACATGGTAACATAAAACCCTAGTGAATACCAACATTTCTAATAATGAAGATTTTTAAAGTTACAATTCAAGTCTATGACAACTGACTGGGAGACATTCCTTTTGGAAAAAACCTAACTTAGCCAAGAAGGACCAGCCTTTCTTGAAAAAGAAAAGTTTCTTGATGGGGTGAGTGAAACCAAGAATTTAATTCTGGTCCTTCAATCAACTGGAGCTCTCCTGAAAAAGCCTCTGTTACCGTTAGCTATACACAATGCTTTGGGAAATAGTCTTTCTGGACAAAGCCATACTTCCTGTAAAAATCAGTATTTCCATAATTTTGCATAGAATCAAATATATCAAGCACAAAAACTATTTCTGCATTTCCAACATCACTACTTAGATTTTCTGCAGGAGAGCCCTGAATGCCAGCTGTGGTGGCCAGCGCTTTCAGGAAGCCAAACAGATTTCTGCAGTGAACATAGGAAATGACACTGCTGCCATATCATAGCTAACTTCACAGTTATGAATGACCACAATTATAAAAATCACATCTCTCTACTGCAAAAATATTTTTTTACAAAGTGTTATAGCAGGCTAAAAATAGAATAAAATTGAGTGAAAGCATATGTGTTTTAACCTCTAATCTGGCAATTGCAGGAGAAAGACTTTATGACCTCATGCCTGTTACAAATTAAGCAACTCGGTAGAACTTGAAAGATTGCAGTAAATTTTAGTTTTAGAAGCTCAAAGTTGGCCAGACCTTCTGCTTATCACTTTGAGTGTCCAGCTGCCTGCTGTTTTCAGAGAAAGGTATCTCATTAGCCACTGTCAAGTAAATGGACACTATCATTTTTCTGGCTCAGAAAATAAAAATTAATTAACATTTGAAACAAGTTGCTAAAAAGCTACTCATAGTCACTCACAGCACCTTCAATTATAAAAAAAAGGACAATTTTGAGGTCACCATTCTGTTAAGACAAAATATAAATTGGCAATAACAACTCCATCAACAACAGGCTGGAACAAACACCTAGGTCTACGCTGAAATTGATTACCTGCATAGGAGCACAGATGCATGCCACACCTGGAGTTACAAGATGTGTTACTGATCTAAGCTACCTCAAACTGATAATTGATAAACAGAACTATCAGGAAGCCAATGTTATCAGACATTTTAAACACAAAGCATGTCATCTTGAAGGTGCTCTGGATCACATTTCTGGTGCTTAAAATGTCTAGAGACCTAAACCAAACAGGCTGCAACAGAACAAAGCCTGGTCTAGCCAGTTTTTTTTATTTCTTCAATAATCTAGGAAAACTGTATCCAAGTCTACTTAAGCATTTATCACCAACAAACAATTCTGACAGAACTAAAATATAATCATTCTTCCCGCAGGCTAATGAGAGAATGGCTGGAGCTAAATGGTATCCCATAATAATTTTACATGTATGAAATGTTCCATTTCATTTAGTGATATTATAAAAGTGATACATTAGCCATAACATTTACTGTTTACAATCTGCAGCAAGCTATACCCTTCTCAAGGGAGATTAAGTAATCAAGAAAATGTTATTCACACTATGTATTTGAGAAAAATAGATCACTGTGACAATTACAGACTCTTTCCTGTACTAAGAAGGAGGTATGCTAGCCTAGAAGAGAGAGGAGAAATAGAAAAGATTTGTTTGTTTATCAAGTGAAAAAGAGGTCACACATTCTTGCATTGAAAAAGTTTTGCTTTAGTCCAGCCAAGCCCGAAGAGGAAAAAAAAAAAAAAAAGCAGCTAGTTCTGAGTAGATGCTGAAGACACTTTTGCTATAAACAAAAGAAATATTAAAGCTTTGAAAAAACATACAGAGACTCACAGGACCACAAACAGAAAGATCCAGAAGTAGTCAAATTGCAATTTTGTTTCCACAGTACCCATTAGAGGCAAATATTTTAATTGTAACATTTCTTTAAAGTATTCTTTGTTAATATTGCTCATTCACCATTTTCCACTGAAAGATAACAGTGATCAATACAGGCTTCAATGAATGAAGTGCAACATCTCCAGAAAACAGATGCTACATTATTCATTTCACAGATAAGTAAATGCAAGGATGAAAAATTAAGTGACTCGCTCTAGTCAGAGAGCCAAAAGCACAGCTGTGAATCTAATCCAGATACTCCAGCTTCCAGTGATCCATTAACCACTAGACATTAGCCCTTCTAAAATGAAATGTAACCTTTTCTTCACATTTTGCCCTTCTTCTAACAAGTCTGGCAAAGCTAGTACTGGGACTGTTCACTTCATGTGGCTGACTCTGACGAAACCAAAACCTTAGAAATAAAACAAAAATTAATAAAATATAAACTCGACTTTACCGCACAGATTACAGAACTCCCAAGTCCATCACTGTAGGGCTCAGTTACCTGTCTCTACCCTCCCAAGAGGAGGGTCAGCAATAGCTCTCAGATTTAAAGCTGCTGACCAGGCACAAGCTTGGTAGGAGGTATCAGGGTCACACATCATCCCAGAACAACACCTGCTGTCGTCCTGATTCACCGCAGGCACTTAAGCCCAGGAGCTGCCAGTGCTGCCTCCAAACAAGAGGAAGAAATGGATGGGATCATCAGAGAAACAGATACTGGCCCAACAGCTGTTTCTCCACAGGTCCTGTCTCACATGCACAGATACCTTTCAGCTGCCTTCTTCAAGGCCCTCAGCACAGGCATTGCATTGCAACAGCCTAGTGAGCCAAAGCTTGGCAAAATGTTAAAACCACTCATCAGCACTCAGGTTACACTAAAGGCTTTCAGTGTGGTGGCAATTATGTCCTACGCTGCCTCAGCTCAGAACCTATTCCACGTAGATAAGCACTGGTAGAGAACTCTCTGCTTTAAGAAACCCCTAATGGTCTCATGAAGACTGCAAAAGCTGGCAAAGCCTTTAGGCAGGAAGGGAGGGTAGATGCAAAACCACTGACGACAATTAGTAGAAAAAGAACGTTAAAGAAAACTGTTTAGACCCGACAGCAAGCAATCAGTTTGATTGTCACCACTTAGAACCTCAAAAAAAAAAAAAATTAGTAGAAACTTGAGAAACAGCACATGCAACTAATCAATTTTACAGCACATATTTTTCAGATGTTTCCACAAATACAAAATTCTCCTTAAAGGCTGGAGTACTTCTCAGATATATATATAGCATTTACTCCCTCAGAGTCTAAAAGATTAGAGTTGCAGAACATACCAATTATTATAGCATTTTCTTCTAAAATCACCAAATAAAATATTTTAGATGCCCACATTTTAACACATTTGTCTGAACACACAATAGGAAACCTTTACTTTTTACAAATGAGTAATGAGCCAGAGATTTTAAAGTACTGAAAAAAAGTCCTAATATCGAAAAAACATGACCTGTTTCCTAAGTTGTTATGGTAAGTCAGGGCATAGATCTCAACCCAAAACTAAAGTCACTCACATTTACATTGAAACATACAAAACTTAAATTTCAGAAATCAATTATCAAGATTATTGAGAAAGACCAAGGTCAAATTTCACCTTATTGCAAAATCACACCATAAAGCAAGGTGAGTGAGGTAAAATTTGTGCATTACTATGGGTGCAGTAAAACTTGTCAGCAGGATATTAACTCTTCTTATAATACAAAGGTCAAGGCCATTGGAAATCCATCTGCAAGAAAGCCCTTGAAAATACCAGTGAAACTAAACAAGAAGATCGGAAGTAAGGGCACAGGGCTTCAGTTTTGTGTGAGTAAATACTTTTTCTTTCCAGCACAACACATCAGGTTAGTAACGTACTCTGAAATGTATATGAATTTTAAAAATTAATGTGTTTAATCCTGCAGAGCCTGGGCATGACTATATCCTACTGGTGTTTCGACTGGTGTTCCACAAGCCACAGGCTTACAGAATTAAGCCTGAAGCAGCCCACTTAAAATAATAAAAAACCCCAACAAACACATCACAGCTCCACCACAAAATTTCCAATCACGCCCCAATATACTGTATTTAGATTTAATCCACAAACAAACCAGCAACCAGCACACATTGAACAGGCACTCTAATGTTCCATTTTAACACTGCAAGTCTCTGTGACACTTCTACAACTGCAAAGCAAACTTAAAAGTCCAGACACATTGTGCTTTGGTCCTCCTATTCCCTCCATTCCATCAACTGACCTTACAAAGACAGAAGAGCATTTTCTTCTTGTCCCTCCTATTTATCATAATATCACAACCTTAATTTATAAAAAGTTCAACAAAATTCCCTCCACCACTATTTTCTAAAGTCAGGTATTTTCCATTTTTATTAACGATTTAATTTGTTTCTTTCAGAAAAGTCTACTTAAGGCCAACGTCTAAATCCCCCTTCCTGAAAATCATGTTTCTTTAAAAAAGCTGTTTGTCCCCTGTACTCATATTGTTCACTCAAGACAACCAGATTTAGAGACAGAGAGCTTGAAAAATAAATCTTGTTTTTATATCATTACAACATCATTGTGGATTTGCCAAGGACAACTACACAGCTACGATTTCTGTTCCTTAAAAGAAAAGCACAACATCTGCTCTAAACAAATGCTAATTTTTGTCTTACACCTGTTAAAAAATACTGTGCATACTAAACTTGGATTCTATCAACGTTGTTATATCTGCAGGTACAGCAAACAGTTCTATCAAACAAAAATCAGCAAAACCCCCAAAACGAACAAAAAAAACCAAAACCAAAACGCTCAAATTAACAACCAAAAGTCCTTAGAAAAATGCACTCCTTTTCGTCTTGATTTTGATAAGCTTCTGGAGTTTTATTGTATAAAAAACCCACTGCCAACCAATTCTTGTTTTACAGTCAAAGAAAACACTTCTCAACAATCCAAATTTCGGCTTTTTGGCCGGAATGCAAGACTTCCATTAGTTTACCTTAAAAATAAAAGAGTGGATAAACAGCTCAGCAACCCTAAAATTCTCAGCATTACACAAAACCTCACAGCTCCCAGGTGGATATTCCAAAATACTTGGTAACAAAATACACAGTTCAGAGCAGTGTCATTTTAAGCTTTTAAGCCGAGTAGTCGCCCTGCTTTCTTCCCTGTTTTTCCTTGCAATACAGTTCTTAACATTAAAAGAATACATAACTGTTAGCGTGGCGGCCGCACTTTTCAAGAGTTTTTGTTTTTTTTTTTCGCGCACCGCACGGGGAAGCGCCGCACGTGGCGTCACAACGAAGCAACTTCCGAATGACAGCGGGTAACCGCAGGGAAAACCTGTTGCGGCAAGGAAACGAGCATCCCGGAGCGGAGGTGAAACCTCCCGCCGCCGGGGCAGCCTTTCCCTAGGGACACCCCACTCACGGACGAAGCCCAAAACTTCCCAGAAGCTCTCCTAAGGCTCCCGAGGGCTGCCCGCGGCCCCAGCCCCGCCGTGCCCCCAGCTTCCCCCGGCGCTTACCGGGCGGTGTCGAGCAGCGGGTGCTTGGTGCCCACCAGCTTGCGGACCTGCATGGCGATGTTGCTGAGCTCGTCGCTCAGCAGGCACCGCAGGCTCATGAAGGACGTCGGGTAGCCCACGATCTTCTCGGCCTCCGACACCACCTGGCTCCAGGGCGGGCCGCCCGAGGACAGGCACCGGAGCCTGCCGGTGTCGCGGACCCCGCGCCGCAGCAGGGCGCCCCACATGCCGCCTCCCCGGGGACGCTCCGCTCTCTCGCTACGAGCCTCGGCAGGGCCCCACGCGCTAAGAGGTCGCGAACAAATCCCGCTGCCGGAGAAATGCCCCGGCTGTACCCCGACCAACCCTGCCCGTGCCCCGCGTCCCCCCCGGCGGCGGCGGCCAGAGCGGGTTCATTGTGCCCTGGGGGCGGCCATCTTGGGCGTCGCAAAACACGCCGGGCCGTAAAGTGAGGGCGGCGGGGCGGGCGCTGGAGTTGGGCGCTTCGGTGGGCGCCGGTAGAGAGCCGCCGCTGCAGCTCCTCCGCGCTCAGCCCTCGCGGGGCTGCAGGGGCGCCGCTTCTCTTCCGCGCTCCGTACTTGTCGCCTGCTGGAGCCATGGCGGAGGGGGAGCGCTCCCCGCGCCTGGCCCGGGCTCCTTTGCTGGCTGGAGGTGCCGCACAGAGCGGGATCTGCTTTGCCTGCGTCCAGGGCTGCGCACAGGGACCAGCGGGGAAGAGCGGTCAGGGTCCCACCTAAAGTGTTCGGCCTGTAGTCTTTAGCTACACAGTCATGATTTCTATGAAATTTTTTCGCTGTTAGGGTTATCAGGCTCTGGAATAGGTTGCCCAGGGCGGTGACAGAGTCACCGTTTAGGGCGCGTTTAGGAGGCACATGGACCTGGCGCTGGGTGATGTGGTTTAGGTGTGACCGTGGTAGTGCTGGTCTGATGCTTGGACTGGATGATCTTGATGGTCTCGTCTAACCTTCTGGGTCCTGCAGTTCTGCAGTATGGTCCGCTGTATGTCTTGTAGCCTTTCAGTTATTCTGAGCACAGCCGTCACTGACACCTCCTTGCAGGTTCCTGCCCCCAAATCTTTTGTGAATTAAGAGAATGGATTTTCCGTGCCCCAGAGGAGGAAAATTCAGTGGCAATCTTCAGAAACTGGATTTAAGTGACTTCCTCAATCCCACGGATACTTCAGCAAGAATATGATCTGTTCTGTCTTTACCATCAATCACATCCATTCCTTCTGTAACTTCAAGGCTTTGTTGCAACAAAACAGGCAAAGTTCTGATGAGAAAACTGTCCTATTGACTACATTCATGTTGGAAATGCAGGTGTTACATTTCTTATCTTTGGAAATACAAGATACAGGTCACTTTATTTTGTTTGCATTATTCCACATGATTTAAAGAGAGTTACAGTGAAGGATACTGTAAAAGAAGATGCAAATAAAAAACAATTCCATCACAAAGAAACATTCCATCATACAAAGCTTTCCTTTTGTCCAGGAAAGCACAAATAACTCTTGGAGTTGCAAGGGAGAAGCTGCTAAAAAGGAACACCCTTACCTGTTTTTCAATGGCAATGACAAGATGTTTATTGTTCTAACACCTGAAACAACTCCAAAACTGTAAAAGGTACTGCCCTAATGAAGGGCTTTGACAGTGGACTCAACAACTGGACATGCCTGTGATGGCTCATAAGTGCCGTCTCCCAATGGAGAGGGGAAAAAAACTATACTAGAGAAAACCTGTGAGAACTGGAAAGGTGACATAAGAGTTAAGTTTCTGGTGTCAAATCTTTGCTTTCTGTGCTGCCTGTGAGAGAATAAAGCTTTGCTTTGAAGGAGCTGCCACCGAGGTAGTTTAGTTAGCTAGTGTCACAGAACAAACTGTTGCTAAATAGGAAGTTTCAGCTCATAAACACAGTTTAGAAATGACAGAATGCAGTGGCATGTTTCTGTGCAGAAAGCCTAAGTTAATGAAAATTGCCGGAGGGATGCACTTAAGAGGAGCTACCAAGGCACCTCATCCTGTAATGGTGACAAGTTCCTCGATTCATTTTCTGAACCATATCCATTCTTGCACTTAATGTGGTTAGCGTTCTGTGAAAAACTTAACATGATTATACAATTAAAGTCTGCTTAAAATAATATATATAATCTGAAGAGAATTAGGGTTCTGTGGGCAGTAAACATCTTCTAATGTGTGAGACTTTAAGTTTTTAAAATTGCTGTTCTTTGTGTTACGTTCTAAAAAACTAAATGACTCTGCACTCCTTATGTAGAATTCTTCTAAGTCCAAATGGTTTAGAACTAGGGCAAGACTGTTGATATCCACAACACTGCACACCATCACTAGAGTTTCCTCAGGATTCACTAGCAGTAGGTTGATGTTCTTTAAAAACAGCAATCGCTACAGACATAAAGCAAACATTTTGTCAGTCATTTTTCTGGCTATTTTTATTACTGTTTTGACCACAGAGACTCTTTGAGAAGATTGTACTGTAAGACCTAAGGACTTCCTGTCTCAGTCTCAGCCCAATGCCTTCATCCCAGTCCTTTCTCTTAGCAACGTAAGAGTCTTACTTCAGTCGTTCATTTTTGAATTCTGGTCCAAGTTCATAATTTCTTCCTCCCAATCTCCTCACTTCTTTGCTTCAGTCCCACACACCATCCCTACAGGCTACTGTTCTTTCATTCTTGTCACAGCCTTTTCATTTCCCCCTCCAATCACCCTCTTGTCTGCATAGCCCACATCCTAATTACGGGCCCTTCTTATCATACCTGTTTATGGGTGGGACCCACCAAATCCTTGGCAAATCCTTTGCCAAATTTCAGGTTTAGAGCATGGGGAGTTTCTGAGTCATACAACCCAGTGATATTTTTTAACACAAGGGAATGTATTTTTTTGCTAACTTCAATTTTCAAACTGACTGAACTATTTTAAAAATCAGCTTCAGGCTGACACACTAATCACAGGAAAAAATCATTACAAATTAACTAACATATGACAGTTACAGGCATCAAAAACCAGGGTCCTATAATGGACAATGATGGACCAACTTACCCATAGGCATTACTGTTTCCACTGCCTGTTTCTGAAAGAGAGCATCTCAGTTTTCCTCTCAAAAAAAACATCAGAGGCAAAAATATGATGTCCTTACCATATCATAAGTTGTGGACAAAATTGCAGGCTCTTTTTTTTTTTCCTTTACTAATTTCCCCGCAGGATTGGAGAGAAAAACCCACACTATTTCAAGAGCTTCAGTGACTGTACAATAGGCATGTCTATTTCTTTAGAGTCTTAAGTAGAGAAGAAAACTGAAACTCTTTTTTTTTTTTTTTTTGTATCAACTGACTTTTTTAAGCCTCCCCAGGAGAAGAAAGAAGCCACTGGAGGGGGCCAATATCAAAGTTGAAGAACAAAGATGACAGGTCAAGAGACACTTCTGTTTACATCAGCATGCTCTGGACCAATGTACCAGAGAATACATCAAAGCCACTACTAATGCCAGCTCTGGATATCTTTTCTAGCAAATCAAACTTGGAAATATTTTCCTGACTGCCATCTAAAGTAAAACATTTGCAAAGCACTCTTGTTTGATTGGGATGATTTGAACTTTCAATTTTTCATAGTCAGTCTAGCCTTATCCAAAATAAATGGTGTCTATAGAATGAGACTAGCAATGTTAATGTATTGTAGTAACTATAACCTGTCTACAAAACCAAGTCTTCTAGATGTTTCTTAATTTTTAGTATGTTAAATCCCATGTACACTCTAAGGCTGTTTACGAGAATAAAAGCTAACAGAAAAATGTCTGTTCCTTCCCAAGCAGCCGTGTAGTTCTTGTTCCCACACACCCCTATTCCCCATCTTTCCCTCCTCCCAAGAGTTGATTTACTCTGTGGCATCCTGGGGAAGCAGACAGTTATGATCATTTTCATTTTGGAAGTCAGGAGGTTTAACAGAGAGGTTGTGTGATTTGTCCAAGGCTTTGCAAAAGCCCTAAGGCAAACTGAGAAAAGAATCCGCTTCTCTTGACCTCGTTGTCTGTGTCTTGTCTACAAGGCTGCCTGTCTTCCTAGCAGCTGACAGAACTGACAAGGGCGAAGGCCATATTGATCCTATTGTTAGACACTGAAAAAACACCATCATTTAGCATCAGTTGGTTTCAGTAGGAGTCACATCCCTTGGACAGAATTTGACACTTAGAGGTATTAATTTTTAAGTCTAATTATACCTACTGAGATACCAATATCAGAACTTGATATGTTGCTGGTTAATAAATGATAAAAAAAAGTATAAGTTTTCTTTTTTTTTTCCCAAGAAATAGATATAGCTGTGATACAAAGGGTTCCTTTGACAGAGAAGATGTATGTTTTTTCACTCTGCACACCAAATTCAGGGATACAGTAGCTCATCCAGGATACAGTAGCTCATCAGTGCATGGCACAGATGGGAAACCAAAGCTCCTGGTGGGTCTCAGCAGCACTGCACAGGCAGTGGGACAAGCCCTTCCTGTGCCACATGCCCTCAGAACACAGCTCCCTCCTCTCTGGCTTGTTAGTCAGCCCTGCAAAAGAAAGCAAAATCAATTGAAATCTCTCCATTTCAGCAAACTGAATATGAACAGGAATAGACGAGTGTGCAGCTGATAATGTGCCTCTTCCATAGAGTCACTGTTTTTTCACCTCCCAACCCAATTTCAATTGTAAGAGCCTCTCAGACTGTCTCCTCTGATGGACAGTGCTCCACCCAGGGGAATTTGGACAGAGACTCTCAGAACAGCAACATTTTGGAGCTGAGTAATCTACAGAAGAAGGAGGAGGAAGATAAGCACATTGTTATTTTCTGGTCATATGCAATCAAAGCAGACAAAACATCCATCATCCAGTACAATATTAGTCTTTAAATATTCAGCTTTATCAGTTCTTTCATTCCTAATCCATCATTAACCACCCCATGAAGTCTCAGCTGATTAGCCCCACCTCTGCAGCTTGGCAAACCATTAACTATTTATTATTTGTATCTAATTGAACATTAGTAGCAGCGGAAAACTCCAACCAGACGCATTTCAAAACTAGAACAAAGGAGATGGTCCCCTGCCTAAGGAATTCATGGTTTGGACAAGAGCGAAATGCAGCAAAGAGGAAATGACAGCCATGCTAAACAAAGGCTTACCCATGTACCATGTATTAAATTCCCCACCCCACAAATTTCTAGATTTTCTATGGATTTTTTTTCCAGTGAGTTCCATCTCAGTATCCCTTAAAATCAGTGAAGATTATGTGATTTTGGAGGGTCCTGCAGGGGAAAAAAAAAAAAAAAAAAGGGATTTTTTTATGTTAGGTGAAAAATGGTTAGAAAAACTCTACCTAAATCATGACACATTTACAAGGTAGTGATAGGACCCAGGGATTAAAGTGATAGTATGGCCAGAAAACTGGCAAACATACACAACATGCACATTTTATATGGATTTAAAGAAATAAATGGAAACATTTCTGAGTTAAAATGGTTACTTCTCAGGGACTAAATATATGTCCTTTATGTTATTTATATTTTGCTTCTTGCTATTCACATACATAATCAAAACATAGACACAATTCTAAATGTTCTTTCTGCTGATATTCCTGGGTTTGGACACCTTTTTCTGTCTTTCTCTTTTTATTATTTGGACTGGAAGCTAAGGCTGGTTGCACATTTCCTCTGAAGTAAACGTTGCAGAAGTCACTGGTGTCTTTGTTACCTCCACCTGGGTTTCTATTTATGAGTCCCCTTTGAAACATGCCTGAAAGATCCAGTTCCCAAGAAAGCCACTACCCACTCCCTGAGCAGTGCTGCACAGCACGAGCACTCTGCACCAGAGGCTCAGCACTGGCTTGCTGTTTACTGATCAGCTTTAAAGCCCAGAGCAATGGAAGAAACAGTTTTCTAAGGGACTTCTCTACCTCTGTGCCCACTCACTGCCTTGTTACCAGGTGGAGAGTAATGCCAGTCTGGGAACCAAGCCTCAACATATGAAAGTGGACATGGATGATAAAGAAAATGTTTCTTCAATTTGAGATGGAAAACCTAAGTTAAAACCATTTGAATTCATCCTTGTAATTCTGTGTCTGAACAAAATAATATATTTTAAGTAGTACCAACTAAATGGCTTTGGGGAAATTAAAAAAGTATCCATCTATAATACACTGCTCTCTATACACTTTACTCCAGTCTAGGTAAACACTTATATTAAAAATAGGTATTTTCCAGTACTATTCCCTCTGCTTTTGAATTTTTCCTGATGTCAATCTATTGGAGACAAAGCCTGATGACTCTCAGGGTACAAGGGGCAATGCATTTATATTTACCTAGCACTTGACTCACTTGCATCTTGTTCTCCTTTTAATCCCTGTAATTAAAATGCCTGCTTGCCTCTTCAGTACATGCTCTAAAATAGTTCATATTTGGACATCACAGCAATCATAGTTACTGCTGCAGGAGAACAAGAGGAAGAACAATTGACTTAGGCCAGCACAGTTAAGTAACCTATAGAAGGGAAAACATAAGGTACTAATGCAAAATAGAATATGAGAACATTGAGTCAGAAGAACAGAACATTTAAAATAGTACACCCTGTCTCCCATAAGAGCCAGAAGGAAATGATTAAGGCAATAGAATGAGAAATGATGCAAATATGGAGAAATGTGTCCTGTGGTATGTCCACCCAGCTCCCACCTGACTGCACTTTGGAGACTTCTTGAGCCAGATGCTCTGTCAAGTCTATCATGTTTAATAAATGAAAATGGAGCTGTTTCTCAGATCTTCCAAGTCTGACTTTTCTAAGCTCCTCTTTGAAGCTGTTTAGACCTTTTTTCCTCAGAGCATCCTACGGACACTATGTTCCCCAGTTTTATTATGTGCTTGGTGGAAGAACCCCACTTCATTAAATTTATTTTAAGTCTCCTATCTGCATTCAGAACCAATGAAGCATGACCAAATTATTCTAAAAGAATCTTGAAAAAATCTCCATTCATTTCTGTTTAATTAATTTCCCTCATCTTCTTTCTTTCCTCTCTAATGCCCTCTTTTTTTAATCCTAATTTCTGGAGGGTGTTACAAGCCATAAAGGCATCTGATTCTCAAATGCATGCCTATCACATACCAAAACTCAAATGACCAAAAGCACAGCAGTCCTTCAGAGACACACTCTTCCACAATGATGCCACTTACTTGTAAGTTTAGTCTTAAACTTTGGCACCTACATTGCTTTCTGAGCTCTTGAGTGACAGTGACCTGGTTTTCAGAGGTGCTTAGCACCCACCAGCTCTCAGGGGGAGCTGCAGGCACTCCACAAGCACAAGAGAACACTTTTATGCAATGCATCTGCCTGACTCTGGGCACTCAAGTATTAAACTGTTACTCTGGATTCAGCTTCACAGTGTAGTCACACAGGAAATCATCAGCCCTGGAGTGAAATTAAGAACCTTAGGACTGGCAGTGCAACCCTTACTTATGGTGATTCAAAGTAAGTAGTACTCTTTAATTAAATATTACTAAAAGTGAATCTTCCCATTTTTTTCAGGGTCAGTTACAAATGCTAGAGAGGAGAATCATCTTACAGGTTTTGCTTACTATAAATGTACAGATCTTTGCTGTATCAGGAGTCCTGCTGGGACATCTGATTTTCAGCTTTGTATCTGTTTCCACAGCAAAACACCAAAACCTTAACTTAGGTTTTCACCTGCACAATCATCTAATAAATACACTTTCCATCTACCCTATAATTTTTTCTCTTTCTCTGTTCCTCTCTTGGAACTTGTTCAGACCTATTCTCTAACCAAAAGTGGGCGGGTTTTTTTTCCCTTCGGTGTACTCCTCTTTGCATTTCTTTTTGCTTTCTCGCCACCTTTCTATGTGTCAGCCTTGTTCCAGTTCTTCTTCCCAGTGGCATTCAGAACTCCTGCTACTTTCGTGCACTCTCACCATTTTAAGCTGCTTTCCCACATACTGCCTTTCATGGAACACCTTCTATCCACTGATTTCTGAAGCACAGATGCTTGTTCACTTTCCGTGATAGCAGCAACAGCTCTAAAAGAAACATATCGTTTCCCCTCCTGCAATTCATGCACAAATGCCTGGCATGTGTTTCCTGGAGAAAGCCTTTCGACTTTGAATTTCCTTGCTTTTGTGGAATCTTTGAAAAAGTCTGATTAAATTACAGCTTTGGCAGTTATTTCAAATAACTTTATTTGCTGCCAACTGAGGCAAAATCTGTCAATGGTGCCATCCCTGTGTTCTTTCAAAGGTTCTTGGTGTTTCATGAGGGAGCTCAAAGTCAAGCTGGTTCAAAGGGAGGCTCACATTTCATTTTTTTCCAAGAAGGTTAGATTACACATTCTAATGGTGACAGGACTGTCTTACAAGACATAAGAGCTGAGTTCTAGTTGAGGCCATGAGTCTCTTCAAGTACATGTGTTTTGTCACTTTATCTCTCTCCTGATGATTTCTCATCTGTGGAATAGCTGTAATACTAACTGGTAGCTGTAATATTAGTTAACAACACACACGAAGATCCCAACTAATAATATGGGTGGCGAGGTTTTGGAGTTGGCCTTGGGCCTAGTTTTAGTGTTGACAGTTTGGGCAAAGCCAGTAAACCTCAGTCTACAGCTTCTCGCACCAGGGCTCAAGAGACAGCAGCCGTGACACACGTACAATGTGCAGAAGGCAACTTCTCACATTGTCCTGAGGGCTGTGAGGAAGAAATGATACAGAGCCTTGGCTTTGCAAGCCACTGCTGCCTGAGCCTGCAGGAATGGTGGCACACCTAGGGACCTCTAGTGATACTCAGAATAAACTCCAGCATGGCAGAGTTTGCCATGTGTGTGAGCAGGATTTCCATGCATGCTAGTCAAAATATTCATGGTGTTCCTGACCTTCTACTCCCAGTCCAAAGCTGAAATCTCATAGCAAGCCTTTGCTGAGCCATCTGAGTGGGATGGATGTTGCGTGTGACTGTCTCCCAGCTACACCCTCTGGTGACATGAAAGGCAGTGGTGAGAATATGTCAATTCTGCTTTAACCAGTAGCATTGTGAGAAGAAATAAATAACCACACTTGACTTCAGGAATCTTGGATGGAGAAGGATCTTGATAATTGATCGTATTTATCAGGTCCTGCCTGCATAGAGAAGGATTGTCAGGATTGTCTTTGAGCAAAAGCTACTTTTGGTTATGGTGGTAAGAGACATAGATTATCATCATTAGTGTTACAGGCATGATTTTATTAGGAAAAGCAACACAGTTCATGAAAACAAAATATTGCCAGCTAATAGTATTACTAATTACCTAAAAGATCATAAACCAAAACAAATTTAATAAGATGCAGAAGAACAGGCTGACAAGAATCTCATAAATTTCAGCAAAGAAATGTGTAATCATGCACCTAGATCTGAACAGTATTTGTAGTAATACAGGTGGGGAAGCAGCTAGGAAGCAGCTTTTCAGAGAAGACCTTAAGGACCCTGGCATTCAACAAGTTGAACATGAGCCAGCAGAGCAGCCTTGCAGCAAAGATGGCTGGGGTGCATCAGGAAGAACACTGCTGGCAGGTTGATGGATGGGATCCTTCCTCTCTGCTCAGCTCTGGTGAGACACATCTGGACTGCAGGGTCAAGGTCTGAGCTCTCCAATATAAGAGAGATGCTGGAACAAGTACAGTGAAAGGCCATGGAGATGATGAAGGGACAGAAGCATCTGATGTATGAGAGGCTGAGCGATTTGGGATTGTTTAGCCAGGAGAAGAGAAAGCTCAGGGGAGATATGATCAATGTGTATAAATACCTGAGTGGGGGGAGGCAAGTAGAAAAGATGGAACCAGGCTTTTTTCAGTGAAAAGAGACACATGGGCACGAATTGAAATATGCCAAATTCCATGTAAATATAAGGAAAAGCTTTTTTTTACTATGACTGTGGTCAAACACTAGAAAAGGCAGCCCAGAGATGTTATGGAGTCTCCATACTTATTCAAGACATGACTGGACACAGAATCAACCTGCTCTGCTTTGAGCAGGGAGGTTGGACTGTATGATCTCCAGTGGTCCCTTCCAATCTCAGCTATTTTTTGATTTGCTAAATATATGCCCCATTCTAGTCCTGAGCGTGTCTCTGTTATGCATTCCCCAGATACCTTTGCATTTTTTGACAGACTTTTCACCACATCAATGAGAAGGCATTGCCATTATATATTAGGATCTGTAAAATTAATGTAAACATAACTGAAAAGATCAAGAGATTGGATCACATGTCATATAGGATTCTGGGAAGATGCTTGCAGGAAAACAAGCATTGCAGTAGAAGAGTAGTTGTCAAATAATGACATGTCAAAGCCCAACTTTACCCAACTCTAAATAATTTAGTATATATCAGTGTAGATACCTTGACATTTTTCTTTGGGTCCAGGAAAGAAATGAATAACCCACTGTATCTTGTATACGCAATGCAGGGGGTAATTTGGACAAAATGATGTAATGTTTTTGAAAGCATGACAAGAAAATTAAAGATGAAGAAACTCCAGAATGACTTTATGAATGAAAAGAACCTGCAATTGCTTTCCATCCCTTGACAGATGTTACTTAAACTGACATAATATATCATGCAACAAAGCTTACAGGGGAAATACAGGATTATGAGAAAATGTATAAACCGCTATCATTATTGTAAAATATTCTCTTATTCTTCACAGAAAGACAAAAAGAGGAGAGATACTTCTTAGGAAGAACTTGATGTAGAGTACTGTAACAGTATTTTCAGGAATCAGCAAAATTAATCTATTTTTAAAAAAAGAGTGAAGTTAAAAATAAGGGACAACTTTCTGCTCTATCCCAATCCCACACAATCTCTTCCGCTTCTTCTCCTGCCGTTGTAGTATCTTGGAGACTTACCTATTTACTAAAGTAAAAACAAGAAGACTCTCTCCTGCCTTCTTCTGTATGGAGAAGTAAAAGGATTGGAAGGCAACGAAGCTGTCATTGTCAAGAAATGATAGGTGAAGAAATGGATATGCCTTGGCTGTAAATATTCTTAGTTCACCTCAGAGGGAGGTTTACAGTTTAGGACTATTGCAGAGGGCACAAGTCTCCACCCCTCACCGGTTTTGCTTCTGACTTTGACAGTTCTCTGCTCTTGATGTGTGTAAGAAACAGGGGCACAGCACACACAGAGTAGGAGGGTGCCTCAGCACCTCAGACCTTCTCCAAAGTAGCCTTTGGAGATCAGCATTTTGGGTGTCAGCCCCAACGAAAGAAGAAACCCACAAGAAAACAGGGCTTAGTATATGCTGTTACCAACCAGTATGACAGAGCAAGTAGAGCTCAGTTTTGGACCAAATGAAATTTTAAAATATTTTAAAAATACCTTTTGAAAAGATTTATTTCATTCTGAGATACAGTCCTTAATTGTAATGAAACTGCAAGCCCAAAGTTTGTCTCAGCCAAGTTCAAGTCTGGTGTAATGTGTCTATGTTTTTTGCTCATCCATGTGTCCTCTATTTTTCTCTACCTGATTTTTGGCATTGTATTCAATATGAAAGCAGTACAGAAGAGTCACTGAATAACCATAGTGGATAGATAGAGTGTAGCAGTAGACAGATGATAAAGATTTTTCCCCAAAGTCAATACTGGTGTCCGGGGCATATTTTTACTAATTTGTTTTTTAATGTGTTGCTACCTTTTAAAAAGGTTTAATATTGATTGATTTTTAATGGTGTGGGTGTTCTCTCATGCTAAAGACTTCTTGCTTACTTCTGTTGTAGGGAACATGAGAAATTATACAAGAAACAAAAAGGCATTTTAACAGAAGACTTGGAAGTATTTAGTAAATAATCAGAGAAACAAGTTAACTTTTCTTTCTGTTTATCAAATTATGAGAGGATTCAGGCCAAAAGAGCAATTGTTAATAATTTAGTAAGTTAAATATAGTTTCTCTCTTTTTGCCAGAAGTTTCAAAAGCATTAACAGTGTTAAGGCACTGTCTTGCCATTATTCCATACAGATTTGACACTGATACCCTAAACCACCATAAAAAAAAAGAAATATTCATCAATATTAAAATATCTCCAAACATTTCCAGATCTTTGTATTTGGAAAGCTGCCACTACTCCCATTTCAACTGCCATACTGTGTCTGCTTTGGAAAGGCTACCTCTTGACATTTTGCAGAACAGCCTCTAATCATCTAAGGAAACTCTGGATTGAGATTAGTATCCACAGCAGAAAGGAATCTACAGACACTACTGTGTGTGAGTAATGCTGTGGGCATTTGTCCAAGCTCAGGAACGAGTGGAATGTACCCCTTCTCAAAGGTATAGGTGAAAAAACATCACTAAAGTGAAAGTGGGGATTGGGTGGAACTGAAGTAAGAGAGAAGTTCATATATATGTTTTCCATGTGTATGAAAATGGCTGTGTACTTATTTAAAAAAATATTGGGAGCCAATATTTGAATTATTCACTGCATTTATTTGCTTCTGATGGCATAAATAATCTATCATCTTAGCGTGCCACACAAAAAGTCAGGAGAACATTTCCACTTCAAGTCAAACGAAAAAAAAAGAAATCAATGTAATGGAACTTTTCTGTGAACTCACATAATGAATTTCTTTGTTTAATTAAACACCTCAGCAAACCAAATACCTGAATTTAAATTGCTGTTTATTATGGCTTCCCCTCGGATACAGGTGAAAGACTGCATAGACATATGTTTTCCACGGTGACTGGCATTACTAAGCAACCTGATGGAGAGCTGACAACACCTTGGCAAGCAAGGAATAATAAGGTAAATTATCAGCAATATTAAGAGAACCCAGTTATGAGCCGCACCTTTACTTTGGCCTGCAACGTCTGGGNGGCGCCGGGACCGCGGCGCTTTCGGCCGCCCGCCGCCCCCGCCTCCCGCCGGGCAGCACCGCGGCTCCGCGAGTGACCCCCGCTTGTCCCGGTTTTGCCTCTGAAACTGTCACGTTGTTTCCAGGGTGCCCCCAGAGCAGCGTTTGCTTGTTGCTGCTGCCTTCTAAAACCTTTCGCTTTGAAGCCGTCGTGCTGCTTACATATTTAGCAGCTGGAAAAATCAGGCCTGCTTGTTTATCTTGTCCTCCCCAGCAGGCAAAAACCGAGAAGAAATAGTTCATTAATAATATTAAAGAGACTTGTGCATTAGTAAAGGCCAAAATGAAGAACTTGGAGCGAAGTGTTTCTTTTGTGTTACCTAAAAAGCAGCTCTGGTATGTGGATAGGTCCCCTTTTAAAACGTGTAAACACTAATAAATAGGACTATGAATAATAGCATATAAATTAAACCTGGGGTGATTTATTTTAGGCAACACATTTGCATGTGTCATTTTATGAACGATACTTGTTTTTCAGAAGTCCAAATTACTATGCTTGCAAAAACCCAATGCAAATTCAGAGCCGGAAACAAATCTGTGACAGAACAAAAATGTGGCGCTTGGTAAAGTGCCTTGGGCATAAAGCATGTGCTTGGGCAATGGAAGGAAAAGCTCGGGTTCTTGCCATAGCTCAGATATGGCAGATACTCAGACCCTGAACCTCAGTCCTGCAGGTGACTTAGAGACCACCGATAGGCAAAATCCCATCGTTTCTTCCCAGTTTTGAAAGTGATCAAAAAAACAACTTCAAACCCTTAAACCATCATGACAGTGAGGAACTTTATTGCACTGTGGTTAGAGCACACACTTTAATAGATTGATTCAAAATCACCTTGGAAATTTCACAAGGCATTTGGTCACATTAAACTCAGGAGTAAAATCTTCACTGATTCCCACAGGATCAGGGTTTCATCTTTGGCTGCAAACTGCTTACTGATACCTCATATCCTGGTATCTCTGTCTGGTAGAATCAATCTGAGCAGTTCTATTGATCCAATCAGTCACCTTAATTCACCTGTTTAAGATGTTTGCAGAATCCATATTGAGAAATACTGAACCAGGATTCTTTACCAAAAATACAGGTTTTCACACACAAAAAAATGCGGTGCTGCCACAGTTCAGTAAATGTGTTTAATGTTAGGGTGCCCGTAATATAAATAGCAGATTTATTTTCTCATAACTTTTTGGAGATGTTCAGATCAATGCCATTGCATGGCTGACAAATATGTGCCTTCCATAGATTCTGATATTCTGTTTCCCCTTATGAATTCAAGAGCTACCACTAAAACCTGAAAACGTTCCTTTTTGTTAGTCATTCCCTCCCCCTTAGTAAAAAGTGGAATAATTAGATGGTTTCCAAAACATATTTCGGTACCTCCAATGTGTGTCAGATAACGTCTGAGCACTCTAAATGCATGAACTTCTGTGTTGACAGTTGATGGTTCTCCATATGCTATCACTAGAACAACTTCCCGAGAATATGCAGTGTAATAATATGCAATATATAAAGGTAATAGCAGCTCTAGAAAAGTAGGAACCGTGACAGTTGCAGAAATAACCTGCTGTCAGGTGGAGACGTTATTATTAGGAAGCAGAGAGGTAGAACTTTCGTATCCATCCCAATCCTATACTAAATATTGAGAAAAACAGGATATGCTTTAAGACTGTGGCTTTCATCTGGTGGTTGACAAGGTACTGGGGAACTGGAGGTTCTTTTTAAAGAGCTTACCAGAAGTAGCTGAGAAAATGAACCTACTGTCAGGAGAAATAAATTCATATCTCCATTCAAAAGCATTTGGAAAAATACTGTGAAAAAACCCCAACTGAAAGCTGCTACTTTTGGTGATCAAGAAGTGAGAATCAGCATTCAGAACGGGTAGCAAGAGGAGTGGGAAGTTCTTCAATTTGCAGCCAAACCTTCAGATGTTAGTCAGGAAAACTGGAATGACAGACTTGATCCTGAAGACAATTCATTCTGGTCTACTCACTGTAACCGGCTGTAGTCAATTCACATCACCTGGGCTTGCAAATAACCATCTCCAAAGTATCTCCCAACAAAGGAAGTTCTGTTTATGCTGGGAGTTTGAGATTAATCTTTTTGTCAGATTGTCAACTCAAACCTGTTAAATTTATACACTGAAACAGTGCCAGTGCTTTATTACAATACACATAGTAAGTGTTGAGAAGTAGTCTTCTGATACTTTACTGAACAAGAACCATTTGAGGCAATACTCTGTTTAGCAGAAGTTGTAAGGTTTCCTTAAAATTCTTCTGTCCACTCTACAGAGAAACCAGGGATAAGCCTAATACAAGAACTAGTTTTGCCTTTTTCATTGGAATGACTTAATGTATCAGCAAGGTGGTAGCTGTTCAAAGCAGAATAGCTGTCTGAGGTAGGCTGGCTTTTTCCAGCCAAAGGTTGCAAGGAGCCATGTGAGGTTGTGTTTAAAAGCAACTTCCCCTTGTGCTGCGTGTCTTATCCTTATAGTGTGAAAGAATATAGAGATTCTGGGAATATCTCCTGTACTTAGTGAGAGCTCTACTGTACTGATTTGTTTGTAATAGAATACAGCAAGCAAAACATAGAGGTGAGGTTGGTGGTGGTGGTGGTGATGGGGCACAGGAGGAGGGAAGCCTCCCGACTGAGCATCATCCTTTCGAGGTTTCCTGTAGTCACAAGCTAGTTTCTGCAAGTCTGAGAAAAATCACTGTGTTTTGAAATATTACAAGCAAGAAAAAGTAAACCTTGGTTTCTTCTCATGTTTGCTGCTTGGTGGGTTTGAGCCCAGACCTTGTGTTCCTGGGGTGTGCAGAACAGACTGAGCCTGCAGCATGAGCCCAGATGCAGCTGAACTACTGCAACTCTTTGCCGTCAGCAGAGCCTTCTCGAGGGTCTCTGCGAAGTCCTGCTGCTCTGTGAAAAACAAACGATCAGGGCTGGGTTTTTTTCCAACATCTGCCTGATTCTTTCAGGCAGCCAGGGGAATGGCAGCACCTTCGCTTCGCAACAGCCGTGACCTTACCACTGCGGATGTGCTCCAGGATTTTACAGGCTCGATCTGGTTGCTATCTCACCTTTTGATGCTCGATGCTCTAACAGCTGAGACTGTGCAAAATCCCAATTTCTTCTTATTTTCAAAGTCACCGGAGAAA
>VZTX01018971.1:37573-160672 GCA_013400915.1 Pardalotus punctatus
AATAACTCCCTCCCGTTGGGCTTTTATTCTCCCCGACTGCCGATGATGAGCCGTTTTTTTTTTTTTTTTTTTTTTTTTTTTGGGTCCCTTTTCTTTCTATAGCCAGCCCCTCAGGTATCTCGGAAGCCCTTAAAGTTAGGAAAGAAAGGGATCTCTTTTAAACACTGCATTTCTGTCCTTTTTCAGTAGCCAGCTGCAACTGTGTAATTAAATTGTCAAAGTGAAACGTTGTGGTCTGTGCCGTGCATCAGTCTCGCACTTCAGCGCCGAGACCCCTTTTCTCTCCTTTTCCCTCTCGCCTCCTCCTCTGCTGTACCGCTTCGCTCCGCGGTTCATGGCAGCGCAGAGGTGTCGCTGGAAGGTGGCTTGTCCGAGGGCTGCTTTTGATGGAAGTATATTTACCGCGCGGAGGGCTGTCCTGCCCGATAGGAACCGTTGCCAGTCCAGCTGTGCTCTGGCGGCCGCTCCAGATGTTGGGATGGCTGCGATGGCGCAAAACCGCTGTTTTGGAACTTCTTTTATCATTAGGTCCCTGTTCCAGGCTTGACCAGACCTATTTTTTGCGCCTGTTTTCCACGTCTGTTCCATGTCTGTCTGTTTGATATCTCTAATTCCCCAAAGTTGGTAACAATATATTGCTAGACTTCAGCTGAACTTGTTGCTGTTAAATGCGCAGATAAAGTGACTAAAACAGCATAGTCTGGCTACGAGATAAAGCTGCTGAGATTTAATTTGAATATGTCATTTATTAAAAGGCTGATTGTAAGTGGAAGACTGCCTGGAAAATGTCACTCGTTCACATAGTATGTATACTATATAGGCGAGTGTATAAATATGCATGATGCCTAGTGAAAATATCTTTGCTTTCCGGAACATTGATCTCCCCCTATAAAATTAAACGGGAATGCACGGTCCCCTCCCCTCTCCCCGCTTTTGCACACCACTAATTTCGGTTAGGTGCCCTTTCCTGCCTAAGGCAGGCGTTCTTGCTCTTGCTGCCTGCGTAATGAGCTTGTACACGGTTCTGCGTGCACTTCGAGTGTAAATGTGGGCAAGAGTAGTATTAGGGACACGAACAAAATGATGTGTTGGTGAATCTCTTTGGAAACAAACTGTAGTAGCTTCAAGTCCAGAGGAGCTGTGTCTTTCTTTGTGAGATATGTGACACATCCTATTTTCGGACAGAGCTCTGTGCAGCCACCAGAGAGTCATTGCTCATTGTAATCCTACATAGTTTTGAGGACTGCAGAGGTCTGTAGTACAGGGCATTGGCCCCTCAGAGCATCGCCTAATGCGATCTATATGGATTGCAGCTTTTAAGTTTCATAGGTTCTAGAATTACAAATTAGCTAATTTTAATCAAAACATGTGAAATGTTATCCTGGCTGGATATAAAGGCTGACTGTGCTGGATCCTCTGGGTTTGTTTTGTTTACTTTGGCTGCAGGCACACTCAGCGGTTTGGGAGATAGTTGTTCTTCTACAGTATAACAGATGTTTGTCTGAAAGGGTGAGGAAGAAACAAAAACAACATTGTGTGAAGGCGAAAAATTACACAATTTTAAACTAATGCTTTGGTATTAAGCACTGGCATTAACGTTCATGTAGAGAGTTTCTCTTTTTTAATCATGAGTAACTGCTTAAGGTTAGGAGCCTCAAGATTTCAGCTGACTTAAAAACTAAAGGTGGGTAGAAGTGGCATTTTCAACTCATGTAATTTCTGGTTGAGAGTGAGACAGCTGATGGCAGAACCTTCCGTAGCCCACCTTTCAATGTAAACTATGCTGTATGTACTATGCATTTTTAGTAGGACAGTTGGCTGCTATCATCTAAGAAGGGGAAATAGGGGGGAGAAAAAAAGTAGTTTGAATTTTTGACTGGTAGAGAAAGTTAAAATCCTGTGGTGATCATTTACTGTTTTTCTTGGTAAATTCATTTCTTGATGAATTAAGATGTCTAGTAATTCTTAATAAACCCGGAGAATACAATAATGTAACAAACTGGTTACAGTGTGCAAAATGTTTGCAGTGAAATGACAGAGGGAGCACAATGTGCCCTTGTGTAGGTTTGTATCTGTAATGTTCAAATAGGCTGACTGTTTCCCTTCATCTGAACTGCTTTCATCTGGACCAGTGTAAAATAAGCTCTGGTAAGTAATCACGGCGGAGCAGAAAGAAAGGAATGTATACAGCAATAGACAGCCTAAGCTGTAAAAACTGTAACCTGAGTATCAGCAGCAGATCAGATATCAAGGCTTTAAGGTAGGGGAAATGAAAGAGATGAAGGGGAGGAAAAGACGAGAGAGGGAATGGAAAAGTCAGCTTGGAAAGTAAAGGAGAAGTAGGAGGGCCCCCTCAGGGAAATTTGGCTCAGGGGTTAGGGAATTTTATCATGGTGTACAGTGACCTACTCAGGTTTCAGCCCACATTGGATCGAATTGCCTCCCTTTGCTAGCAGAAAGAAAAAGGACTGGTGTATATGTGATTTCTTTTTTCCCCCCTTTTGGATAATAAAAAGGCCATTGGTACAAATGTCTATTTTAAGTACAGCAAATTCAAGGCACTATGAATGAGCAATAATATTACCTCATCACAGAGACTTCCTTTGAGTTTTGCTGTTTGATACAGTCAGATATTTACTCGGGAAGGATCACAACACCTAACTGCTTGCTTTGGTGTTTTCCAACAGTAGTGTCACAGCTTGGTTTTAACATCACTGGATGGATATTCAGTTTGCTTGCTCTTTCCTTATGCCAGATATTGAGTTACGTTTTTGTTATCGCTAACCAAATGTACATGGTGGTTATAACAAATTTTTACTTGATACAATGTTGTGTGCAAAAAGTACATGACTCTGCACAGTTTTCTGATATTACATTTCGGTGAAAAATATATTCACGAGGAACTGTTTGGTTACACTGTGACCTTTACAGCCACTCTTTCTTATTTTCTAGTTATTTTTTTATTTTGTCCTCCTTCTTCCTTCAGATGATACTTTCCAGTTTTTCTTCCAGAGGTAGCATTCACCTCGCGCTTCGGAAGAAAAGCAGATAGTTATTCTGAAATTCAGTTTGGTGCCATTTTTCCATTACTGGTGAATAACAGAACACCTCATAGATCCAAACCTATCGTCATCAGGGAACCAATTACTGTTTTAAGACCAAAATATTTTTAAAAGTTTAATTGATGAAAACGCTTGTTGAGGCACAGTGGTGGATCCTCCGTCCATCTCTCCTCAGCTTATTTCCATTTGCCATCCTGCTGCCAGGAAGCAGTGCTGCTCAGGAGGAATAGCTAGGTGCTCTGCGATGCTGGGAAGTGAGGTTACATCCAGTACTGAATTGCACTGGGAGTTCTCCTGCACAGATGAGACAGTGTATCCATGTGTCTCTAGCAGTTGAAAGGTAAGCAATTAATTTGCATTGTGATTTCACAGGGCTGCTCCATGTGCCCGAGGAGTTTGCCATCTATAAATATTCTCAATAACTAATTTATAGCTAAAATTGGGCTTCATTCCTGGTGCCTCAAGCTTAGGGCAGCCCCATCTGTTATTGTTTAATAGTAAACTCATCAGAATATCTTTCAGTTTAGTGTTTAAGTAGTCCCTATTTGGCATTTGAAAGTACTGTCAGAAGGAGGAAAGCGGTGAAGCAGGCGTAGCAGCCCTGTGCCTGGAGCAAGCCAGTTTGCTCAGAGCACTCGGAAGATTCTGAGGAAACTCCTCCCTTTTCTCCTGAAAAGCAAAAAATGTCTTTTGGAAAGTGGAAAAGCAGACAGACTTTATCAACTGTATTATTTCAGGAGACCAAAGCTTTTCTGTGGAGTCTGTGCAGAAGGAGTTTTGTGGGATGGCTGCGCAGGGAGTCTTAACCTGCCAGAGCACTGCAGAAATAGTGCTTCCCCAGATAAAAATGGGTGATACAGAACCAAACAATCATAAGAGGATAAAGGAAAGCAAAGCATCACAGAATTTTGCTTTCTGATAGCATAAAGGTCTAAGCATAGAATTCAGTATGGTGACAACATAAACAAGCAAAGAATGTGAGTGCTGGAAAAAAAAAAATCCAAGTTTGAATTGTAACTTGTATATCTTTCAGTGAGGTTCTGCTCTGCATGTACAGGTTGTGCATTTAATATTAAAAGAAACATTTTTATTTCCTTGATGCAATGAAAGGGGAAAGTGAATTTGTGGGGTTCTGCACATTTGAGTAGGTTATGCAGGCAAGGAAATGGAATGGAGCCACTATGCTTCCTCCCAGATCTGAAATAAACATTCAGCGGTAAAACCTAGAAGAAAATGAGTCTGACAGACTCATTCTCCCCTGTGTTTCCTGCCTCCGTGTTTGCCAGGCCTCATTTGGTGAAGCCAGGCCTTTCCCCCTGTGAATAAGGTTCATAGAGAAGGAAAGACGAGATCTAAGATGGAAAGCGACACATGGCATAGCTTGAGACGGTATTAATTAGCAAAGATTTGGGGAAATGATGCATTGTAATGTAAAGAATCAAACTGTAGGTGTATTGTTATGATGAAATGAGTCCTAAAGTGGGAATAAACGTGATTACATTTTTACTGCCTAGCATATAAGTCAGTCTCAGAAAGGAGAGAAACCACAGTCTAGTGAGTCAACACAGTCTTCTTCATCTTTGAGGGGAAAAGGAAGCAAATTCAAGTAGAAATACCAATGAGCATAACAGTTATCCTGGCTCTTCCAGGAGGGAAGATATTTCTGTGTAGTACAAGAACAGAGAAACCATACAGTTAGAACATGCAAATTACACATTGATCTGCAGTGTTGCTAAGTGGTTTGGGACTTAGCAGTGGGCAAAACCCGAATTGCCATCTATTGGGATGGAAGGGCTTTGGCTGTGGTGTGTGACTAGGGCCACTGGAGCATTTTTAAGCCAGTTTCTTTGGCAGGTATGAGTGGGTTGTACCGCAGCTGTAGAGAATGCTCTGGCAGTTCAGCACCTGTACTGGTGCTCTGTCAGCTAGAGAAGAGCAGGAGGTTTGGCTCCGGTGGGATGCTAACCAAGTGCCTGGGTGCGCAGGCATCTGTAGAGGGGATTGGTGTTCCCTCTGTAGTCTCAAAAGCTTGTCTGCTTGGTGTATGGTGTGGCAGAAGGAGCATGGAAGGATGTGGGACAGGTTTTCTGTGGTTGTCTTCTCAGCTCTGATGCTGACCCACACTGTGGGTGGCACCAGGGCTCGGTCTCTGTTTCCCCGCAGGGCACTGAGCATTGCCTCCCCACCTGGGTGAAGTTAGGTTCCGTGGTGCGCATTTGCAATGAAATCTTTGGGTCCCTGCAAGGGGGCTCCCTTTGGGCTGAGTGGATGTAAGGATCCTAGTTTAGCAGTGTGGTTGTGATTTTATTATGAGCAAGGTTTTCTCTCTGTGCTAGTATTTCTCATCATCCCAGCCCTTTGGCATGGCTCTGTGGTTGGGATGGCAGCCTCATCCTGCAGACAGTCCACATCCTTTTGGGGGATGAATCTGAAAGTAGGCATGGACTAGCTTAATGCCTCTGCTGTCCTGGTCTTGCAGAAGCTTTGAATTGCAGCTCCTTGCACCTTCTCTGTCTGGTCATCCACGCCTGCCTTCACATCTCCTCCCTTGTCCTTGGCAGGTCTATTATCTCTCAGTTGTGCTGGCTCCTGTCTAGCCTCCTTCACCACTGCTGCTTCTGCTTTCCTGATCCAATGTCAGGTCCACATTCCTGCGTTCCTCAAGCCTCCCTGTTACAATCATCACCTTTCCTTTCACTAAGCCTTTGAAACTTATGTATGTTTCAGTGAGGTTCTGCTCTGCATGTACAGGTTGTGTATTAATTTGCTTTCTTCCTTTCCTTAGCTTCATCAAAAACTGGTCTTTGTCTCTCTTCTTTTTTTCTTTTTCTTCTTTCCCCCTGCCCCTGCATTCACACAGAGAAAAATTATCTCATCTCATCTCATCTCATCTCATCTCATCTCATCTCATCTCATCTCATCTCATCTCATCTCATCATTTGTATTTTGACTGTTGCCACCACAGTGGTCTTTACAAATCCCATCTTTTTACTATGTCCTTAATGCACGCGTATTGTGTCTGTCATTGAAATGGAAGAAGGGAAGATACATGGAAACAGTGAATTAATAGTGGTTAGTTTCAGGGCAGTGGTTTCAGCACAATCTCAACTGTCAGGGCATTAGACATCACTGCGAATGGGTGTTGTCGTGAGGAGTCTGAGGGAAGGTGATCTCGTTCTTTGGATACCCATCTATGCAGGAGAGTCAATGTGGAAAAAAACATTTCTCATGTTTGACACTCAGCTTGCTGAGGATGGGGTCATGCTTTCCGTTTGCTGTGCATAAAGTGTGGTGTAATAAGCTCTAGCTGTTAGCCACTGAGAGAATAGTATTAAGGGTGACCTGCAGCATTGTGGTAGGTAAGATAAATTATGAAGGAGAATGCATTAATTGTTTTTTCTTTTTTTCATTTTAATCCAAGCCACTCTGTGGGAAATCAGTGTTAAAAGAGTGCTTACGTTTTTTACTGCTAACATGTAACCTCATTGTACTCTCATTGAAGCTAGTAGAAAAGACCCCATTGATTTACTATTTTATAAAAGAGTCAAATTTCTCTGATGAGTAATTTTGAAATTCAGTGTATTTTTTGTCAGTATAAGTGTTCGTTTTGGTGTATCACTTATCATGGATAGTTTAAATGAGATGTAAAATGTACTTCAATTTGGTGCCATTGCATACCAACTGTCATTTTGACTATGTTCTGAAGGGACATACACATGTATGAATTTTCAGGAAAAATAAATATATATACAGCCTTGCTTATGTATTCCTTGACAAGTAATTAGAAATTATTCATTATCTGAGTTGATCAGCAGTACAAATAGAACACAAAGCATCCACAGGAGGCAAATTTAGTGCTACTCGATTAATTTGGTTGCATGGGGTTTAAGTCTGTAAGATTTTGTCAATTGCTCTCTACCTTGCTAGGTTAGTCTCTAGGGCTGTGTCTCCATAGTTGAAATTTAGCAAAGCAAGAGAAGCTGGCAAACCTTGTCTTTGGGCCTCCATGGGCCCTTTCAGGTTATTTTGGGTGAGCTGCAGTGGTGAGATTTGACTCCAAAAGTCCAAGTCATTTTGTTATTGGGTTCCCACGGGTTAGAAACAGGGTTAGTGCATTGGGACTCTTCAGCACTAAGAGAGAAGTTTTCTAAAAAGCTAAAAATAACCCCCCAAAACCAATGAAAAACAACTTCTAGAAAAAATTCCCATTTTTTTGTTAGTATTTAAAACACAATGCTGCATCATTTAAATGCGTTAGGTAGTTGTTAGCCGCATTTGCACTGCAGTGTACTTGTTGAAAACTGTAGTAGTGGCATAGTTCAGATATCATACTTATAATGCTGAGTCTAGAAGCAGAGGTGGAATGATGGAATATTTTCCAGCAATTTGGGGCTGCACAGGACAGCCACAGAATTGTGACTTCTATCAGATGGCAGGGTAAAAATGCAAAGGGGAAAAACCAAAAGGAAATGGATGCTTCAGGGGTCTGCACAGGGGTTTTGGTTTGGCTTTTCTTTTTCTGAAATGTGTTTGTAGCATAATTACACAGATGATACTCTTGGAAGAGTACAAATTGCTTGTGTTTATTGCTTATGGCTGCTTTACAGCAATCCTTGAGTGACAGGAACACCTATGTAATCTGCTGTGATGAATGAGCCAGGAGCAGTGCAGCGCTCCGAGGTGCTGGGGCACAGCGCCTGCTGTAGCTTTGAATTCGAAAGCAATTATCATCTGATTAATTTTATTTATTTGTTTAAATGACTGGAGAATTGCTGTGTTCTATCATTAGACTTTCTCCCACTCAAAAATTAAGCTAGAGCGGTTACTAGACAAGATCTGGCAACCTGCAAATTTGACATGTACCGTTTGTTTAGAATTGGTGTTGTATTTTCCTTATTCCTTTGCCAGAGTCCTGGGAGATGGTGCTTATCAGAGGCATTATTTTAGAAGTCAAGATCCTGGAGGAGTAGGAAGTTTGGAATTTGTTTTAAAAGAGTGTTAATAAAAAAATTGGGAAAGCCAAATAGAAATGTTCTGTGTGTGGCTTTTTTGTTTCAACTTATAGTTGTCATACTACATTAAGCTGATCTTTGCCGTCACAATAATTCATTAGCCGGTTTCCTTTGGTAGTTTCCTAAATCCATAAGCTGTAGAGCTCTGTGGCACTATTTAGGTTCAGAAAGCTTTGTTGCCTGGCTGCAGATTTCTTAACTTACTCCACTAAATCTCCTGGCCCAGTAATGAGCATTTTCTACAGAAATATTTTTGCCTTATGACCTAGAGGACATATTTTTAATAGAAATTGAGGGTTATGACAGTCATGTTACATACTTTGCATTTCCATACAAACATAAAATGTAACCACACAGCTGCTTGGAAATTGGTTTGAAAATAAATATGGCAAAATTGAGAAAGGTTTTCTTAAACAAATATGAGATGTCTGTATGAAAAATGATGGTAAAAGGCTTTCACAGTGAAGAATCTTAAGTGGTTCAACTATGCAAGAGCTTATAACTGAGGAAAAATGTCTGCTGTGATTTTATTTGATTTGGTTCATGGGCACCTCTAGGAACTGTAATTGTGTCAGTGACCTGCTCCAGCTGAAAAGACTGTAGTGCAGCAAGATTGATTAACTGCTGTTTGGAAAAAAAAACCCTGGTTTTCTGTTATTCTCTTGCTGTAATCTTAAATATTTTATGGCAACACGGACAAGTTTGTGTGAGGAGTTTATGTTAAAATATTTCTGACATTGAATGTCAGAGCAAAAGTTGTAAATAACTCCCCTTTTCATTTTCTTTAAATTACAGACATATGAGTCTCTGTCATAATTACATGTGCCAGTTGTAGATTTAAATGCATTTCACTTTATGCACTTGAGTTATGAAATGAACATTAGTCTTTGAGGAGGTGGGCCAAACCTGACACTTCCTCATGTAGCACAGATATGGTTCGATTTATGCAATCCTCCCTTCCTTCCAAATGGTTATTGATTACATAAATAAGTAGGTAATTTTTCTCTTTCAGAACTTTGCTGAAAACACTATGAATGAGCTCCTTGGCTGGTATGGTTATGATAAGGTAGAACTGAAAGATGGGGAAGATATTGAATTCAGGAACTACTCAGCAGATGGGGAAAGCCGCCAGCACATTTCTGTTCTCAAAGGTAATGAGACTTCATGTTTCTGTGTTCATGTAAAGAAGGATTAATAGCTCAATCTGTCTGAATTGGTGTGGATTGCGAAGCATGTTCTGCTGCTTGTGTCTTGGTTGCTTTATATAAAAATATCTGAGAGAACCTTGTGGTACAGGCAAGCTAATAGGCTACAAGGAAAGACGCTTAACAAATTTGCTGTTGGTATATTGATATATTGTTGATATATCTTCACAAATAATGCCTTTTGTGTGTCAGTTGAAAATCATATACCTGTGGTACCAATAAGCTACTCAGAATGGGAGAAAGGAGGGAGCACTTTCTTAGCAGGGTGGCTTTAAGGAACCCTTTTCCTTCCCATACTCAGGCTGGCTGGCCTACAACTTCTTAAAATGTTGAAAGATTTTAAACTGGAATATTCACACATGTAGGAACAAGTGTGAATGTTCACAAAAGGCTTCTCATCCATGTTTGTACTGTACTGTCTTCTGCACTGTGGTAGAAATTTTCCATGGATGGAATTTGTTTGAGACAGTGCTTCAACTTTGTGATTCAAAATGTAAGGGATAAGTTCCTGTCTGTTTGTTCAGTCATTCAGTTTTTGTCTTCTGACTCCTCAGTCTCAGGGAGTGGATAGGGACTTGTCAGCAGAATGAAGAGCAGAAAATTGCTGCATCTTGACTTATCCAACAGGAGTTCCTCAAAGGTGAGGGAAAGAGAGGAAATTCCAGCAGCTTTTATGCTCTTGGAGTGCTACTTTTCACTGTGTTTGTGGGCAGCAGTGTTTGGGTTTTCCCTCTGATAGCCAGCAGCAGTACTGTATTCAGTGGGTGTTGCAATGAGTACTGACACCAGAGAGACCAGTGCTGAGGGACAGATGGCTAGAAAAATGGGGACAAATTAGAGGCAAGGTGAAACAACCTAATTGTCTTAAAATTGAATGCTTGCAGCTTGTTAGTTCTATAACAACATTGGTGATCAATATTTATTTTTCATGGAAAACATAATGTCATTTAGCTACCTTGGAAGGAACTTGTTCCTGTGTAGTAATGCACTTAATTTATTTCTGCTTTAATAAATACATCTTTTATTGAATGATTACTGGCTCCAGTCTATGCTTGATGAAATTTGTGACACACTTTTTTTATAGGTACATGATACAAATCATACGTTTTATGTAGCATAGATATCAAATGCCTGTGACAGGTAGAAACTTTTGGTGTATGCAGTTTTTGGGAGGGGAAAAGCCCATTTCTTGTTCTGAGAGATAGGAGAAGATGGGGTAATAAGAACTAAGTCCTGCCCCATAGCTGAGGTATATTAGAGAAATTCCTACAAATAAGAATCCTGAGGTGATTTGGGATTAAAGAATTAGAATAATAACTGTCATAATTTCATGCACAGTTTGCTGTGGTTTCAATATATTATTCCTTTCTTTAAATTCTTTTCATTATTACTACTCATATTATTTATAGAGAATAGGAATTATTTTATTATTCAGTTCATGCTCCTTGCACTGGTGAAGTCACAGTACACGGAGTGTGATCACCATGCAAACCGTAGAAATAAAGTACAAGAATAAGATGCCATTGACTAAATCAGGCATACTAAGGATAAGCAAGACAAAATAATCCCACCTTTTACCTTCTGTAAAAAGAAAGTGTGAGTTTGATTTTAAAAAAAAAATTGAGCATTTCTGAAGACTACTGGAAAGTACCAATTTCTTTAAAATGGAAAATATCTTGGGGTTTTGTATAGTCTTCTAATATTAGGGTAAGTAGTTTAATGAAGAGATTGGTGAAAGTATGTAGGGCCATTTAAGAAATATATGTGTCATACTGTACAATGTGTTCTTTGTGTTTTACAGAAAATTCTTTGCCAAAACAAAAATTACCTGAGGACAGTGTTATTTCACCGTACAATATAAACCCAAGCTACCCAGGGCTTGCCACTGGAAATGGACTATCAGACTCACCAGCAGGGTCGAAGGATCACGGGAATGTACCTATTATTGTCCCATTAATTCCACCACCTTTCATAAAGCCACCAGCAGGTAAATCCTAATGAACATTTAGAAATGGTTACTGTTATTGTCCAGAGATTGCTGAATCGTGATGTCTTGGGAAGAGGGCTAATTTCAAAATGATGAAAATCCAGTCACAGGGGACTTTAAAAATGAGTGGGAGGGTGGGTTTAGTCACTTTAGTATTCTTGAAAAACTGCAAATGCAATGACAACAAACTTGCACTGGTTGTGACACTCCTCATGCTGGATTATGCTCTCAGCACTTCAACAGTGTTTGCTTTTAGGTAAAAAAAAGGATTTTGTTCTGGTGAATAAAGCCTTTAAATAAATAAATGGAAGATTACAAAATTAAAAATAGGCTACATGAAGGAAACAGTGAAAGAGAAAGCCATCAAATCAGTATCATGTCTTTATATCAGGTTAACAAGGTCATACTGGGAAAACTGTCCCATGATTCCCATTGAAATCCCTGACTGTTGTCTCTCAAGGGTTTAATATGATCTTGACTCTACCCAGGAGACTGCACTGAGATGTTTTACATTTTCATTAGATTTTTATCAGGGGTGGTTTTATAACATGCCATTCCTCAGAGTTTGCATGAAAAATGATTTATTCCCCTCTGCATGCTGCTTACCGTAATCTGTGAAAGGAGCTCTTATGGCTACACCGGGGTGATTGATTGTTGTGTTATTGTTTACTGCTCCACACGGTGGGATAATTGGCAAATCCAGGTAGGAGCAGGCTCAGTCCTGCTTCCATAGATGTCCCCTGGTGTTGTTGTGGTTATTCTTGAGTGACCGGAAGGCTCTCTGGAATACAGGGAATATGCAGCTCCTACCCAGGAACGTGAGCTCTCCACACACAGGGCTGAAGAGGTGCCACCAGGTGCAAGGCTGCTTCTGCAGAGGCAGAACAGGTTGTAGAATCAGGTGCCAGGTGTTGGATTGTCACCTCTGCCCTTTGTAACATTGTCTAAAGGTAGCTGTAAAATACTGATTGATCCAAGAAAGTGTTTGCCTGTTGTCAGTTGTGTAATAGACTACAGTTGCCCCTCCTAAATTATTGTTATGCCATTGAGTTTTATTTCTAAAGAAGTATATAATATGCTATGAATAATTTTCAAATGTTACTCAATACACACTCCCTGCCAAAGACTTTCAATCTATTTTATACGATATTTGCTAATTACCAGAGCTATTTGGGCCCATTCCTGCAGCCTTTACACAGCTAAAGATCTCAGGCCATATGGGCTGGATCCTCAGCTGTTGTTGATTTGGCCCTAAAGCTTTAATCAAGGGCTTGTGCCATCCCAAGCTATTTTCCCCTCCAATCTGAGTCAAGAATGAATCCAGAATGCTGAATTTGTGGTATGTGAACACAAGGCTATAGCATGCATTGTGCAAATTGCCACAGTTGCTGGATTTTTATGACACCAAATAACCAGGAGGAGATGGAGCTATGAAGTAGAAAAACAAATTACTGCAACAGTAGTTAAGTGGACACAAGGGAATCTTGGCCAAGTCAACTGCCTTCTGTTCTTTGTCTGTCCACCTACAACATATGATTCTGTGTTCAAATGTACCTCTAAGGGTAATGTGTAGATAAAGCTTTTCATAAGTGTTTTCCAACTTTAGGTTTTTAATTCATTCACTAACAGTGAATATCGTCGTTTTACCTTCACAGGAGATACGAATGCATAATCTCTGCCTCCTCTGACTTTATCACATGATGGGTAATGAGCACTAGATTACCATGACTTCTGAGCAGATGAATATATTTATCTCACCTTTGTTTCAGAGAGCAAAGCTTGGGAGGATTGGAGGGGGAGGAGAACCACAACCTTTGTGGGATTTGCAATAAGCATGGGCAGTAATGGTTTTGTTTTATCTTAGGGTGTAGGTGCCCTAGTCATGATTGCCCCGAAGAGCCTGGCAAGAAGCAACTGGTAGGAAAGGGAGTACAAAGGAGCCAGGAGAGCCAGTGTGCAAGGCAGTGGTCTTGGCACTGCACTTTGACACTGTTTTGTGGGCACCACATCAAAGCAGAAAACTTCAGAGTGATACAAAGCCAGACAAGAGTAACTCTGGGGATATTTTCTTGGAGTCCCTCACAAGCACAGAGGATGAGTTTAGAAACAGCACAAAGGTGCTTCTTTGAGTTGAGCAGGCAAATGATTAGACTTGCATCATTAATTAATACAGTGAAAGTCAATATTTTCAGCATGGGGGACAGACAGGCTATCACTGACCTGCCACAAACGCCAGTGGCTTATGTTTGAGTGGATAAATGAAGTAAGGCGACAGGAGAGGGAGGCAGAAAGAGACCAAGAGAAAGCATCAAGGTTAAAATGCTGGGCAGGAAAAGGGATCTTTGCAGCATATTTTGTGTGGACACACAGAGGACAAGGTTACATTACAGGCCAGAGAGAAAACCAGGTAGTGATGTACTGTAGTGACTGATACGCTAAAAATCAGGATGCATCCAGACTTTGTGATGAGGAAAGCTTTTAGATATTGTACAAGAAAAAAATCGACAAGGCTTTAATATAGCTCAAAAGGGAGTGCCCACAGGTGAAAATGATACCTAAATCATGAACCTAAAGGATAGGAAAGATGGTGCAGTCCACCCTTATTGAGCAAATAATATGGAGTGAGCACTCAGGGAGAAATTATTAAGACTTTAATTCTTGCTGTATTGATCTTGAACAGAAGGGTCAGCATGAGTAAAGAGGTGTCAGAGAGATAGGCTGAGGTATTCATTTGGGCAAGAGTGCAGTGGTCTGAAGAGGATAAGCAGATCTATTGAATTATTAGTTGAATAATTTTTGCTGATAAGATTCAATACAGGTAAGAGGGAGAAGAGAAAGAGCAGAGCGTGGGGGATGCTCACAAACCTGAAAGGAGAAACAAGACAGATACTCTGCAATGTGCACTGACATAGCAATTGCAGAGGTAGAAAAGGCTCTGGGGAAGACAGTCAGGAAGCCAAGGGAAACAGGATTTCTAGGGAGGCAAATGTGATTCTTTTTAGAAACAGCTATCAGTTTGAAAAAGAGGAGGAAGGAATGCTGATCCTAAACTGTCTAGGAAGCTGTCATTGAAGATTTCAGAAGATTAGGTTTTCCTTGAGTGTGCTGGAAAACTTTGCACAGTGTCCTATCTGCATTCATATTTTGTATGACCAGGCTAAAACCTTGAAGAGTTAACAAAATTACCTTTTTTCCCCTCATGCCTATTTTATATTAAAGTGGGTTTTTTTTTTTTGTTTTGTGGTTTATTTTTGGTTGTTTTTTTTTGTTTTTTTTTTAAATTTGAAAACCAAATAATTTTAGCAGTCTGACTAAAATTTTATCCTCAAGCTGTTCAGATTTCTGTTTTAGTCAAATGAAATGTTAGGTTCCAATTTGCTTATATGATTCTGGAAAACATTAGTGTGCTACTAACCAAATATGAACAGCTCCAATAAAGGCACTCTCTCCTTGCTGTACCTCAGAATTAAACCCAAAAAAGGCTGAGTTAAATGCATGGGCCCTATGTGGTGCACTGAGTGTCTACAGACTCAGGTTATGGTGTGTCAGTGGACGATATTAAATCCAGTCGTGGGAAGCCTCCACCAGAAGAATGCAAGTTACTCAGATGTGGAGGGTTTTTGCAAGAGCACTCCACTGATCTGCAGGCAGGCAGACCACACTCAAGCAGCGCCCAAATCAAATGTGACGTTATAAGTCTGCATCAGCCATCCGACCTGCATCTGGAAGCAAATAAGTCAATGCAGCCTCCAGAGAGTTGCTGTAAGAGTCTCCTTATGGCTGTTAAGTGTCCATCTTGCCCAGCAGGCTGGGAGCTACATTTAGACCTGGCAGCAGATTCTGAGTTATCTTCAGGGTTAGGCTTGAGTACAGCCTATTGCAACAAACTGATCCTAAGATTAGTTTTACTTGGTGTTAGAAGATTCTTATTTTTTGCACAGCAACGTAAAGAAGGTTGGCGCGCTTTTTTGTTTGTTTGTTTGTTTTTCTGATTTTAAAGTTGCATAGAAATAGTGAGGAACAGAAGTGCAATAGCCAGGAACGACCTAGAACTAAAAATCTCAGCACAGTTGTGCAGGGTATGTGGCCTTAGTATGTAGTGTGCAAACCTTCTGTTTTTCTACAGCCCTTAATGACAGAGTAAATTTGAGAGGGCACTTAGGGTGACTCTGCCCTTTTGCTCAGGCAAGTTTGGACAGCTCTTGTTACCTCGGATGAAGGAAGGCTGAAATCAAGAGTAGTCAAAGAATGCAAAAAATTCTTTCAATGCGGGTGAGAACAAGCTGCCTCCTTCCCCTGGCACCTGCTGGAGGCTATGGTGTCTCAGTTTTCCCATTTCTTTGAGTGCTCTTTGATTTACTTTATCTTGTGATCCCCACAGCACTGCCTTGGTAGGGGAGGTACAACTGCTGGTTGGTCTACCCTTTGAGCAAGAGGGTGGACAAAATCCTTCCCTTTCCTCCTCCTTCTGGGTACAGGTGATGCCTGCTGCTCTGAGCATCCCAAACAGGGACCACCTCCCTGCAATGCTGGGCTGGTTTCCCCGGTCACTAACAAGGGACACAGTAGAAGGGGAGGCCAAAAGGATGATGTCATGAAGATGACTGAGCTTTCCACAGGGGAAAAAAGTACAAGGGAAAAATAATGCTCCCTCCCACGGTTTTCATAAGATACTGAGTATATTTGGAGAAGGAAATGTGAATCCTGCAGCCCACAGATGAGTGTCTCTACATAATGTTAAGTTCAGTGATTTCCAAATTATAATGATTGGAGTTGTGTCAGAAGTTACCAGAAACTTGTGGAAGTCAAGGAGGACTGGGCTGGAGGAACTGTATTTGGTGAGGCTGAGTGTCTAAAGGAGAAGAAGCAACGTTTCCAGTGCTGACTACCTTGTAAAATAAGCCTGGGACCTATGCTGGCAAAGAAATATCAGATTCAAATACTAAAGCAAGTAATTAGTTATTTTATAGAAAGGATTGAGTGATTTTCTGTGTTATGGTTTAGCCTTGCTTTAGAATTAAAGCTTATAGGAGATTTTGTAAATACAAGAGCAGATGAGTAACTTGTGCAACATACTGGAATAAGCAGAGTTCCTGCCCTACAAATGTTCTGGAGCTGCCTGCTGTAACCTCTCTCAATATTTAAATTGCGTTGGAGGAATCTGAAAGCATAAAAGATGCTTTAAATGGTGGTTAGTAGGCCAGTAAAAATGAATTCCAAGATCATCTGTCAAAATTCACTAAGGAATTGGATCTATGGCTACATTACCAAGAAGTTTGATTCCAGGCAGAACCCAGTGGCAGTGTTCCTTAAGTAAAGACCACACTATCAGATCTATATGGAGGAGACTTTCATTTTACTGTGCTCTGGATCCCTCTTCAGTATTTCACAAATATCTTCTGGTTGCTGAACAGCATCACAGTTTCTCTAATGTACGTTTTGCCCTCTGATAAAGACCACTGCAACAAATCCTACTCTTCAAATTATTTCTCATGTTTTCAGTTTGAAACATCATCAAATTTACACTTATCGTAGGGTTACTGCCTGGGTTTTTAAATGCCAGTGGTTGCCAGGATGCCTGCCCCATCTAGCCCTCTCTTGATGTCTTTTGCTCTCTGTGGAGGGCCAAGTGGTTCCTTTGTGCTAAAAAGAAAATCAGAAAGTCCATGTATGCACCTTAATAGCATATATTCAAAATACACAGGGACTTCCCCCTCTATTAGCTGAAAGGGGTGCTTTTTTTTGTTTGCATGTTTAAAACCTGCCTAAATGCCAGCTTTTGTGTTGTGCATTCAGTGCCTACTGAACTATGCATAAGAATGTGCCTCAGCTCATGCATAGAAAACGTAGGCAGGCCGTGGTTCCCCAAAATGCTTTTTTTAAAAGGAGCTGGGACATTTTGCTTTATTGGCAGAGTAGTGAACTTGAAGAGACTGGTCCTTAAAAGGAAATGCACTGTAGAGGCTCTGAGGTATTTCCATAGAGATGGCTGCAGCAAGCTTTCTATTGTCAGCCCTATATTTTAATCTTCCTCTGGTAATTACTTTTTTAAGGTACTTTTTGTACCTTAAGTTTGTCACACACCCCATCTGTTTAGAGGATCAGCACTTTCAGTGATATCACAAAGGGATCTGCAGCAATGTCTTAGGGGTTTTGTTTCTCCACCTTTTTTAGTTTGAGATTAATTTGGTAAAGCATTTCAGGTGTAAGAAAACTGACTGTAATGGTGCTTCTGCCTTGTTTGGGATCAACAACCTCAGGAACTGCTTTGGGATGAGAAATCTGAATACATACTACTTGGTTTTCTTCAGTGGCGATCTGGAATTTCAGGAGCAGAAGGCGGGTAACTCGGAATTACCCGATTCTGAAATCCTGGCAGGTCCCAGTGGAAACAGTGAGCCCTTACTGTTACTGCTGCAGATGCTCAAATCAAGATCTAAAGTCTTTAAAAAGGAAGTTTTGCAGCTTTTCATTAGGAAGTAATAGTGAAAGCAGCTAAAATATTTAAAGATGCATATACCACTGAATTGAGCACAGTTCCCAGCTCAAGGTAAAAAGGGCTGTTTTAGCTCCCTACCCCAAACACCTGGGATTCCAACTGCCTATCTGAGAGGCTGGGATGCAGCAAAGAGGAAAAGAGAAGAAAGTGGATGAAAGCAGTAGTGGGGAGATACGGCTTCTGATAGTGTGATGGAAGGAAACTCTTGCCAGAGATGGGTTGGTTGGGAGACACTGAGGTGGGATGGGATGCCAAAATATTTTCTGTATCAGATCACAGATACAACCCCAGTCAAGGTACGGGTTTCACAAAGGCTCGCTCAGCCCAGGCACCATACTTGAGATCTCAATCCCAAACACTCCATCTTCCTGGTGTTCCTTCTGCACACCAGTGCTGTGGTTGGGCACCTTCAGGAGAGATGTTCTCTTCCTGCCGGAAGAACTGAGTATCTCGTGCTGAATTTCATGCAAGGAAATATGGAAAACAAGGTTTTGCAGTACCTGCCCTTCAATCATCATATTAGGCAGGGTTAGAGCTGTAGCTGCATTTATTTTCACCAGACTTTTTGAAACTGGAGTTAAAATTGAAAATACGTCTCATATGGTTCAAAATGGTATTAGTAGTGTTGTAATCTAAAACTTAGTAAACTGATCAGGATTTAACTCCAGAATTATAGGGATTTTAAGAACATTGTATTAAACACTGTAGGTCATGCTGGTTTGCTTAGATAAAGAAGCAGGGTAGTACATGATGGATTTACTCTATTGTACTCATTGCCTTCCTTCACTTCCCCCACCTCTTTAAATTATGGCTCCATATAAGATCGATTAGTGTAAACTGCTGCTCATTGGATTTAAGAGGTACAATTTTCCGCAGCTCCTTCACACTGGTGTGAAAGGAAAAAAAATACCAAACATTCTGCTTAATTAAGACCTAAAGAGGCGGTGCAAACTTTTGATGATTAATTGAAGCATGCTTTAGACTGATGCATATTTAGTTATTATAATGTGATAATTTTATCTTGTTATACAAACTACTCCCTTTGGGAACATGATTTAACACTGCAAACACTCTGTGTTTATTGCATTGTTCATTATGAAAAATACACAGGATAAAAACCACAAGGAGATGTAACTGAACAGCATCTGTGTGGTGGGTGCAGGGAGTGCTTCTTCTACCTGTAATGACACAACCCAGAGGCAGAAAAACACAGTATTGTAACTCCCACAATATCTCTCCCTGTGAAGACTTGAGAACTCAGGAAAGTAGAGGCTGGAAATTAAGATCTTGTACAGTATATGGAAAGAATTTATCTTTCTATTACCAGGTGTAATTACAGAGGACAGCAATATGTATGTTCTGCTGAATACCCTCCTGTTACTATTCTGTTGTGTCAGTCCCATCTCCTCTCTGTCTCACCTGTGAGAGTGCCCATGTTACCTGTCATAAGTGTGACAGATCTGACAACATGCTAAACACTTTGCAAAAGCAGGTCATAAAGTTGCAGGCCCAGATGGAGGGGGAAAAAAAGCAATTATCAAAAAGTATTTTCTTTCACTTCAAAATGATCTGTGCCACGACTTGCAAATGGTATTTTTGTGCTTTATAAACATGTGTTAGCATAGCTGTGTGAGTCCTAAAAGTGATGGTGAATGATCTTCATCAGAAGAGCTGCTCCATTGAGGGCTCACATGATGGATGTAGGTGTGTTGTCAGATAAGCTCATGTCACTTTAAGCAGGTATGCTAAGCCAGACGACCAGCACAAGTCTGACTATGACCAAAGGAGAACCCTGCCGATGTAATGCACTGGTACAATTATTATGGAGAAGCTTTCTTAGTGCACTTCTAATCAGGAAAAGATTAGAATAATGATTGAAGACAGATAACCAGTCTTAAACTACTGGATTTGAAATTTCCTGCTTCCCTGTGATGTCTTTGTGGCAAGTTCTTATAGCTGAGTGCTCTAGGAACAGCGATTTGATACATTTTCCTGAAAGCAGGGCTGGAATCTGGTGAAGAGATTTTCAAAGAATTTGACCTTAGAAAACAAAGGTCTGTGAAAAAGTGAGAGAAATTTTATCTTGAATGGAATGCTAGATATGAATTTCTGGTTTCAGATTATTCCAGTTTGTGTTTAGCAGATGACAGCACTTAAACGCTGAGATTATGTCTTTTTTTATTTTACCAGTCTTTTGCTTCCCACTGTTGATAGAAATACATGAAATACTACTTTCTGTTAGTGTTGCAGTCCTCTTTTTTTTTTTTTGTCAGTAAGCCTAATACACTGTAACAAAACATTCCTAATTGTTATTTTCACAAGGTCTTCTCAGATCTCTACCATAGCTGGTATGAAGAAGGAAAGCACACGGTCAGGTTTGAACCTTTACCATTGTCCCTAGCTGTCATCCACACTCATAGGCCATTGAGCCCAGCTCTTTACTCTCCCAGGTACCAAGCCTGGGTTCCTTTCCCTGCTGTTCTTAGCTTCACTTGTAGCTGAAAGAAAGGATTTGGTTTTAGACAAAATTTTTCCTCCTGCTGGGCTGGACAGGGCTCCTGTTGATGGTACATAGCCATGTGATACTGGATGTTTTCTAGTTCACTTGAACTGCATTATAAAAAGTTAGAGTTGCATCCAAAATTTACTTGGACAAATGGACACCTGAGGGAGCAAAGATGACTTAAAAAGTCATGTATTTGTGTACTGTCCCAGGAATTGTGTACTCTGAATCCTCTTCTGAAGTACTGCTGTTTCCTGACTGCTTCACATGGCCATACTCAGTTAATCCTTTCATAACAGTGTTCCTGGGTCTATTAAATTGAAGAGGCATCTAGTTCTGTTATTGCTGTTACCATGAAAAGGATTACATTGTTTGATGACTAGGGTGAGAAAGGAGTGGAACTGAGAAATAGTTGAAGTTCTTTGTAGGTAGCTAGGCTATTTCCCTCCCTTTCTCCCTTTCTTCTTTCAAAACAATGAATATATTGACTAATATTGATGATGCCTCCTGGATATCACATATCACTTCCTGGAAGTGCAGACAGCAGCTGGAAGTAGTAGTTTGTAGACCATTCTCTGCTGTTTTGTGGACCATCAGATCCATGGACCACAAGTGAAGCAATGCTGCTTCAAAAGATTCCCTCTGAGTTGGTGGTGAAGTTCTGCTAGACAGGGCATGGCAAGACAGCAACTTGGCACGGAAGGACCCTCTCCTCTCCTGTCCTCTCCTTACAAGGATGTATCTTAGAGGAAATCTTTGGTAGAAGGAGGTGGACTGAACCTGACTGTCCTGCATAACCGCCTGCAGGAAAGTGCAGAAAAATTAATAACGTGGATTTTCCATGTAAACAGCTGCTGCTGGGAGCCTGTGTAATTAAAAATGAACAATTGTGTGGGTCTTTCTTGTCATCCATGGGAGAGAGTTCATGTGGATCAGTGAACAGGAACTGAATGACAGCTGAAGTGTTCCCCCTATCAAATCATTCATGAAAGCCCCTTAGAATCCCAGTGGTAGATCTCTGTGTTTCCCCTTAAAAATTGTGCCCTAGACAAGTCAACCTGCTTCAAAAAGAGTTACTTCAGTGCCTACTTTGTCAGTGAACTCTCTTTCAGCTCTGTAATATTTTTTTTTTTTCATTTATGAGAGTTCCTCTCAGCAGAAATGAAGGCTATTAGAAAGGTATCACTGGTAGATCTTCTCTTTGCTAGAGATAAAATGCTTCTTATCAGTAGGAGAATATATGTTACTGTTATCTAAAACAAGAGTCTGCTGTCTGGTTCCTTTGATTCAGAGGAGCTTCTGTTGTCTTGGTACATTCAAAGGGGTAGGTTCAGTCTGTAAGGAATTGGTTTATTATGGTGCAGAAGTAGCTGAATCAGGGTGCCTTTGTAAAAGCTTAGTACTTCAAATGGCTCAGGATAAAAATGGGGGGAAGAGCTCTTGGTCTGTGCCCAAGAAGTTGGCATCCTGGACAAGACCAGTCTGCAGAGAAAGCTGCTATGACCCCATGCAAAGCCACCATGGCAGCACCCTGTGTGCCTATGTGATGTTACAGCCAGCTCAGGGCAGGCTTTTTGACCCTAGAGATGGCTAGTGGTAATTTTGGCCAAATTGTTTTGATTTCCCTTGGTGTTCAGTATATGAAGGCGCTCATAATATTGGCAAATCCCACTCTAAAGGGTAAGTGATACAATACATTAAACACAAATCGGTGCTATAACTTAGCCTTAAATAGAGGTTTAAAGGTAGACAGTCTGATTAAAACTAAAAGGTCATTATTTTACATTGTAGAATTTTATTTGTAGCTGTAAATCATAACACAATTTGTGGAAGGAAAAAAGTTATTAAACTGGCAATATTTATTCCAATAAGGTGAGTAAAATGCAGCACGTAGTTCTGAGTTATGATAGTCAGGGAAAGGAGCCAAATCACTCTGCTAAAAATTAGTTTGCCAATAATTTTACAGAACGATGACAGCGTAGCTTCAAAAACAAATCCTTTATAGGGAAATAGGATGGCTGCATGACAGAATCTCTAAGCTATGAATTCTCCACAGCTCATGGACCAGGAACTGCTTTAGTCTCCAGGGACATTTTTTCCCAGAAGTTAGACAATGGCTGCTGTCTGTAACTGAAAGGTCACTCAGTATCATAAACTGGACATAAGAACTGAAGAATTCTGAGTTTTAAGTCAGAAAGATTCCTGCTACCTTATTACCTTGATCTGTTTAGAAGGCTTAACTATTCAGTGCCATTCAAGCTGAGGTGGGAATGATGACCACACAAGGATATTGCTACACGTTAGTAAATAAGCTCTGGGGTCTTTTTACTTGGCAGAAGGCACGCATGCCACATTCGTAACACGCATTAGAGAAAAGCTCCAAAGAGGCTCAGGAACTCTGCCTGAATTAAAATTTGACCAATGAGCATAATGACTGAAAAGTAACCTGGCAGATTTTGCCACAGTGCTGCATCTTCTGCCTTGCTCAAGTCTGTGTTTCTGTGACTGCTGAATTCACACAAAAGCTCCCTGGTTTGTACACTAGTCGTTACTTCAAAATAATGCAGAAAAGGGGTGTTTCGTGTTCCTTCTTAGAAGAAGGCTCATGTTAGAGACCTGCCTTGGTGCAGTACTTTCTGGCTGTGTTTTTATCACCAGCTTGCTGAGCAGAGCATCTCAGGGACTCACTACAGCAGACTCTAAGTAACAAGAACAAAACAGCAGTACCTATTGAACCTTCAGTCCTGGTCACTCATTTAGTAAAGAGTTGTACACTCTTAAAAGTGCTAAAAAGTTTTTGAGATTTCCAGAGATTTTTAGCAGTGCACCATTTTTGAAGCTAATCATCTTTTCCAGCCATTTTAGAAGCTTTGCCAGTCTGGCTGGCACAGGTCACCAGCTGCCTGGGGACGAAGCTGGTGATCACAGGCAGGCACAGTTCTGCTCTTTGACAGTGAGGGAGTTAGAAATAAGATGAGCTGGTGCTGTTTGTATCTAAGAGTAAGCGTGCAGATGTCTGAGGAAGGTGTTTGCATCTCATGTAAACATTGTTCTTATATTTTTGTTGTAGAAGATGATGTGTCAAATGTACAAATAATGTGTGCCTGGTGCCAGAAAGTTGGAATCAAGCGCTATTCCCTGAGTATGGGAAGTGAAGTGAAATGCTTCTGCAGCGAGAAGTGCTTTGCCGCTTGCCGAAGAGCATATTTCAAGAGAAACAAGGTAAGAGAAATAAGGAAAGATGTAACCTACATAGACATGGCTTTAATCAGGCCCAGCCTGAGTGTCATTTAGCATCTAATAGAAGCTCTTTTATTTTCTCTGTTCACCTAGTCCCTCCACTTTCCATCTGTATTGTCTGTTGGACTGTCAACCCTTTACTAACCTTCTTTCTTTCAGTTTCTCTCAGCTTGATACTTGGCCTTTATGAGAATCAGGGAATTTAAATACTAATAAGCATTAACATAAGACTCCAAGTTTGGTCTTAGAGTCTCAGGATACTTCCGACATATACACAGCTAAGAGGAGGTATCATAGAAATAGAGTAGAGGAGGGTTGGGTATGGCAGTGCCACCAAGTCCCATGGTGCTGGGATCATGGCCAATGGGTAAATACTTTCAGGGCCTACATCTCAGTCCCATCACAATAGTGGACATCTTTTCACTGCTGCTAGTGAGCTCTAGTTTCATTCTTCAGAAGTGTATAATCTTAAATTAATTATCATTGCTACAAAATTCAGGCAGTATACAGTTTTTGGGTTGGGGTAAGCAATGTTAGAACATCTAGAGTAATGTGAAAGCTCCTCCTACTCAATTTAAATTTAACTCAGTCTAAAATTAGAAAGCAATCCTAATATTGAATGTCTACAAAAATTGCTGTAATCACTGAAGCACAGTGCCTGAAAATGCCCTCTAGGTTACTTCAGCAGCTGTTTTTCTGCAGCAGAATTTGTAACATCTCATTTAAAGAAAAATAGGGAAGAAACACTTCAAATTTCTAGTTGTTAAAAAAGTAGCTGTGTCCTTTTGGTGCTTAATAGTGTGAGCCTTTGGGTAGCTTTATTGTCTTAGAAATGTTTATCATTCATAAAACCCTTTACATTTTGGTTTCCTAAATAATGCCATATACCCCTCATGCTTCACAACATTCCAAGCCTGTCAAATTCAAACTGACTTCAGATCTCTAAATCTGGTCTTTTACATCTGTCATAATAACAAATTACATATGGATTCTAGTCTTAAGATGCAATGTTATAGCAAATTAACCTCCTTTATAAATTTGGGTCACATCATCCTGCCAAAAAAAAAAAAAAAAAAAAAAAGCCTGAAGAATTAGGTTGCAAAAGTCAGTAGAGTGGAATTTTAGTGGCAGTCTTGGAGAATCAAGCTCAGAGTGTCTACTGGAGCAGACAGGCAAGTAAAAGTCACATGAGTCTTCTGTGAAGAGTGTTGTTTACATTTATTTTATCTAGAAAAAGTGTAGAGGAGGGAAATACATGTTCCTTAGATGCTCCTCATTTGAAAATAAATTCTCATGGATATATGTGCATGTGCACACACATTTGTGCTCTTGCAGTTCAATGTGCCTTACAATGTGTAAGGTAAAGTCCACGCACTCTGGGCTGGCAGAATACAAATCTCTGTCAGCTGATGCTCCTGTGACTTCCAGTCACAAATTTACATGGATAAGATAATTCATAGTAATGGAGGCATTGTCAGTGATCCTGGTTAGGTGGTCCTGTGTGCCCAGAACTGAGTACCAGATAATTTGGGAAACCTTGGAGAGGCAGATGAAAGAACTTGGTGTATTCTTTTTCACCTACAGCTTAGATCCTGAAACAGGAGGTTTAAATCTCCACTAAATGAAAATAAATGCATGTTAACATAATGCATAGGTGTACTTCAACCTTCTAGTAACCCAGTGGTAGCAGGATTCAGTAATAGTTTATGACTATGAATTTAATCAGTGAGGCAGTATATGAAAGGTTCCCTTTTACTTGACTTACTATTTGTTACCCTTGTGCTTTTTTGGAGGCCTGCTTGTCCTTGCATTATGAGAAAGGATGAATTAGAGCTTCACATTCTCCTTGGTTCCCTTTCTGACACCTTTGCTAAATTCCTCTGGAAGATGCTGAATATTTCCGTCCAGAAAGCTCTCTGTATTCATTATTTTGTATATGTCTGTGTATATATATGTATATATACGCACACATATACACATGTAAACACAATAGATGTTCCTCATATTTTCATATACCTTCATATCCCTGTGGAATGTTCTATTTTTCACTAAAGAGGTTTCAAACTAACAAAGTGTCATACGGGAGGACTTGGCAAAACATGGTGAGAAAACATTATGGATAACATGTTGATTAGCTCTGCTCCAAAGCTAAGCCAGTGAGTTAAACTTTCTTTCTCTTTAGACCTGTGGAACCTGGAGTTTCCAGGTTCTAGAGTTTCCATGTTCGACTGAACATGGGAAATCAGTAGCTGCCCCTTGCATGTGTTTTTATGGCATTAGATGATCAGGGGACAGAATATTTAGGAAGTGTTGCTGTTAAATTAAGACAAGCACAGTAGAACTCAGCAGACCATCATGCTTCTTGTTTTGCACTTCACCTGTTAGTAACAGAGTGGAGTCTTGAGGAATAAGATCAAAAGAACCAGGCTGCAATTTCAGATTTAACTGCTGACCTTTGCTCTGTTACTGCAATTCCAACAGCGTACCTGTCTTCTCCATGAGTCTAACACTTATTTATGTATCCTAAGGAGTTATGCCACTCTACACTTTCTCATTTTTCAAGCAGAGGAGCAAAACAGTCATGTTTCACCTGCCTTATGCATGTTTTGGACAGTGGATCTCTGCCACAATATAGTGTTGTATTACATTAAATATGTACAGCTGCTGCATTTCTGGGAGCTGATAGGACTTTGTGGTCACTTTATTTAAAGCTTGAATTTCCTAATGGATCACATTAAGCAGTCTTCCCTCCCTCCCCTAGATAAGAAGTGCTGTAATAAGTGCTTGCCTCAGATGATAGGACTGTTTAAGCAGTAAAGAATAAGTCATCACTAATGCCTCAAAACAGCACTAAGTAATGCTGTGAATTATCTGTCCCTTAATGACAATTGCTGTGTTCAGAATGAGGACTTTTGTAGTCATCCGAATAAAAAGCCCTTCTCCCATGCACAGGGCAAATGCACACTGCGGTGCTGCATGCCAGATTCCCAGCTGGGAGAAAGCTTGACATGAGACCACATTGAAGTGCCCTGAAAGTGCTCCAGAAAGCCCCAGGTCAGCTGGGTTCTGGCTGCTCCCAACTTCTAACTCCTTCCCAGCCCTCTCCTGCTCTAGGTTTAGCAAGAGTAGCAACACGCTGGAATAAGCTGGTACCTTCTTGGCCTTGGGAGCTTTTGAACCAAAGCAGTTAAGTCAGAGGTGCCCATCAGGCTTTCCTGCCATTTGTCCTGCTGGAGTCGTGGTCTGTTTGTGCTCCAGAAGTGTCTTCTGCATCCATACATAGCCAGGGTTGTCAGGGTGTTTCGTGCCTGGAATGGGAAGTTTGTAAGGAGAAGGGCTGGTGCAACTTTGCTCTTCTCATAAGAGATGCAAATTTTGCTCCAGGTATTTTGAAGTCATGACCATTTAAAATTATGTCAGCCAGCAGCCATGCCTTGTAAGAATAGAAATATATGTTTTGAAATGATAAAGGCTTTCCCAACAGAGTAAGTTTATCTAAATTATCAGAAATAAATGAACAAAAAATTGAGGCTTTTACCTCATTAAGCAAAACCCAAAGTATTTAGACAAGATCCAATTTAGAAAGAAACCTAAAAATACCAGCTCTGCCACTCCCGAACAAAAATAACCCAGATCTGTATTCCTGCTCCTGTTTTGTCCAGTTTGCCATACATATAATGAATACTATATAATGATAGCCTGTTGTGTATAATAATACTGATTAAAAGGAACTATTGCAGGAAAAGTGAGCATTTGGTACGAATGTTTGTGACTGAAGATTTAGGATTTGGATGCTTCCTTTTTAGATTTAATTTTATAGGGCAACTAATACAAAGTTAAGTACCACAGAGTCACGTAAGGGCAAAAAGCACTAGACAACCAGGTTTCAGAATACAAAATTTAAAGGGAACAATTGGACTTATAATTGGATCCAGTGAGTCTGAAGCCTGAAAAGATTAATTTTGAAATTAAGTTTATTGACTCAGTGGGTCAGAAAACAAATTTATTATGACCAAATAGCCAAACACAGAATTAGGACTGATTTCATAGAGGTTACAAACTGTTCACAGGTCTATTAAAGAATAATTTACTTGATTTGACTAAGACGTTGGAGACATAGTGACTGCAAGGTTCTCAGGCAGTATTTTATACTTGACCTTGTTCCTGTTTTGCACTGCCTCCCAATTAGGAAGAAAGATATTTTTGTTTACAGTGCAGTCCAGTTTCATTCATACTAATAAGCAAAAAGGTATAAATCAAAAAAGTAAAAGTAAGCTACTCCTTAGCACCATGAAGATCTAAACAAGGATGACTCTCTTATCCCTGTAAAGTATAGTGATGGGCAACACTGTGTGTTGGTAGTGCAGACAGGGAGTGTGGTTTAGGATCTTTTATTTCATCTGTTTGGCAAAAATGAATGTGAACTATCAAATGGAGCTGTAAGAAGTCATACACATTTATTTAGTCCCAAGCATTAGACAACTCCTCACATTTTCAAGCTGTATTTAAAGATGATAAAGTGCATGCAACATCATAAACCTTTAGCTCTCCTGCCTGCATAATTTTTTGGTTAATTAATGTCTATCACTAAGTGATAATATGGACATTTATATACAAACACACTATAAACTGGGAGTAAACAGCAGCTATCATTCCCAAAAATTATTACTGAGGATTGTCAGAGAAAGTTCTCTTGATTTCAAGCTTAATTGTGCAGCCTAACAGTGCATGAGAGACATTTAACAATCTCACTGTTAAGTCAATGAGTAATGGCAAAAAAAAAGCTGCTTTCATCTCTTTCCTATGCGTCTGCAAAATTTAATTTATTATCATTATTCACTGAAATTTGAAAAATTGCTTAAAGCAACTTGATGCAAATAATACCCTGACAAAAAAAAAAAAAAAAGGCAAAAAAAAAGATTAGCTATTCCTTTAGACTCCCTTTCCATAATACATCTTGAAACACATGGGGCTCTGAATAGAAAATCTATTTCTCCTAGAGATTTAACTTGCATTAAGCAGGTGTTCAGAAAGGTCAGTGCAGAGCAGGTGTCCCCCCTTCTTTGTATGCAATTGTCTGTATTTGGTTCTGTGGAGCTGTAGAGAAAAGTAGAATTTAATAAATGGTTCATGAAGTTGCTTCTGCTGCTTGGGTTTGCATAGAGCGTGCATGTGTGTATTTGTGTGCGCACATCTGCATGTGTGTGTGTGCGTGTATTTGCCACAGCAGCCAATTAAAAAGGTTTCTTGCAAATGCTTGAAGGTAGAGGGGGAAAAGACAACAAACATCTCCATAGCTGTGATTGCTTTGTTGAGGTATAAATGAGCGCTGATGAGTGAATGCAGATGAGACGCTGAGTCTGCAGAGGAAACAGCTCAAGCGTGGGGCACAATCGCAAACTTCTTTGAGGAACTGGCTGGAGAAGGAAGGATAAGGAAAATAACCTCATTCATAAGATGTTTTTAAAGTTTGTGGAAGGTTGAAGGCCACAGATAGTGACCAAGAATCTGGAAAAGAGACAAAAATATTAAGAAAATCCTGAACTGTGAAAGAAATGGGTGGCATTGGTTGGAAAGAAGATTGGCATCATTGTCTTGCTGTCATCAACTGGCCTTGAAACTTACAGGATGCTAAACCCAGAGATCTCATAGAACTGCTTCCCTAAACCAGAGCTAGGATTTTTCATGATTAGAAGAGGCAAATGAAATTCCAAATTAACCTACTGAGGCCATCAGTCAGAATATCTCGCTGCTCACCTACAGCAAAGCAAAATGTATTGCCATTGCTAACAATGAAATGGGCAGCAGCACCTGACTGATGCCACCAGTGACTTAATGAAGGGATCTGGCAAACCCAGCATGCTTGTCAGTTTGCAAACTCAATGGACATTTTAATGTCCATCTGCTGCCATTTAATACTATAAATTTGAATCAAATTCCCATTGTCTGAATTACTAGCAGGTATCCAATCCAATTAAAAGGCGTGTTCACTTTTAATTTTAAACACCGTATCACGTTACATCAGTCGTGTTGCATTCTGGCTGCTTTGGTTATATCAAGATGAATATGCTAATTACAGCTGCCTCTTGGGGAGCAGGCATTTGATTCAAACAAAGCGACCAATTTGTGTGAGGTGTCCTCACATCAGTTCTGGACAGCTTCAACGATTGTGCTTCTCCTTTTTCCCAGAAGCAGGTTCTGCTTACATACAGATGTTACAACAAAAAACCACTAATTGTGTTAGGACTTGACTGGAAATGCTTTTAAGTTTTTTGCACACTGGGTGAATGCAGTTTAGAGCAACAATTGGGATTTAAGTAGATGTTCTGACACCTTGGTATTGGAGAAGTGAAAGAAGGCACTACCTGCACAGCAACTGAGGGAGAAATATGGCCAGTAGCCATTTTTCTGGAGGTTGCTAAGGAGCTTTACTGAGCTCTTAAATCACTTAGGATGAATTTTTGAAGGGGAGAGGAGGACACTAGAGGATAAACAGATTATTTTGCTCTTTTAAAAAGTTTGGCAAGATAGACTTCACGATCTGCATCCAGGACATTTTTACATCACCAAGGGATTTTTGATTAAAGACTTTGAATGAATAACAAGTGCTAGCCAATTGCTCAAAAAAATATTGCTCTCTGTTTCATGTCTCAGCTCATGTTGCCTTAGACTAGCCTTGGCTTCATATGAAATTAGCACCTTCCAGCCTTGTTTCCACATGGTCAATACAGAATGAGCATCAAGAACAGTCTTTATTCTGACAAAAGCTTAGGGTAGGTCTCCAAAGTGAATCTAATTTGCACAGACTATATTTGGTGCCACTTTTCCCTTCCCTAATGAACACATCAATCATTAATACTAATATGAGCTGGGCAAATAAAGAAATGCATATTAAATGTTTGTTCAAAAGTATCATGACATTTGAATAAATTATTGCCTTAATGCATCTGTTCATTTATCAGTCAGCTCATTAACTTAGGGAAATATTGAAAAAGGAGGTTGAATATTTTTTTCACTCCATATATTTTTATTTGAAAACCAAAATCAAGCAAATATGCTTTTCAAAAATGTGTTTGGATTAGGAACCATGTTGTGAGCAACACCATTCATACACACTTCTGAAAGGATGTGTGGAATACAGAAAGTGGAACAGTGTAGTTTAATAGGGCAAAATTCCGCCCAGGTGGGGCACCACGGTAGAAATCCTAAGGGGCCCATCTGAAGGTGGAAGGTAATTCCTAGTCCTAAAGTGTCTCAGGAGCTGACATTGCTGTCTCATTTCGCAAGTGGCGAATAATTTGTGCAGGTGGGGCAGCAGTTCAGTGGTGTTGCGACATTTCTTGTTAGCTGATGGTCTGTATTTAATCACTGTATTACTCTCCCAGTGTGGTGACTTACCTTTCCATCAGCCATAGAAATCTTGCAATAAATTCAAGGATGAAACTGAGTTCAGACCAAGGGAGTAAATCACCTTGTCTATCTTTTTGGCCCTTTCTAGCAAGGAAAGTTTCAACCCTTTTAGGTTTGTTTGCAAACATCTGCTGGTTTATGGGGAGACTGAAGAAACCCTTACACACATTAACCTTGAATCTGGCCTTGTGAGTTTAAATGAGGCTAGGAGAGGCCAAATGGATGTAACTTATTATCTGCTGGATGAACAGGAAAATGTACTACTGCGAGTTGTTAGTTGAAGTCAGTTTCTTGCCATAAATCAAGCTGTGCTCACTGCACAAGTGTTAAACTTGATGGAAGAATGAGGTGGGTTTTATAGGGCAAAAGTCTGAAAATGTAAAATATCTTTCTGTAGAAAATAGTTGCTCCAATAATATGTGATTGCCTGGTGACCAGATAAATTCAGGGACTGTCTGTGCTCTGTCAAAACCCCAAGCATTTACAACTCACCTATTTGAATTTAAATTGAAAGTAAACATATGTTGTGAGTTGTCAGATTTGGTGCAATTTTGTATCTAAAATAATTGTACTCAACTTTTGCTATTGTTGAATGGTTCATTATCATGCCTTCTTTTGCAGAAGTGATTTATCAATATCAATGCCGTGATAAGTTTTTACTTAGGACTTTTGACTAATGCATAAGCATTAAAAGAACAAGTAGCTTACTTCTGACTTCAGTGTGTGAAGATGGTAATTTCATCCTAAAGAAGAAGGACCAGGAACCTCTGAAAGAGGAGGTTCGAAAATACCAAGGAAAAGGGTTAACCAAGAAAAAGTTTAAAAAGGGGGAAAAAAGAAGCATTGAATCACTCTGGAGGCTATTTAAGAACACCATATTAGATGCACAGATGGTATGTATACCTCTGAGCAAGGAAAAAGTAGAAAGGGGAGAGTAAATCTGGCATAGTTAAGTGAAGAAGTGCATAAGCTTAAAGGGACACTGTCAGCTTAAAAATCACACTTTCACTGGAAAATTTGTTACCTACTACTGTTACAAACAACACCTATGATTACTGTAACTGAAAGATGAGACAAAAAACTCCCTCTGCTTTTTTGTGTACTTCCTTTGGGCCTGATCCAGATTCCATTGGCATCAGTGGGTGACATCCCATTGCTTGTAATTAGCTTTAGATTAGGCCCTGTGCATATTTGCCCTGTACATTGTGTACAGGCAATTCAATTATTTTGCATCTGGTCTGTTTTCCTATTGTTTCTGTGGTTTTTCACACAGCAAGAGAGGAAAAAACCCATTTTTTTCTGAATTGGAGGTGTGGTTGTTAAACGATGGAAATGCCAACAGGGTCCTAGGCGTACATGTAGCAGCAATACCAAATGTTTTGCCTTTTTAAGACAAAACTTCCTTCAAAAAAATTTGAAAACATGATCAATCAAAGGCACCTGAGATGAAGTGCAGAAATTGTCTGAAAGGTGCAGGTACCAGACACTGTAGGAAGTATCTAAAAAGTGGCTCTGTCGAAAACAAAAAGCCACCTGTAAGTCCCCTGTGCCTGTAGGCCATTCAGCCATGACTTTGACCTCTTCCGAAAAAGTGGAACAGCAGAGGAAATTAAATTAAATTAAATTTCATGTGTCCATCTTCACCGCAGAGGATGATGAGGAAATTCCTGTCCCAAGGACACTTTCCACAGGAAATCAGAGTGTGGCCTTATAACAGCAATTGAAGTCTCTTAGGATGAAGTTATGGAGCAACTTCAGCAACTCGAGAGCAGTAAATCACCAGGAGCAGATGGTACTCAGCCGAGTGTTCCTAAGGAAATAAAAGTGTGAAGCGGCAGAGATATTGACAAGGATCTGCAATATATCATTAAAACCAGCAACTGTTCCTGAAAATTTGGAAGTCATTTGTATGGTGAAAGAGAAAAGAAAAGAAAAGAAAAGAAAAGAAAAGAAAAGAAAAGAAAAGAAAAGAAAAGGAGAAAAGAAAAGAAAAAAGGCTATGTAAGAAGGTTACTTTCTTCTTGCACATTGGAAATGAGAGTTCCTTAGTAATTTTTATTTAATTTGCTTAACAGCAGAATAAAGTCACTTCAGTTAGGCATGACCTGGCAGGCTGTAACACTGTAAAGAACAGCTGGGATATAATTTTTATACATAACAGCTTTTAGACAGAGATATTTTGGTAGTTATTTGGACTCAGGGTCATGTTTGCTGGATAAGATTAGTTGTTTTTCATGTTTTATTTGATGTCTATAGATAGCTTGCTGCCCTCCATGGAAGCGGTGATGCATTTTGGGATGGCAGCGTACCTCAGTCCATGTTTTCATAGGAAGTTGAACATTTAAATAAGAAACTGATTGTATTGCAAAGGACCCAAGTTTACTGCCAACAGAAAAATTACTTTATAATGCTGAGGAATGTTTTTATATGTGCTACACAAATTTTTAATTCAATTTCCATGAGAAAAACTAATTGTTTTTTAGAAAAAAAGTTGAATTTTCCAACAAAAAGCAGATATTCAATGCACAAACCCATTCAACCACATCCCCATTTTCTGCAGCTGTAGCATATGGGCAAGGAATAGCAGAGGAGTACAGGGGTTTTGCCAAGCAAACAGAGCTAGTACGTACACACACACAGAAATCAGCTGAGGGAGGCAAATTAGAAGTTCTAATGGATTTGAAATTTAGTAAAGCACTTGAAATGGCATCTCATGAAATCTTACCCTCAGATTAATTCAAATTACTTTGGATATGAACACTGTCAAGTGGCCTGAAAACAGGCTCAAGGAATAAAGTAAAGGGTGGTGATAAAGAGCAGCATATCAGGTTGTGGATAGAGAAGTGCCAGAGGGACTTTCGTGAGGTTGGTCTTGTTTCATATTTCATTAATGATCTCCAGGAGAGAACAGAGAACAAGTTCACAAACTCTGCAGCTGATACTGCACTAGGAGGAGTTGCAGATACCAGACAGGACAGAAAATAATTCTCTGGAGGAATCAGAAATACTGAAAAAACCCAACTTATACTTTTACAAAAGTGAGTTAGTATGTCTAGGGGGGCAAAAAAACAGCCTGAAAAAAATACCTTAGGGGAGTGAGTGAAGCTAGACAACAGCCTGAAGCTGAGGATAGGGAAAGAGCAACAAGTTGGATGGTGCAGGTATATGATGGCGGTTAAATGGCCAAGGGTCTGGGGTGGTGGAGTGTTGAGGAGGATAGCTGGGTGGTTAATGTAACATGGATAGAGCAAGGAATGGCAAGATTTGGAGAGAGTTTGGATGTGCAGAGTTCAGTGATCAGAAGAATCAAAGATGATTTAGGGAATACGAAAATGTTAAGCCTGTGGAGAAGGAGAGGGCTGGGCCAGAGGTTCACCTTTTGGAATTTTGATGTATAATACTTTAATGTGTTAACACTTGTAACTGGGGCCTGAAATATGTTGCTTTGCTTGGGACTGACTAGGCTGGGACAAGCAAACACTAGTAAACACTGAAGCTGGCACTGGCAGAGGGAATGCATATACACCCTCCTCTGTGTATTTTCTGTCTCCTGCAGAAATGAAAGGATAGCGTACTTGGATTCAGCAGGAGTTATTACTTCCCAAAATTACACCGCCCATTTTTAGACAGAGCTGTTACAAATAGTTAAAGGCCTGAGCCACAAGATGCTGAAATAAACAGGAGTGCTTTGTTTGGAGTAGCAGTTGAACTGGTACTGAAATTAAATGCTATATTTCCAGAGGTCTGATAAAACTGATTATTATTAGCAAAATATATAGCTAAACCAAGTGAAAGAGCAATAGAAACCGAACCTCATTCATGAAGGTTGTTGCGCACTGTGACAGCCCCAGATGCATCCCGTAACTGTGTAGAATATGGGATTTTTTTCATTTCTTCCTTCAGGTATTGGCTATTGTCAGCTGCAATTTGCCAGATGAGATGAACAAATGGGCTGATCACTATGGCGAGACCCATCTTCCTAATCAGAGTGGTTGCACTGATGGCATAGCAAGCACGAAGGGCTCTGTGACATAATCCAAATTGTCGTGTCCTGTTTGGCTGGGCAAATACATAGCTGGTGTAAGCAGGCGTAGCTTTATTAAAATAAATGGGGCTACTTGAATCAGCAGTAGTTTTGGCCCAATGTAGGAGCTGTAATAATTCCATTTAGTTCTTACTGGATCTGGAGGAGTAATAGGTTTGGTATAGTCTTACTGGGGAATTTTTTGTTAATGTCGCTTAAATGAAAATGTTTTGTCTCACTTTCAATTATTCCCAAGTCTCTCTTAAAAATCTTCAGCCTTCATAATGCAGTTATCAGTGTCACCACACTGCTCTTTTGGAATATTTTGAAAATGTCAATATTTTCTAGTATTTGCTGTTGGTGAAAATATGGAAAGTGTAAAAGACTTCTTATAAAAAGACTTAAACAGTATGTGAGGTTGTGTTCAGTCTCACACAATAAGGGCTGTTTTTAAAGAAGGGTCATGTAGAGCTCTAATTCATTGTGTCTGGATGTTTCAGCATAAAATGTAGTGTGTAGCAGCTTCACTATGCCTAACTTTTCCAAAGAACACAACTAGAGATATTACAGCATATCACCTAGTTTGTAAGTTGTTTCCTAAAATTTATTTCCTAAAGACAGCTTACAACAAATGTGGTTACTTTGAGCTTTTTATTTCTTCAGCCTTGAACTTAGGCATGAATAACTGAATACAAATTACAGAACAGAATATGAAGTAAGGTACTGGCCACCAGTTTCAAAATAAAGGAAGTATTTTGGTGTTGTGAGTGTCGGGGCAGTATTTCCACTGATGTGAGCAGGGTGAGAACTGAATCACAAACTTCAAGTCAGTGGTGGCATTACAACAGGAAAAATGAGGAACTACATACTTGTGCTCTACAACTGTAACTTTTTTCTGATAAAGCTGTATAAGATATATGAAATTTAATCTAATTTATATTCAATAAAATAAAGCCCAGTTTGCCACAGTTAGGCTGGATAGCACTTTATCCTCCAATAGCCCAGGGCAGGGAGGTAATGCACATTTTTCCTCCTTCACCCTTCTGCCTTATCCTTTCCCTTGCTTTATTAAATGCATCCTTTCTAGCCTTCACAATATAGCTACCAAACTTTTAACCTCTCTCTGGCTATGTCTTCCTACATTTCCTATCCTCTTTCTGCATTTTCACTGGTGAGGTTAGGATAAGGTATGGCATTTTCTGTTCCCTGTTGTGTTCTGCATTTGCAGCATGTCTTGTATTGTCTCAAGGATGTTTTCTTAGCTTGGGTTTTTTTTTTTTTTCAGTGAAAGGTACTGAGAAGAGCAGATTCTCAGTTGTTTCTTCTCTCTGCCCTTAATGGGGTTTAACTTACCACCCCATTAAACAGTCATTTCTTATGTGCAATTGTGATTGCTGGAATCTGGGTTGCTATTATTAATCATCTTTCCATTCTTGCTGTTACATTAATCATGTGAGGAGACACGGGCGTAAGTTTGGAGCCAGCAGCATGACAACTTCTTGTTCGTGGTGATCCGAAATTCAACCCATGAAGCAAAGAATGACTTTTGCAAGTCATTTTCATGTTTGCCAATTTTGAAGGCAGCTCTGTGCCATTTTGCAGTACTCCATGCTAATTATGACCCATGTGGATTTAAGGATTTCATGAATAATACAAGAGATGCAGGAGCAGTTGGGAAAAAAAAAACAAAAAACAAAACCGCCTGGTTTCACACGTTGTTTGTGTCAGGGCTTGGTGAAGGATTTACCCTCGAACACAGTCACCACTAAGAAGACATTCTGGCTTGCAGGGCCTCACACAGTGCATGCAGGAGTCATTTCAGTTTTGCGTGCACGGCGCTCTGGCTGCTCTCCCTTTGTTTCCAAATAGCGCGTGCTCTGCCGCATACGTGTGCTCTCACATATTCCTACAGGAAATCTACTTTCACGCCCAGGAGGGAGAAAGTCTAGCACGTTTTCTGCAAATAAGCGTGTTCTTTCCGGAAGCAGACAAGCAAAGAGGACAGTACAGCTGTAGACATTCTGCATGGAGATAATCAGTGCCCCAGCAGGAGCACCTTCCCTACACAGCTGTACAATTCCCTTTGCTCTCTAGAAGGCACTGCACCCTACGTGCAGTTTCCAAGCTACATTTAACACAATTGCCCATCAGCACTTAGGAAGCAGTTACCACAGAAACCCAGCAGAGACCAATTAGTCACATGATTAAATTAATTAAAATAACCCAGGGTATCTGCCATCTTGCTTCTTTCTGCTATGCATAGCACATGACCCAGGTAGAGATATAATTGGGTAGCATTATTGTGCCTTTTAATCCTAGAATCATCTTCATACTGTACTGTAGGTGGTATTTGATTTTTCCTTTTCCACGGGTCTACATAAATCCTTTCCCAGAGATCCATCTTATTCCCTTGCTGCAGAGATGCTTTATTCATTTTCTGGAGATCTGTGTTATTGCACAAAAAAAATTCTCCAGCCCCCTCAATAAGCCAAGTAGTATCGAATTTACAAAACATCAGATTTAACAACAGCAAGATTTGTTATGTTTGGGATAAGAGGATTTGGAAACATTTTCAATTGCACAGCTAAGACTTTTGGAGGTCTTTAGTGACAGCTCTAACAATACTTGCCAGGGAGAGCTCTGTAATATGTATTAGCACTTGACCTGAGAATTGTAAAGCACTAAGAAAAGACTGTATGTTGTGTCTTCATTTCACAAGTAATACTGTTACTGCAGTGGGGTGCATTTAAGTGGAACAAGCTGTCTGCCTTGTAATACTGCTTCCTGGGAAAGGCAGGCAGTTTGGTTTCCTCTGTCATTTTTAAAACCTAGAAGTGCATAGTCATATTCTAACTTAGTAAATCAGTGCTTTGTCCTTGGTTGTTTGGCTGCCCTGATAATGGTACCCCCTGAATACCCACGTCAGCTAGGGTTTTCTTCTGTTATGTCAGTGTCATACTTCTGCATGTACACAAATCATCTGTACCTGAAACGGCATAAAATACAGAACATTGCAATTTCCACCTCATCAGAGATTTGCTGGTGACTGCTCTGAAGTTACCTTGATCCGTGGCACCAAAAGAAAAGAAAAATTAATACTATTTCTGGCCCCAGAGTGGAGCAGCTTGCCTCTCCAAAGCAGATTCCATACAAACAGACTTGACAAAATAGCATGCATAAATTACACGGCTCTGATGCATTAATTCGTGCCTAACAGAGCAAGTGGCAACAACACTACATCTACAATGGGTGGGTATAAGATGGAAGAAATGAAGTCTGTGGGTTAATGTATAAATAATCAACTGTTACGGAATTTGCAAATATTATGGAAGAAAACTAGCAGGTTTTGTGCGTGCTGTTTTGCTAAAGTGCCGTGCACAAACACATTTGCCAGGCTTAACTGGCTCTGAGTGGCCCGTCAGGAAGGATGTACATGTTTGGCAGTGCTGAGGCACAGGTGCTCCAATAGGAGATAGGGCCTGGTTGTGAAATGAGGTCTCTGTCTACCACAGTAATGTCAGTGGCAAAAGTGAGCCTCTGCTAAGTCATAGCACATTTCCTGAGGTGAAGCAAACCTTGTGCTAGGTATAATGTGGTTCTGTGATTTTATAGACATTATCTCCAACTGGCCAACATCCCCTGCATCCAGGACACGGATTACCAGGCATAAATGACCCCAGTGCTCTGAGTGTTTCCATTTTTCTTGTGTTTTGTTTGTCATCATTTAGTTTACATCATGGGGTGCTGCAGTGTGTACAATGCCTGCTGAAAAGTTGACTTTCTTGCTGTGTTTGATCTGGCTATTTTTGCAATAAGTGACAATAGGAACACCGAGAAAGAAATTCTCCATGGGATCACCTTGTTTTACACTGGAGTAGTCCCATAGAAATTGGTTTAATTATGTTTCCATAAAACTGAGGTTAACTAGAGGAAAATCTGGTTGAATGATTGTAGGTATAGCACCCATATGCTCTTGTTTCCAGAATTAAAAAAATGTCCCATAAATAAACTCATGAAAAGAATTCTGATAAGAAAGCTTTCTGCTCTATATGTAAAGAACTTCATCAACAAACCTGCCTGCAAAGTTTTCAAAGCTTTTCTTCCTTTACAATACAGAAGAAAAGTATTTTTTTTTCAGACTGGGAAAAGTTTTGACAGTGTTTTCTGTCATGCTACGTAAAATACATGTGTCTGAAAGCAAGGAACAGGCTCTTCTGTAACAGCTAAAGTGACAGCAAAGGCTGAGGTGGCTGTTTTGAAGTCTCCAATATAAATAAGAAGGGAAGGGGTTTGCTTTGATGTGCAGAAGCTCTGCATTCTTGGTACAGTTTTCTTGGTATGGTTTCTGGCTTTTCTCAGGGAGCAGACAGGCCTCCTTACCTCAGTGTTATGGAGGAGTGAGTAGTGATGGAAATATGGGTCTCTCTCCCAGTTGTCCTTGGGGTGGGGTTCATAAATGAGAGAGCAGGGACTGAAGTGGGCCAGTACCTATCTCTGTGCCACAGCTGCATTTGGGAGAGTTGTGCCGGCCTCTTCCCAAACCAGGAGATGGAGCAGTTCATAGCGACCCTTCTGAGGTGCAGTCAGTGACCTGCTGCTGGATTGATCACTCCAGGAGCAGACAGATTAGAGGTTGGGATTGCAGAAAACCAGAAGTACTGGAGACTAAAGGACATAGTGTTTTGATTGGGGAGGTATCGGCCAGAATCAGCAGGATTCTAGACTTCCTTTATGAAAAGGTGAAAAAATATTTGGCCTCCTTGAAATAAGAGAAAGGGAGGATATAAAAGGACACTTGATAAAGTGCAAGCAATTTTGAAATAACTCTTGTGAATGAATGGTCCAAACACACAGTGAATTGCATGTGAAAATAAATGAGAGCAAATCAAGACAGCAAAAGAATTTTGGTGGAATATACTACAGTAAGCAAAACAAGGAAAAAAGAGCTGTATCATAACAATTTGATTTTCCTAGATATTGTGAGCACCGCATCTTTCAGGAACTGTGATGGGCCTTACAGCTAGACACCCACATCTGGGAAAGTCAGGTCATCTTTAGCCTGTTTGAAGGCAGGCTGAAGCCAGTAGCAAGCTTGAGCTGCGTGGCAGTAAGTGATAAGCATTTGGCTTACATGTTTTTAAACAGCAGGAATGGATAAAGCATGTACTCCTGAATCATTTATGTATGAATTTTTTTTGTGTGGTAGAGGACACATAAGACAGTCTTCAGGGCCTAAGTAAATAGTCTGATGCATTGCATGAGAAAAAGTGCCAATGAAAGAGAAATGCAGTGCTCTCTCAGAGTCAGGGAGAAGGTAATCTAGGTGACAGGAGGTTAATTTTTGAGGTATTCCTGTTTGAAAGAAATCACTGCTTCTAGATCAGAAAGAGCTGGTGAACCCACAGCAGTCCAATCTCCAGGACTCATCTATTCCTAATCTTTCCACTCATTTGTATTCCTAAAATGGCTCTGACATAGAGCTAGTTAGGGCGAAAATAACCTCCTGGAGGTCCTCCAGGCATTTTCCTATAATGCAAGAGGGTTTGTTTAATCCCAGTCCATCATCATCGTGTTACTAGACAAAGCATATAAAAAACAGTCTGAGGGTAAGAAGGTACTTTCTCTTTTGATGTATTTCAGTAGCTTTCCTCAACTCCTTGAAGTTCCGAAAGTTTAACAGAATAAGTAAAAGTTCACAAACTTTCCCAGATTGTGTTTAGAATTGTGTTGGCTGTGGGGTTAAATTCTGGTCATTCTAATCAGGTTGTCTTGAGTGATTTCAATATTTATTTTTTTTTTTGAAACAGCTGTATTCACAAGTGGACCATTGCTTTAAGCATGTTATAGTATGAAGGATGTTGCTGGTATTCTTGATTAGAAACAGCATACAATTTTGGATGAATGTCAGGTGAGAACTATCTAACTAAAATCTGGGAACAGATTCCTAGTCAGCTGGGATAAAGGAAGGTCCAGGTGATTCCAGTTTAGGCAAATTCAGCTTGTTCTGAGGCCATTTGGATAGGACCCAATTTCCATATCCTCTATGGCTTGAATTATCATTCAGGCTTTATGTGAATTGTAGAATGAGGAGTCATTCCACTGTTGTCTGTTTCTCAAGTATTGCTTTGCCTAAAGGCTCAACACTTTTTACTTTTCTCAGAAGCATTTCCATTAGTCTTGATTTCCTGTGCCCGTCCTTCTCTCCCTCCTGCCAACAGCTTCTGATTACTCCCTTGACTTTCCCAGTCTGTCATACCTGCTCTCTGTATCTGCTCTAACTACATGCCACTGACACCTATTGTGAATTCCACAGGAAATCACAGGAAAACTGTTTCTAAATTCTATATAACTATGGCTTTTTTTTTCCCCTCAGAAGCACTAAATTGTCCTTTAACATATATTTGTACAAATTCCTTGTGCTAGGAAGTTGTAGTAACTGTGTCCCTGTTATTGCCCTGGTGTTGCAGGTAGATTGATAACACAATGGCAGCACAACATGGCTCTGCCTCAGGAGCTGACTCCCACTGCAGGTGGCAAGGGGCAAATGCCAAATAGGTAGTACTTTTATGTATGTGCTTTCAACAGATTCTTAGTGGTGTTATTGTTTTGTGCAGGAAAACAACTGGTCCCTGTGAGGAACAAACAGAGATTCCAGGGAAAATTTTATTTTATGAATGTGGTCTGTGGATTGTCATGGCCCTTTTGCTCTCCAGCTTTTGCTTCTCTCTGATCCCAAACACAATCCCTTTCCCTTTCACAACTATATCCAGTTTAAATCCTGGCCTCTTTCAAAGTCAGAGGTAAAAGTCAGTTGGTTGCAAAGGGCAGGATTTTAGCCCAGCCCCTGAGCAGATGCCAGTCCCACGTTATGGATGGGTGTGTGTGGCTCTCTCCTGGGATGAGGCAGCAGCACAGCAGGCTCAGTCAAGAGAGAGCATGGCAGCAAGAGCCAGAGGAGAGGCTGAGGACACTAAACCAAGATGTGTCAGTATTATTATTGCTGCCTTTCTGAGCTGCTTACAACACTGCATGCTCCCCTGTCAATTCCACTCAGATTAAAAGCTGCGGTGAAATGTTCCTTTTTGTGCTTCTGAAAGGGAAGTCAGAGATTACTTAGATACCTAATATGTATCTGAAAAGATAGGGTTTTTTTCCCCCCTCCTTTGAAGAGTATTGGAAAAAGAAACAGTTGTCATGAACTATTTATAAGATGGTTTCCTTCTCAAGAGAGTTTATTACCCTTCATCTTTCATTACCGTAAGATATTTACAGGTAGCATATTCATTACCTTAAACATTCCTGCATGCTTGTGCAAGCACACAGTGTACAGATGCTTAGGAGACAGGCTCCTTAGTGCCCAAAGACAGGGTATTCTCATTTACTGTTTTCATTTCACTGCACCAAACTGTGGAGCTGCAACATAAGCAGCTTCGGCCTTACTCAGCCTACAAGACTCAGCAACACAGAGTTTTGACTGGTCACATTACGTGTCATATTAAAGAGCCTTTTGTCTCCATTGAAGCTTTCTGAAACAAGATGAATTATGATATTTTCCTGTTAATTTCTGTTAATTTCTTTCCTTAATGAGTTTCATTAAAATCAAAGCTTCCGGAAGACTGAGCCATGACAGCTGTCTAAAGACTGTTTCACTTGCTGTGGGCTGTTTGGGCTGAATAATTATTTCAGCTTTGTGAGGATTATTTCTTTAAATAAGAACAATGATGCTCTGTTTGGGAAGAGAAACAAATGCTTAGAGTGGTGCAGTATAATTTCATAGCACTGACTTGTAGTACTCAATGGCTTTAGGAATACCTGGGTAAAACACATATCTCTCTGTCTGACATGTTTCTTAATGATTTCACTTAAGGATACAAAGACATCTATTTCAGCTGGCAAGAGAAAGAGGGTTTTGGCATTTAATGAAGCAAATCAATTCTGCGAAAGAGAGAGGGGCTTATTCTTTACTCTTGCATTGCTGTGAATGTGACCCAACAAAGAAAGAAAAAGCAAGTCTTTCTGGCTTACCATTCATAAAATATTCCTATAAGTTGCAGGCCTGATACTTTGATAGGAGAATGGCAAATATTTCAGTTACTTTATATTATACCAGCACTTTAAAACCTTAAAGATGCATTGTGTGTTTCACAGCTATTGCAATTAAAATGACAAGGCTTTTACAAGATAGTTCAGTCTCTTTGCTGAGCTGACCAATTTTTTTTTGACACGGAAATTCTTAAATCAAGGGGTGGGAAGATGGGAATTTTACAGTAGTACACTACTTCCCAGTCTGAACTGGACACTCACCACCTGTTTTCACGAGCTGTTGCACCAAATTCCTTGTCAGAGTTGCAGAAAACCCGGCTGGTTTGACAGAGCTCGTGTTCCAATTGTGAGTCTCAGATTTCAAGACCCAAATAGTAGATTTTTGTTTGGCGAAAGTGAGCGTATTCTGAGATTTAGGGACACCTTCTCAACTTCCTAAATCCTTGTTCCCTGACCCTGGTTTCTAATCTCATGTCCTTCCTGGTGCTGATTTTATCACACTACTCTCATTCCTTGAAGAATAGAGGCCAGTGACCTCTGCTTAAAATGAGATTGTAGTTAAGAAAGCGGTTATTTAGGAAAACGGCACCTTCTTGTTTAACAAAGAGATTCTGCATGCTCTGTGTGCTTTGCTGTGTTGACCCAGATGTATCTTGTCCCTGTCAGTATGGCTGGAGAATGACTAGATGACTTCCCACCTCAGTAAGTGTCATCGGGGTAATGGTCAAGAAAGCCTGACACACAGATTTTTTTATTACCAGGAGTGAAAAAACTTTGAAAGAACACAGCTTAATTTTTGAGTTACAGCTTGATTTTATAAGACAGACAGCAAAGCACAGCCCTATCTGGCCTCAGAAAGCCACTGCTATAATGAAAAACAAAGTGAAGCGTATCTGATGTAGTAACTGTCAAAAGGGGAGCCTTTCAGAACTGGTCTGAGACAGCAGCCGCTGCTTGATGGATACTCAGGGCACACTATGGTCAAAGTGTTTAAGGTAAATGTGAACTGGCCAGCTGACAGCTGGAGATCTGCAGTGAATTTGGAGCTTGGACAGAGTTTCACAGGGAGGAGTCTCTCCCACCAACAAATGGCTACATATCAAAGAAAAGGTGGGCTTCTGCCACTTTGTTTTCCTTTCTGATCAACAGCTGTAGCAGTCGGAGATGTGCATACTCCCATCAGGAGGGGAGGGACACCCACAAAGGCACATGAAAGTCACATGAGCCCCTTCCTCCACAGAGCACCCACGAAGGGAGCAGGAGGGTGTGCTGCCACCCCACAGGAACACCACATCTGAGCAGCCCTGATGCAGCTGGGCATTTGTGACCTGTCATCATCACAGCTCTGGGATGAGGGAAAGTGTTTCCTTTGCTCCTTTTGCCAAGCCTGAAATTTCTGAAAGCACTGGACAAAATTAAGCAACTGATTTCCCTGAAAAAAACCAAAAAATGGGTCTTGTTTGCTCAACTTATACCAGGTCTTCAGAAAATCCTAGCCCAAGTGACCTTGTTAGAGGGAATTGCATGGGCTCTCCACCCCAACACAGTTGCATAAATCCAGAACCCACACCATAATCTCCTTCTGTCATGTCTTAATTACTGTTGTGACATACTTTTAATGGGAAATTTCAGCAAGAAATCAATTCCTCTTAAAACTTTCATCTAATGAAAAATGAGAAATGAATGAAAGGAATGAATGAAAAATATTAGCATCATAAAATCAGTCACAATTAAACACTTATCCCAAGAGACATGCTCTCTTTCTAGTCAGTTGTTGGTTTATTTTGCTTCAGTTCAGTTCTTTGCCTCTCTGCCTTTACTGTTTCATGTTGTTTTGATGTGGAGACTTGATCTCCAACCATGAAAGCTATTTCAGATTTGCTGAGAACCCCACAACTTCTGTGCCCTGGGAGCCTGTGGAATGAAAGCCTTTGTGTGCACGATGGGCTTGGCTCTGCCACTTTGTGCTCTGTGGCTAAAGGTAGCTGGTGTAAAAATTTGCTGCGTTTCTTATTGAGTGGCATCTTTTAGAAATCAGCCCATCTCCCGCATGTTACATGTAACAAGTACAAAGGAGCTGAGAGCTTTGTTATCAGAGAATTGTAGTATGGTTTGTTTTGGAAAGAAATTTCAAGAACATCCAGTCCCAACTCCCCTGCCACGGGCAGGGACACCTCCCATTAGACCAGGTTGTTCACGGTCCAAATCCAGCCTGGCCTTGAACCCTGCCAGAGATGGGGCATCCACAACTTCTGTGGGCAACCTGTGCCAGTGTCTCACTGCTCTCCTAGTGAAGAATTTCTTCCTAAAATCCAATGTAAACCTACCCTCTTTCAGTTTAAAGATACTCCCTCTTTGCATGAGGACACAGGATACCCTTGGAAGGATATTTGAGTATACAAAAGTGTTGGTGACTTTTTCACATTAATTGCCACTGTCCAATACCCAGCCTGGCAGAAAAAATCCCAAATTCTGTGCTTTCAACCTCAGTGAGTGAACCTGGAAACCAGTTAGTTTTAGCATATATTGTGTATGGATGTCTAGCTGCCTCTCAATGATGTGAGAGCACTTAATTGAATGTAATCCATGAAAGATTTATTCTCCTGATCAGCTTACTCGTGATTTTAGACTCATCAGATTCCAGCTGTTGCTTAAATCCATTCAGCCATCAAGCCTGTCAATTTTATTTTGAGTATCCAGGTCTGTTCCTTGCCATGGCCTAGACATGGGTCTCCTATTACTTTGTTTTCCATTTAAGTCAATCTAGAATAACACAGGTTTTCCTGGTGTGCGTGGGGATGAGCAAGGATGTGAAAAAAACCCCCAAACAAAACAGCAAGTTCATCTTGTTGATCCAACAAGTGTGGTTTAGAAAGCCATTGTCAGCTTTGTTCTTTAGAACTTCTGCTTTGATCTTTCTACAGCAAGCAGCACTTGGTGACCAAGAGGGATGAAAAATGATACAAAAACAAAATAAAAATGACATAGGCTTCCGTGAGCTCTCGCGGCATTTGATGAGCCACAGCTACATGTGGCAGCTCCACCCTTTTGTGAAGCAACTATTGTAGCTGCTTCATGACAGTTGTAGTTTTAGGATGTTTAGGATGTTAATTAACTTTAAAGTTTCCAATTACTTCCTGTGGGTGGTGGATCTAAACCTAGAGATTCATGTTCATGCATGCATTTATGTACATAGCGAGGTCCTTTTATCTTTTCCTCAGAACCAGCTAAAGAGAAATGGCATATCTTGACACAGTCAAGGGTTTTACTTCTTTTCCATTATTATATTCTACTTTCCATGTCCTAGAGTTACCTAAATGTTCCCACATTCCATCTGCTATCAAGCAGGTGACTGACAGTAGCAAGAGACTGTGGATTTGGGTATAGAAACCGATGGAGCAGTTGAAGGGGATTTTGAAAGTCCTTTACAACTAGTAAAACTGTAGTATCAAAGTTTATTAAAAATGTGTCCAAGGCCAGTATTTTTTTTTAATCCCATTTTTAGTAAAGTATGTGTTAAAGGTCCTGCTGAGGGTCTAGACAAAATCATTTCCTAATATATCTAACTGGTTTTGCCCTTCCTGATCATGTGTTTTAGGAAAAGTCTCTGAGTAGCTGGTAATATTTTAGCAAGCTCCTGTTCCAGAAGTGGTGTTTTCTAGGATGCTCATTTGTAATTGTCTGAATTCCTCTGAGCAACACCACATTCCTTAGATTGGGAGAGAAAGATTTAAACTCCTGCTGAAAGCCATCACAAGAGTGATGACATTTCTGGTTGCCTCATGTATCTGTGGGAGTGCAATCTAAGTTGATTTCCTGGATGACCATGTAATTGAGCTCAGAAATGCAGGTAAAACTGAAGAAAAGGAAACTAGGAGTCAGAGTGAAATTTATCTCTGTCATTATATGTGCATGTTTTCTTGTGGATATTTACATGTTTCAAATCTAGGTGTCTCATTTGGGCTCAAGTCAGGATATTCAAAGTTGTGAATTTCAAGAGTGCTGAACTTCCTCACAACAGGAGTAGATTCCTGGAATTTTTCTGTGGTATGAACAGACAGCTGGAAGGCCAGAAAAGCTGTGACCTCCTGGCTTTCAAAAACCCTTCAATGACAAACCTTTCCTAGGGTTTATATAAGAAGAAAAGCTAGTCTCTGTCCAGTACCTTCAGGAGATACACACCTGTGTTTTACCCTTCCACCTCTCAGCCAATGTGTATCTGTGTTTGCTGTAAATGTAAAATTCAGCTCCCATCTCTGAAGTCTCTTATCAGTCAGAAACAATTTAATTACCCTTTTCTGGAGGCAGAAATTATAGCCTGAACTAATTTCCATGAGTTACTTTCAGGGTTTGAAAACAGATCCAGAGTTCCCATTTCCAAAATCAATTCCTAGAGCTTGACTGCAGGGAGGCACAAATGTCTGAAAACTCCAGCTGAGGTCAGCCTGCACCCTGGAGACCAGACTCATAGCTCCTTGCATCACGGCCATCTCTACTGGTTCCTCTGAATGACTCTCATGTGCTGTTGTTAAAAGCTGATGGATGTGTCCTTCCAAAAGGCATTACATTCCTCCCGGATTAGTGCACAGTTTTGACCTGCACACCCCCCAGCTTGGTGACTTGTTCCGCAAAGAGTTATTTGTTTAAAATTTATTTTTGCACATTTATTGAACCTCTAGCTTTTTACACTGTGAGAGACAAGGGATAGTTAATGGATAGCTAGTAGCCACTTTTGTTTTGGTAACAAAAATATAGGAGGGCTTTTTTGATATCATAAAAATACAGCATACTACATAGACTACTATCATATCCATTCTCTCTTTTTTTTTTTTTTTTTTTTTTTTTTTGATGTGGGTAAGTCCTTGTTATTTAAATTACTTAATATCTTCTGTAAGAGCTGTTCCAAAACTGATTGCCTTTCACTAATACTATTTCCTTTGGTGCAGACCCTGGCCAGGTTTTAAGGAGCAGTCTGCCAGGTATTTAAAATAACTTTTGAAAAAGAAAGTTTTCCTGGTATGGAGATGCAATTAAAGTCAATTGTTGAAAATGAACTAACATCAGCAGCAATTAGAGCTTGAGGCAAGAACTTGTTGTTTTTCTCTTCCCTTGCTTCTCCTTTATTTTCATATATTTGATAGGAGAGGTGACAAAATGTGTGGCTGGGCCTTAAATTGCTCTTTCTTGTCTGTCTTCCTCCCAAAGAGTGACAGTCATGTCCCCCTCTCCCTTTGCCATGGTGCCACCGTCAGGGCTGGAGAAGAAGGCAGTGGACACAGTGCAATGGCAAAGCCAAGCAGCTGTGCTCCCACGAGACATGGCAGACAGGCTAAACCTGGCTGGGGGTTGTATTTCATCCCTGCAGAGCCAGTGCCCTGCTGCAGGACTCCTACAGTGCCTTTTGGGCAGCCTCCAGGAGCAGCTGGGTTTGGCGGTGCCGTCATGACTGTGCCAGAGGAAGGAAAGTCTCCTCACAGCCGAGGGGCGTGGTAGCAGCCAGATGAAAGCTTCCTTGTGGGGTGACTTTCTCAGCTCCTGTTGACAGGAGGGTTAAGCTCCCCTTTTCCCTTGACATCAGGTGGGGTCCTGCCTGAGAAAAAGAAGTTTCTGTGAGGAGCAGAAAAGGGTGTGATTCCGCTGGCTGAGTGCCTGTGGGATGCTCTCCGCAGCCTGTATCTGTCAGGGAAGCTGCTGGAGCCAGAGGCCCACCTTGAGACTCGGTATCACCTCAGGCAGTGGTGAGCCTGGACAGGAGAGATTGTTTTTTCTCCAGCTGGGGAGCCCTCACAGCATCCATGGGAAGCAGCACAGATCAGCCCGGACAGGTCCAGCTCTCAGCTGCATAAGGAACTCATTCCTGTGGGATCAGGAATCAAATGTGATGTCTCCAGTCATGGCTTTCCTATCAGGGCAGTTCCTCTGCGTCCTAAAAATGCTGTCTCACCTGCATGTTTTGCTTACTCACCACACTTCCTCTGCCTACACATACATGCACATATGGAGTCCGTCAGTAGGTAGGGAAGGAGATGTATTACAATGTCACCTAACTCAGCACTTTGCAGAGATATACGTTTAAAAAATCCAGGAACCATGGACACGCACACCAAACTCGCTTATCAAACCTCTAACACACCCATTCCCACTGGCCTCAGGGCAGGTCTGTACCTCTGGAAGGACTGGTAGCCCATTGTTCCTCAGATTCTCCTCGAGAGGGTGGTCCTGGCTGCTGCTGAAGACAAGCCTGAACTAAGGTACCTTAGATCTGACCCAGAGTGGCCATTCTTACTCAGATTTAGATCAAGAGTCCCTGTTTCAAGGTTGTGGTAAATAAAAAGTTTGCCAGACATCTGCTTCAACCAGAGCAGGAGAGTTTCCTACCGTGTGTTTCCACCACCTTCAGCCCAATTTGCAGGGGGAGTAGGGAATGCAGGACTGGTCCCAGCTTGAAGGCTGCTATGCTGGGTGAGGAAGAGAGGCACAATAGCTTTTTAGCTCTTGCCCACCCCCTCCTTGAATCTCTTCCGAGTGCAGGCTGCCTGAGAGCACAGTCGGGCACCTGGGGGATGATTTGCCCATTTGCTTCAGTCACTAGCTGAAAGCCATGCACTGGGATTGGGAATCATTGTCCCAGAACAAGCCAGCGATGCTATTTGTGACCCGTGGCAATGAAAGTCCAAAACATGAAGTTAGGGCTGACACTCCCTCTCTAACTTGAGCCACTGTGCTTTTCATCATGATGCCAGGAGTTGTCAGCTGTAACTCCAGCTTTTTTTGGCTTGTGTCACAACCTAATAAGTTATAGGCCAGCTTCTCCTGTCGATGTTTTTGCTGCACAGAAGGCTTCACATTTTGTAAGCTTTTACAGCACAGCTGTGCTCAGAGATAAAACAGAATGTGTATACAGTACAGTATGCATTCAACTGATGCACTAGATTCTTCCCACCATATGTATGGAGTGGTGTGCATTTCACTCTGATACCTCACTGCCAAAACTGCCAGAAGCAAATAAACAAATGGCGGAAGAGAGACACCATATGAGGCAGTGCCAGGCACATGACCTAGACTTCCAGAAAGAGACCTAGGCTGCTTTTAAAGGATTATTGTGGACCAATTTTTTTTAAGCCTCGCCTCCCACCGTGTGGAATGTTCTGCCAGTGTATGCTGTGAAGTGTGCCGGTTGTTAAAGAGCACTCATAGATTTCCCCTTCCTGCTAAGTAGCTGATGTTGCAGCTTCTTGTGCTCAATACTCATTTCACCTTTCTTCAATGCCAGTGATTCCCCATCAAGTTTTTTAACTGAGAGAGAAGAACAATGGAGATGTGTGAAACAGTCTAATTCTGGAAGGAATGCTACTCTAAAAAGACAGAACACATGTAATTAGGATAATGAGATTAATAATATTCGTAGCAATTTAACGATTAGTGTATAAACAATGGAAGTGAGACAAATGGTTGTTTCATCTCGTTCCCCACAAAAAAAGTCACTAAGTTGCATTTCACAGCATCGATGGTGAAGATGCCTGTAATAAACTGACATGAACGTTAATTACATAGTTAGATGTAATTAATTTAAATGGTAATTCTATTCCTGGAACTCACACTCTGAATATGAAAAAACGATTCCTCAGCTTCCTTTCTCTCTGACCAGCCTGTTGCTAATGAAAAGATGATGGCTACCACCATGGTGCTCCTCCTGCTAGTAGTACTCAGAAACACAGACAGATTTTCCTGTCTACTGGCCTCAATCTTACGTTAGGCTGAACATCTGTCACCACCCCAGTGGTTATCTTGCTAGCTCTGGCCTTTGCCTAAGCTTAGCTTCACTCATGATTGTGAGGGGCAAGTCAGTGCTTTCTTTGCTTTAGACTACCTTTAGGCACAGATGGTAAAAGTGCACTAAGAACAACAGAGGTCAAGACCATTTGTGTGCTTTACAAAGCTGATGCTTGGTGCAAACTGGTCTGGACGGGGGCAACAGAATTGGGCCTAGAATTTTGATTGAATGGGTAGGGAATAGAAAATTATGTGAAGTTTTTCAGATAGCAGTAGATTAGTGGCATTAGTAGTAGCATTACTCTACTAGATTTAGTGGAATAAGAATGTGCTTACAGTGTTTATATAGAGCTGGTCCTTTGCTTGATGCGTTTGTACTTCCGTGTAGTGGTCGTAATTAGAGCACCATTTTCCTCCAAGCCTTGCTGCCTCTACTGCAATATACTCTGTGACCAAGACAGAGACCTCTACATCTCAGTCACACATGGGGAATTTGTGGAGCTGTGCGTAGGGGATGAAAGTCCAAAGGCCACATTTCTGCAGGTTTCTCCAAACTCTTCTTAGACAGTAGCATCCTTTCAACTCAGACCTAAACTGAGATAGATAAGTCCCTGTGCTGGCAACACAAGAGGCAAGCGCTCAGTTTACAGCCTGGGATGGAGAAACATCAGGAGTACTTTGCTCTCTGAGTATTGCAAAGCCCACCAGGCTGCTTCAAGCCCAGTCCTCAAAGGGAGGATCCAGGGGCACTCACTGTGTGGGGCTGTGATTTTGGCAGCTCCCAGCTCTGCAGCTGTGGTACCAGTTTTGCAGAGGAATGTCCTATCTCCATCTTTTTTCTTCCTTCTTGAACCAATAACTCTGTTTTTGAGGAAAATGAGACAGACCTGTGTCAGTAAACTATTGCATAGGCCAGCAGCTGGATTCCAGCTGGCCCAGTGACACAATGGGTGACACATTTGGGGTGATGCTGAATAGCCCACAGAACAGTGAGAAAACATTAAAGAAGGTCAGGGCTGTAAGCAAGGTTATTAGCTAAGTATTTGCAATATATATTGTCAAGTAGGAGCTATATAAGGGGCAAACACATAAGAGTCTGGAATAAACACATGGGAGTTTAAAAAAGCTGACAGTGCCACCATGAAATGGTAGGGGTGGCATGTAAATACTTGTACATATGCCTGAGGAGACATCAGTGCTAACTGGGAGCTTGCAGAGTCTGGTGAAGCCCTAAGGGATGCTTTTCAAGACAGGAGCTGAGAGTGAGAAGTTGAAAAGAGAATCATAGAATCATTAAGGTTGGAAAAGACCTTTAATATCATCAAGCCCAACTGTCAAAATTCATCATCAATACCAACCATCAAAATCAGGATTACAGGAGAGGTGGCAAAACATGCAGGCTTCTGCTGTGTCGTAAGGGGCCAGGTGAGTCAGGGACAGAGGTGACAAGCCATTTGAGTGAATGCAGAAGACAGAAAAATATGTTTCTTTCTGTTCCTTTTTCTAGTGGAAGCATCCCCATTTTTAAAGTCTATCTTTAAGAGTTGAAGTAGTATAATTTTTTTTTTTCTGTAGTAGCCATGCACAGAGTTGGAAAGAAAGGTGTAGTCTGATAAACCTTGGGGCCTGAAGTAAACTGCTGGGAACAGCTAGAAGTGGATTACTTTAGATTCAGAAACCTGGCCAAAGATCTACTTGCAACTGCTCCTGTGGAAGATGGTAGCGAAGGGAGCTGGGAAGACGGAGGTGTTTTTCAGCGCATTTCAACTTATTTTGACAGAAAGGAGAAAACTCAGAATGGGACTTCTGAAATCCCAAGGCAAGTTGGGAAGATAAATTATAGTTGGTTGCCTCCCATTGCCTGAAAATATCTGTGTGCTCTGAGCTTTCTTATGAGTTTGAACAGACAGTTTCCTGGTTTTAGATGTGATATATGTTATTGGAATCCCTCCAAATGACAGAGGGTTGCAGTGGGCAGTAGAGAATGCGGGCATGCCACTGTGATTTAGGAATAACTTTCTGCCAGTGTTGGGAGCAAGCTCAGAAGTGTTTGGGTTAGGTCCCATTTGTCAGTGAGAAGATGGCATCCCAGATGGACTTCTTCTAATTTAAAATAGAGTGGAAATCCTGGAAAAGGAGGGCTACCTCATTTGGACTGTATCAGCCTAGTACTCTGTGAAACATCTTTGATAGTAAAACTTTAAATTAAAGTCTCAAAAAAAGGTGGCAGGATACAAGGGAGAAGTACTGTACCTGGTGTTAGACCTAAAGGCAGCGGTGATATTGTGACCTCAGTCCCTGACCTCCAGCTGGGCTGCTGGGAATTATAATGAATGGTCCTCACCACCAGGCAGGTTTTGCTTTTTTCCTGCTTGTATCTGCCACTATCCCACCTTTTATTGCAGCCATTCATCATTGGCAGAAAGACTGGGAGATGATATTAAGGTTGTAGAATGTGTCATTTGTATCAAAGCTTCCCCTCATTGCTTTTCACCCTCTCCTTGCCCGTTCTCCTGCCTACATTCCATTCCTATTGGGTTTTGCTCCCCTCTCCAGACCAGTCATGCCTTGGCCCAGTTCCTAAATGATTGCTTTAATAATATTATGGCCCCTCCATTTTTGTGTGTGAATGGCCCAAGTGACATGTGGCTCATAACCAGAGCAGGAAGAGATTTCTATTTTTACCCTTTAAAAGGCCACAGAAAATACAGAGCATAGGATCCTGCCTGTCTTGCACTGACCCCAGACAAGCATTTATGGTGTGAAGTAGCTTGCAGACACAGCCCATTTGAGGGAAAGCTTTACCAACCAGACCTGTCCATTGTTTTTCCTTCTCTGCATTTATTCAAAGCGCAGAATCATTTATATACCACGAAGATGAGAATTGAAGCAAATGAGTATATGTAGAATTTACCAGCTGTTTAAGTCTTATTGTTACCTTCTGTATCGATCAAATCCATTTCCTCTTAATTGGATATTGACTGTTGTGAGGCAAATAAGGCAAGCTGTCAGAGGGGGGAGGAATGGGGCACGAGGTTTATCTTAATGGTATGTTGATCATGACTAGTCTGTAAAAGCCAGTGGGAGAGGAGTTCATTAAACCAGCCTGCAATTGCTTAAAAAAACTGTGCTCTGAGTCAAGATGATTAATCATATATGTGACACCGCAATCAGAGAAAATTCGCATTGTTGGTCTGGTATTTACAATGCAAAAGCTTGAAATACGCACATGCGTTGAAACAGATTCACTGGGGACAGCTATTTGTTTGGTCTGTGAGCCTTAGCTAACCCTTACCAACATCTGAAGGGTTTTTTCCTGGTGTTTGTTTTGGGTTTTTTTTCTTTCTTTATTTTTTTTTCCTCCTTGGTGTTCTGTTTTGTCTCCCTGCTTCTCTAGCAGGCTCATTGGAAATGTGTGCTTGCCCTGTGCCCAAGTCTGTCACCTGGACAGGGGAACCCTTGTAGAAATGGCAGCAGTAACAAGGGATACATGAGCTACCTGACAGTGAAACACACAGGAATACTTTGGAAATTGATTTTGTCTCATAAAAGATAATAATCAAGGAATGTCAAGAGAGAGGGAAAGCTTATCGACTATGCTGGTGAGAGCTACCCATTACAAAAATGGAAGCTACCAGCACATCTGTAGTATATTTTCATTTCTTTCCTGGCCATATTTTATGCTGCGTATTGAATATATTGCAATAACTGTCAGGCACGGTCTGTTAGTGTCTCTGGATCAAGCCTGTCCTGAATCAGGAGGGAGATCAGCAGGATAGGATCATGTTTATGAAGATCCCGTGCAGCTGTGACTTGTTGAAAAAATGTTCAAAGGGGCAATAAACAAAGTTTATTTCAAATTACTTCAATGTTGTATGTTTGTTATGATATTTATTCTTTGACAATTTGGAATTGGTTATAAAAAATTTATGATATGGTTAAAAGTTTGTGCAGTTTAAAAAATAAGCTTTTGAGGCAGCCACCTGAACATTTCTCATATATCACCATGCCATGAACTGTCAGGAAAGGGCAGAGCAGTCCTGTGGAAGGCAGGAAAGCTTCAGAAACTGCCCACTTATTGGCCAGTAGAGGAAGGAGAAGTCCGTAAGTCTGGAATGCAGTGGGAATATAAGGTTTAATGCAGAGTTTTCACTTGAGAGCATTAGACAGTTCCCTGCTTGAGTGACTGGATTGAGGTTGTACCACCTTGGCTTGCTTGTGGGCCTGAGTCATTTAACATCTCCAACCTTCTGCTCCTCTTCCTACAAAAATTAGAAAAGTGGTCCAGGGCGGTAGACACTGCTAGTTTTGCTTCAGTTTCTCTTTCTGGAGGTACTGGGAGACTGAAAGTGATCACCAGTTTCTTCTAGGTATTTTATGACTGTGGTAGAAAGGGCCATAAATGTAAACTGTTTAAAAAGAAAATTGTGAATTCGCCTGGAAGGATGAGAAGTCCAGCAGGAAATTAGGGTTCTTCTACAAAGTATATCAAACAAAACTGGGGGAAGGGGAAAAAAGGGTTTACAGAATCCAGAAAGCTGAATCCATTTTTTGGTGTAAGTTTTAAAAACAGTAGGATTGAAGTTATTACTTTAGCAGGCACTAGAGTAGTACTGTTATTAGTATTTCCTTTTGATTCAGTTTTAATATTCTTTACATTATAATAGAGTTTGCAGCTTGCATTTTAAGCATAAACTGTGGAGAATTTTATACTGTGAAATCCTGAGTGAAAAATTTAGTACATAAAGCTGGACCATTCAGAGCCATAGCCTGTGGAAGACGTGCATTAGAAAAAATTTTAAAAAAAAGAAAAGATCCTTAAATAAATGTTTTTCAGATTTGCAGGCACATTTGTTTGGATTTTTTAGCATGCTTCAGTTATGCAAGAAAATGAACGTGACAGTCCTCAGTTGCTTTGACAAGGATAATTTCAGAAACACTGCCCCATCATTCCACAGTTTGGCACCTTCTCCTTCTTTGTTGTAATGCATTTTTTCTGGGTCGGCTTTTCTCAGCAAAACTGCCTGTTTTTCAGGAAATTTTACATGTGTTCAGAAAGGGATGCTGAGGTGGTGTGGGCTGGGTTTGGTTAGAATAGCATGTTTGACCTGGTGACTATTTATTTTTGAAATCAGGCAGTATTTCGTCTGTCAGCACAGTGGAGAAATTTGCAGGATATTCAGAATTATGTATTTTCTCAGGGCTTAATCACACTGGCCAGATGGCTGGCTCCTGAAGTCACTTCCACACCAAACCTTCTCCTAAACATGTGGACTCGAGATGTTTTTCTAATCCAGTCTGCCATTAGTGGTTTTGCATTCAGGTTTTGGATTTGCTTTTGAAATGGCAACTAATATTTGAACAAAGATTAGAGTTTGGGTCTAGATTCATCACTGTCTGTACTGGACATGTCACAGTAAAGCATGAGCAGCTGTGAGCAAGAGCTGTGACAATGATAGGGACCCTTCTCTTGCTGAGGATGCCTGCAGGGGATTGAACCTCAGGCTCTGCTTAGGGACTGCATCTTTGCAGGATATCTTTGCTCCTTCTTTGGGACTATAAACTTCACTGTGGGAAAGGGACTCCACAGTTGTGGAATCTGTACTGTAATCTATGGGAGCCAGGAGCAGCTGAGTGCCAGGGAGAGATTTCAAGGAAGTCTATGGAGAGATCCCAGACAACAAAATGGCAACAAAACCTGTCTCCTGCAGTACACCCTCTTTTCAGGACCTGGGAAGAGCTGCACGTGCAGTCCCAAGGTTTGGCTTGTCATGGTGATGTTGTTCTGCTGGTTTCTATCCACTGGTGCCTTCTCCCAGCATAAACAAAGCCTCAGTTCCTAACTTCAGCAATGGGTGGAGATGTGCACATGTGTGTTGGTACATGTGTCCATGTGGCAGGCTGGGGAGAGAAGAGGAGGCAACAAGTCAGCAAAAGCCCTTCTGGTTTTCCTTTGCATACTTAATAAAGAAGTTACAAGAGGGCATATTCCCAATTTCTTTTTAACTTTGTAGATCACCTCCAGTAGACAGATTGTCTCACAGACCACTTCCCCTCCCCTTGGCTATCAAATAACATTCCTGTGGTGACTACAGCAGTTGCTTACATGGAAAAATAACATTAGGAAAGTATTTAATGTATTTTTAGCTGTCTTTAAATGCATTTTAGCAGCTGGAAACAAGGGGAGTTAGTAGCATGTGACCTGCAAACTCTCCGTAGACCACCACCAAGTGTGCAAAGAGCCACTGCTGATAGAGAGCCCAGGCTGGAAAATGTTGGGTGAGGTCGTCACCTCTAACCTGTACTGGTCACAGGAGGTCAGGCAAATGGGATAACCTCAATTTTTGTGGGATGTAAATGATAGCAGCTTGATAAACAACCAGTGTGATGTTAGGTCCTTTCTTTTCACTGATCTGAGCCTTAGGAGATTTTATGAAACCTAGTTTTGACATGTTTTCAAAATACCTGGGACTTTTTCAAAAAGCTTGAGAAGATTTTAGAGGTTTGGAGTGGCGAAATATTACAACTGTAGAGATTAGTGAATAGAGTGCAGCTGAAAGACGCAACAAGCAAATAAATACCACATATTCCATCACTGTAATTCAGGAAAATCCTGAAATCCTTGTGAAGAGCAAACCTTTCATCAAATATTAGTGGGAGCTTTTCCTGAGGGAAGACTTTCTCTGAGCTGAGGGCTTGCCCATTCCTGTAACTACATGGTTGCTGAACCAGGGAACATCCTCTCTGGAGCATCTTCCCTGGCCATGTTGCATTCTCAGTCCAGCACCACCACCCAGGACCCTGATATTGGGCTCCCCCCCACACCCAGCCCACAGCAAGTATGTTCATATTTCTGGGAAAAATATACCCAGCAGGTGGAAGTTTAGTAGTATTTTTACTATTGCTGGTACAGTGAATGTAGAGAGCATGATAATTGATTATCTGGGACAACAGAAATGCACAGGAACTGGAATTTCAAGGATTAGGGTCTCCTCAAGGATTTCCTTCGTGTTTCAGTGAAAGGAGATATAACCTTTGTGGTGGAAACGGAAACACAGCTTTCAGTTCCCATCTGCAGGCAGCCTCTGGAGACAATAGCATTAAGGGTGATGTGAACTTCCTCTGTTCATCTCCACGGGACAGGAGCCCCGATGCAGTTATCTGCACTTCTATAGCAACACTATTCAGCTCTGTGCAGCTCATTTGCTGTCCTACCAGAGACATTCAGCTAATGCCTGCTGCCTTTAACGTATCGGGGGGTAACAGTCCTGTGTTTCATCTCTTTCAAAGGACATCTATGGAAATTAGGTGGCAGTTTTATCCCGAGTAAGCAGACTAATATTTTGTCACTCTGCATTACTCAAGTGACTGTTGCTCTTAATGTTAGGTGTTTTTGGTGAAGTGGCATTGAAGTTTTGTGGACTAAGCAGTAGGATTTCGTTGCAAATGCATTGTCCCAATTTAGTGGAAGCTTTGCATTAACAAGTTCCATCTTAATAAATTACTTAGTTCAGCCTGCCTTGTGACTTACACTATTGTGAGATCCTGCCCTTAATATTAAAATGTAAGCACAGATTTCCTCTCCCAAGGCTAAAGCTGCATAAAAAGATTGACACTGAAGATAAGAAATACTCTGTCTGGATCAAGATAATTTTTCTCTGAGAATAAGGAGAAACAAATATCCACGCACTTCGGAGAGGAGGAGATTCTGCTGTAGATTGTTCTTCCTCTGTTGTGTTAAAAAAAAAGGAATCTTGACTGAATATATAGTCTGTTTCCAAACTATTGGCATCTTTCACAAATATAGGCTGGCTGGCTTACGAACAAATAGCACAGTTTCTGTAGCCAAAATAGTTGTCATCATGCACTTATTAATGAGTACACATATCTCTGAACATCAAATGCTATGCTATTTTCAGAGAGGTCCTTTCAGATCCTGTTTTCTGTTTTGTTCTGTTTTTATTTTTTTTTTCTTTGCCTCCTGCCGTTTTCTTTCAAAACTTAACAGTATAAAGCTGAGAAAAAAGGGACCTAGGAAAGGAGATGCTCTCATCTGTCCAGCTTCCCCACATCAGAAGCTACTCCATGCATGTCATTCCTGGCAGATGTTTGCCTAATCTGCTCTTAAAAAACTCCAGTGATTGGGCTTTGACAGTCTCCTTAGGCAATCTGCTCCAATGCTCTGCTGTACCTGTCATTAAGAAGGGCTTCCTGATATCTAACCTGCAATTAAAGGCCATGATTTCCCATAGAACCCATCATCAGGCTGACCTTACAGCCAGACTACCTCCACCAAGTCAACTGCAGTTTCCTCACTAGATCATCTTTGCCAACACCACTCCTTGGGCAATGTGCTCTGCTCTGGCAGTAGTAGTGAGGTGGTTTGTGTGTGTGTGCCTCTGGTCTTGTCAAGTGTCCAGCCCGGTGTCCCCAGCGGCTGGCAATGGGCAGGTTTCCCTCTCGGATCCCATGCAGCTGACGGGAAGGCGGCTGTCTGCCAGTAGAGGGTATTGAATTAGGATATTCAGAAAATCCCAAGAGAGGCACTGCCACAGTGAAGTTGCAGCAGTTTTGCACTGATAAAACTAGCAGTGCTAACCATGGTTCCAGGCCTCAGAACACAAGCTGATGCCTTTTTTGTCCTGGAACAAAATGTGCTCTGAGAGCAGTTGTCCCATATATTGCATACATGCAATCAATCACATCTAGCAGTTTGGACATATATTTTTTGATGAGAGCATTCCTATAATGATTTCAGCAGTATTAAAGCATTTAAAAAAAAATCAAAGTGATGACAGATTTGGCTTGGGTTTTTTTTTGCAGTTGCTTTCTTTTAAACAATGGAATCCCATGGCAGCCAGGGCCTGATGGCAAAGCCGTAGATGCCAGCTTGCTGTGAGTGAACTCGAGATACTGAGGAGCTGAGGCAGTCACTGGTGTGCAGCAGCGATTGAGGGTGGGTCAGTGTAGGCACAGATATATCACAATATTACCATTGCAAGATAAATTCTGAGCCACTTTATTAATATGCTTAGAACAGTGATGAACATTCTAAGAGTGTTTCCTTCTGCAAATTATTTACAAGTAGAAGATGGTAGTAATTAATTAATGTAAAGCAACTGGAGAATTAGCCCTGATTGCTCAGAATAGGTGGTTTTTACAATGGAAACCAGGTAGCTAAATTAGGTGTATTTCTGCTGCCTGAGCAAATTATGGCAGTATGTAGCTAAATAGGTTTTGAGAGTAGGAAATTTTAGTGACATCCAAAATTAAATAAAGCAAGGTTTGGATCAGTAGGAGCAGGGGGATGTTGCCATCAGCAGGAGTGAACAACCTTTGTGTAACTGGCAATTTTGGTAAGCGGGTCAAGGTCAGTAGGGTTTGTCTCTGTATTTTGACAGATGCAGTACAAACGCCCTAATATCCATTTCATTTTACAAGGTGTGTGCATGCACCAAGATAATGCTGCAGAGGGTCACTGGCAGGTTACAATGTGCCAGCCGTCACATGCACAATGTATTGCATGGTGTCAAGATAAAATTTCAGGGGTCTGCGGGCTCCAACAACGTTCAGAGCCCTACACAACACCTGTGCCCCACCAATATCTCCCTAGTTGTCTATCATGGAGCATCCCATTGGCATCTGTGATCCCGAGCTGACAGGTCTGTTTCTGTTTGTGCAAGGCATTTTTAAGGCATTCATCCCCCAGTTGTCTTCTAGATGACCTGGAAGAGCTTCAGTGAGTTGCCCATATTCCTTCATGGAGGAAAAGAAAGGACAAAGTTTGCTTTCAAAATGAGAATTTGGGGGATTTTTTTAGAAAACATGGTCAAACTTGAACTTTGTGTTCCATACAGCATGGAGGTAGATTTATTGTGTAAGAGAGATATCAGTTTCAAACTAATAATTAGAAGAATACTTTTAAACCTTTGTCAATATGAAAGTGATTTCAGATGTTCAGGAATCCTCTTTCTTGTGGTTTTAAAGAAAAATTTTGAACAGTTTTCACCCCACAACTATTGAGGGCATTTTAAGAAAATACCTATAAACTGCTAGGAGACATACAGAATAAACTTGTTTCCCAGTTCCCAGTTCTTGTAATAATCATCAATTTTAGGTACTTCTCAAAATACACCTTTGGAGAAATTTTGCACTGTTAAAAGTGGCATTTTCTATTGGGCAAACTGTGTTCATGCCCCGTGGCTGACAAACAGAGGCCCGAGTCAAAGCCTGCTGGAGTCAAGGGGCTTTCCCCTTGGAAAAGGGGAAAGGGTCTGAGGTGCAGACCCTTGATGTTTTCCTAAAAATCGACAGTGCTGTTAGCCCACGTCTCCCCTTTCCCACCCCGTCTCCTCGGGGAGAGGCAGAATCCTGTTTGAAGACAAACAAGTCGCAGAGCCTGCAAGGTGTAAATATCTTTCATAAATGCCAACGCCGAAAAGCCCGAGTGCCGGGCGTGTGACACACGACGACAGGCAGTTCACGCTGCGCGGGGGGCGAGCAATATGCCAGCGCTGCCACAGCTGCCGGGGTGTGCCCGCATTGCACCTGGGCATCCCTGGACACCCCCGGCCCGGGAACACCCACGGGACAGCAGGAGAGATGGGCAGTGGGACTGCCTGCTCCTCGCCCCGCTGCCTCTGCCCGCAGCCCTCGCCCCCGACGCGGTCGCCCCGCCTCTGCCCTCCTCCTCTCCCTGGCTGCTTTGGGCAGGGGCTGATTTAAATAGGTTGGCAGGGAGCCAGGAGCTCATCATTTTAATGCAGTGTAAAATGGAATGTGCATAATTATATGCAAGCCATATGTGAGGGAGACAGCTCAGCTGTGAATTTCGGGAGGCTGTGAGAGGGAGAGAGCGAACAGTCAGGAATCAGATGAGATGGAGTGGAACGGAGTGCAAGTGTCACTCAAATGAACAGTGTAATGAGCGTATTGCTGACACTCCTCCTTTCACCTGCTTCTCCCTTTTGCTTTAACTCAAAAGCAGAAAACGCTCGAAGTGAGAAGGGAAAAATACTATATGCAAGCAGGATTGCTAATGGGCTCTGGTAATGTCTCCATTTAAACTTCAGCTTTCTTAATTAACAGCATAGTTACAAATAACCAGTAACTTTTAATGCATCTTTGTCATTAAATATTTTGACCGCATTTGACTGAAGGATCATTGTTCTCACTAGATCATTGCTCCTTTCAAAGCTTCACTTAAACCTGGAGGGGGAATCCATTTATTTGTAATAGTATTACATGTAAATTACGAGTATGAAAAGTTGTTGTTTTTTTTTTTTTTTTTTTTGGCCTTATTGTTAAACTGAAAATACGAGTACATTATCTAGGGATCACTTAAGCATGTCAAAAAGTTTAAACGAGTACATATGTAATGTAATCCTGAAAAATGCAATGGAGTAAATTGAAACCCTGAGTTACTCACAGTTTCCAGCTAAAATATTTAATTTTGGTTTTGTCTTTTGTTGTTCTAATTATTACTCCACAATGAATTTGCATGTTCAATCTAAGCTATGTAAGAAAACAGCATCCCAAGTTCTCATATCTAAAAGGTGTACTGACTATTTAAAGAAACTTTTTAATAATGTTGTATTTTGGGATTCCCGTCTGTTTTAATGATCTGAGCTGTTATGCTTTTAGCTATTTTTTCCTTCCATTATTTGTAAGTCCCTAAATAGGCCATTATATTTCCCTTCAGGCTAGAGATGAAGATGGACATGCTGAAAATTTTCCCCAGCAGCACTATGCTAAGGAAACTCCAAGACTTGCCTTCAAGAATAACTGCGAACTACTTGTAAGAATAACATACTTACAACAAGTCTAGATTGTTACTTTAGCACAGTGAAAACAGTTTTTTTAAAGGCTTTTGTTCATTATGACATACATTATGAAATATGATAGGTTTTTTTTTTCTACTGTTTTAGCATTCTAATACTAGTTCTGCTATCCATGAACAGTTTAAGATCTCAAATTGCTTGAAAAATATCTTATATTTGATGTCAGCACGTGAATGGCCTTGTCTTACTACCTTGTCTTGCACGGGTGAATCAGGGAGAGCCATGCAGGGAGTGGCTGGTGATGCACGGAAAGCCCCTTCCCCTTCCCCTGAAACGCCCAAAACTCACTCTCCTATCCACCTTTTAGCTCTGCCTTATTTTTGGGTGGTGGCATTTTGTTCTGCTAACAGTCAGTCCTCCCTTTAGAGCTTGCCCGTTCCTCCCCTTCATAGCTGCATGCAATCCAAAGCATCCTCTCCTCTCCGCTCCTCTGCTCTCCATTCCGCCCCTCTGCTGTGGGGAAAGAGTGAAAGCCAGGAAAGCACATACAGGGAGCCTGGAGTGTTTACAAGCCATAAGAGAGATGATATCAGCTGTGAAAGAATCTCTGTTCCAAGGCAGGGTTAAATCGCTGTTCATTTTAGCATTTGCCACTAGACGAGATTAAAAGCAAGCAGGAATGCCTATTATATTTCTATTAAATGAATCTGTTGGGACCTAATGTTCTTGATTAGCTTGCGAAAATGAGTGCTCCACCATGAGTTTTTCTGTTTGCCTAAAGTAAACAGAGGATGAATTGTAATACATTTAAAAGAGATTCATGCATGGCTTTCAAAAAGGGGGGTTTGGATACATCGGTAGGTCTCTCCCCTGCATTAGCCTTTCTTCTCACCTGTACTTAAGTAAAATGTATCATTTGGCTAAATGGAAGTATTTGTGGAGAGTCAGTACACGGGGTTTTACTTGGAAACAACAACATTTCTTTTTTTCTTGTTGTAACCAGAGAAGAGGCGGGTGGCAGTGGAGAAGCAAGCTGTGTTTTGTCTGCATTAAAGCCGTGCCTGCCCCCCCAGGACGCAAGGCCAAGGCTGCTCTTGGTGCCCCAGGTGCAACAGGCAGTGGAAGTCGAGCCGATGAGCCGATAGCCCAGTGCTGAAATTGGCCCCCAGGTTCAGTCAGCTGCTCAGAGAAGCCCACACCAGGAGGCAGCAGCCCAGGGGTGGTGGCCAGTGTCTGCTCCCCACACTGGCCAAAGCGCAGAGCATCTTGGCCATACCTGCACTACTAGACCCACACTCTCCTACCCACAGGTGTCCCCTGTGCTGAGCCAGCCCTGAGCCAGCAGACAATGCGTTTTAGAGCCACAGGTGTCACTTAGAAGGTTCAGTTCCCAGTATAATTCTCCCCAGCCAAAAGCAAGGTGATCCGTGAGATCTGGTCTTGGTTCCTCTTAAACCCTTTGCGAAGTTCCTGGTGGTTTCAGGCACAGCAGTGTTACACCCTAAGGGGAGGAATACTAGACAAACACAAAACATGGTTCCCTGGTGTACTCATAATTCTTGTGCCAAATAAATGAAGCTGTTTCTTCAAGGCCATGCTTAATTACTGTGCTGCTAATCAGGCCTGACGAGCCATCACAGCACACCAAGATGCTCCCAAAGTCAGTGGGGCTTCTTGGTGTTGGAGGAATTCAGGAATAGATGATATAAGTCAACAACACTATATAAATCATGTAGTATTTCCATTGAAAATCTGCTTTATATTTAGTGCAAGCCATCAATGAACAAATTAACCCACTTTGTGCTATTAAAATCAAGCATTCTTTTAATGCCCAGTTGCTTATTCCTCTATTAATACGCATTTAAGTTTTTGCTTTATTATATCACCACTGTGTCTGGCAAAAGCTCAAGTCATCAAAGTTAGTCTTTCATGTGCTTTTTTGGACAAGTTTCAGTTCTTGTTTAAGGAAGTAATAAAAGCAATTTGTTATAGTTTTATTTTTCCTATGCTATTGGAAACAAAACTGGCAGGGATGTAATCTGTACTCAATTTGTATGGGAAAAAAATAGTAGACAAATAATGAATATGTACCTCTGCTATCTTTAAAGATGTATTTTAGGAACTTTCAGTGAAAATATGATGTTGAGCCTAGGTGTGGGTGGTGGGGGAGCTAGTGTTATTTGTTGAAGATGCTGTATGTTTCACAGAGAGGTAGTGTTATTCCTTCTGTGTTTTACTTTTTGGGAAACAATTCTTTATTGAACTGTGCTCAAATTTCAAAAGCTAATTTCACTGGAACTGGCCGTTAAGAAACCTTCTTTCTCTTAAAGGGTAATCAGTATTCCTAGGGAGAGGAGAAAAAAAACATGAAAGAAAGGAGTGGGGACAGCTGATCCTCTAAAAAAATTTTTCCCAATGGTGAAAATTTATCCAGAATCTAACAGCACAAGTCAGATGCCAGCTCGGTGAAAAGATATTTTAAATGAAAGAGAAACTGAAACTTGTTTATGCTGTTGAGAATGAGGGAATCCTTGGAGTTTTCTGAGTGCAGCTCAGAGTAAATAGAGTAATAGTCTGTCAGGTGAAATTGGAGGCTTCAGCTCAAAAGTACTTTCTTTGCTTTAGGGTTCAGCTGCCATTTTTCAGTGAGGTTTGTTTCAGTAAGTGCAGGCTCCTCTGTTTGGGAAATGCTCCTGCTGGGAGGGTGCTGCCAGGCAGGATCCAGGGCTGGGTTGCTGCTGCTGGGTCTGCATGCCAGGGCTCTTCTGCAACAGCCAGGCTACACTGGCTGAATCTTAACATCCCAGCTCACAGCAGACACAGCAAGCTTTAACTCTTCAATACTGCGAGAGGTTTTAAAGCTTAGTCACGTAGAGTATTACAAAAGTAACATGGAGTATTAACATGGAAAGCACAAATTGTGTGCTTTTCTTCATTGCTTACTCACCACAAGAGGAGATAATTTGGTGAGGTACGACCCAGCTTTACTTGTGTTTTTTGCTTTTTTGAACATGAGCATGTTTGATAGAAAATAGGAGGAAGAAAGGTATAATTTACACAGAGGAAAGCCTTGAAGTGTCTTCAGTAGTTCTGCTCATAGAGAAAAGCAGTGACAACTAAACATTTTGGTGAGTATAGAAAGCAATTTTGCAATTATGGGATTAGAACAGGGTACTCATTTCCCAAGCTAAACCCATATATGTTGTGTCCTGGCATTTGTTGTAGGGCGCAAAACCCAAAGTGGTTAAGATGCTCTAATCAACAAGCACATAAAATTTTCCTTGTGGACTTTTCAGTATTTTCGAGAATCATGTTGTCTAAAGTTTAGCTATCCATGATAAATATCAGGAACTACATAAAATAAATCTATTTTTAAAGAGCCAGGTCAGCATGCTGTCTTGGCCAGCCATCCATTCTTCTCCCATAGGCACTGCCTCAGGATTTTAATTTCTTATTCCATGAGGGGCTGGAAGCTTTTCTTTCAGGCACATCTCTTTGTTTCCAGAAGGAAAAGGCAGAATTTAGTCCCTGCTGTAAGATGATTGTCAAGGAACAGTACAGTCCAGCTAATAGTGGATGTAGGGAGAAAGATAGGATTAACTGCCGAGAAAGGGGAGGCTGGAGTGAAAAGGCCAGCAAGAAGCCCACAGCCCCAGCTCTAGCCGGATGAAATTCCTGAGCCATTGCCTAGAGAAAGGAAAAATCCATCTGGCACCTACCCAGGTTAGTCAGGGTAGGAAGAGTCATGCTTGATTGCCTTTTAACAAAAGTGGGAAAGAAAAACCAGCAGTTCGTCCTTCCTCCCCCCATTTACTCGGAATATAGAGTCAAGGTTTCAGATTGGCATGCTGCTGTATGAGGTGAGGAGGGTTTGATGGGTTAAGGAAATTAAACATCAGGTTGCTTTCCAGATCATTTGTTTATGGAGATGATGTGAGTACCACCCACTGCTGTGGGATTATATGTAAAGCAAACAACCAAACGAAACATAAATATCCTGAAAAAAAATTCATTTCCAGTCCTATACGCAGTTGAATCCATGCTTTTCTTTCAGTAAAATAATGATCTTTTCATCTTTGAAATCAAAAAGTCTGTTCCTAGTAGTTCTGCTCTGAAAGGATAAATTTGTGAGTGCAGTATGAGATAAATTACCAGTCCTGGTGCTTGGAAGCTATTATGTAAAAGACACAAAATAAAACATACTTGCTATTAGATTTAATACAAACTCACCTACGGCCAGTTACCTTTAATCATTGACGAAAAGAGGCAGTGAAAACTCTGAAAACACACCTACAATGCAAACATGGAATGCAAAATGCTCTCTTACGAGCAAAAGGCCTTTGGGGAGGCTATGGCAAAGCTGAGGTGAGCCAGAGCTACAGCTAATGTTTTGTTTGAAGTCATGTTGCTCTGCTCTGCTGTTCCAGCGCTAAAGGCAGAGTCAGGATGAATGGCACAAATAGGGCACCCAGACAGGGCAGCGAGGATGCAGGCAGGTTAACTTCAGAATTACGGTACTGGAATGTGGGGAAGATTTCATACCAACTAGGCTGATGTTAAAAAGCATTGAGAATATTTGTGGTCAGGTGAGGCCAATAGGCTTTGCAGTTGTAGTTGAGTTAAATGTAAATATGCATATTGGTATCCTTTGAAGGCCATGAGAGTTTTGGTTTCAGAAAGTGAGGCTTAAATTATTTTTTTTAAGGTGCCTGACATGTTTGCTGTGCCCCAGTGTCAAGCAAAACCACTCCCTGTTAGTGTTTAAGCAATAAAAGAAAATACCTCTCAGTCCATTTAAAATCACAGTGCCTTCAAAGGAGGACTGAATTAGGGAGAAATAGCTTTGCTCATTCCCTCTCTTGCCTTTCCACCCTTTTTGTCTCCCTCGCTGTCTCCTTATTCCTAGCAGAGTGGAGAGAGAAAAAGCAAGGGCACTTCCCCTTGTGCCCTCCCTGGCTCTTCCTGCACCCTGTTAGGTGCAAACCAGTGCAGGGAGAGGGAGAACACTTCTTTCATTCTGGCAATGGATTGGGGATGTGCAGAGCTTTCGGCCAGAAAGCTGGAGCAGGAGTTCTGCCCAGCAGCTTGGAGGGATGCAGGGCCACATTCAGCCTGCCAGGTACCAATGCTGTGGTCAGGAGGCGATTTTGCCACCTCGGAGAGGCAGGAGGGGAGAGGGGGAGGAGACCTGTGATACCTTGTGGAGTTTGAGTTCATAGAGCTACTAAGCCTGACGAGAGTTTAAAACCTCCACAGCCGTGCTTAAATGCTGTTTCAACATCACTCAATGTTTGTCTCTCTGCTGGAGCAGTTTTTTGGTGGTTTTCTGATGGATTTCATCAGTTCCTTGTTCAGTTTGCCACCACAGTTTGAGGGCACCTGGTCCTGCTGCATCAGTCTCACTGTGGCAGACAGTGATCTGAGCAGATGACTGTGCAAAACCCGTAACAGCTGTTGGAGAGCCCACTGCTGGTTCCGGGGGACTTTGGATCGGGCACAGAGAGCTGTCAGAAAGGCGGTTATGGCCCTGCAACAAAAATATGGAGAAAAGAAATTGTAGCAGTGAATTGATACTGATGTTCTTAAAACCTCAGTAATCTTGGCCACATGAAATTCAACCTTTCTTGTGACTGAAATAACAGTGACGCTTAGGTCATATGGTAGATTATTCTCCTGTACTGTTTCATTTTCAGAAAATAAATTGTCCATGAGCAATGGCAGAATAATTTAAAAAGAAACTCCCCAAAACCCCACTGAAAACCTTGCACTCTGTTTCTTTTCAAGTAAGGGCAACAAACCAGGAATAATTATTCTAAAGGGTTTTTTGTCCTTAATTGCTGCCAGGCTGAATGAAGGGCTAAGTGGTGCTCGCCTTATGTGCACGTTCCTGTTGAAGTCTTTGGATGCTGGGTAAATGCACTGAAAAAAGGCAGCACTCGGACCATGGGCGTATTTTCAGCCCTGGGGAGAGAGAGCCCTGGCACCCAGCTCCAGCTGACCCTCCCTGCCTTGCTGCCTGGAGGCACAGTAGGTGTCACAGGGCTGGGTGCCTTGGCATCTGTGCTCCGATTGGCATCTCGCTGGGATAACACAGGAGCAAGCACAGGGCTGCAGCCTGCCAGCCACCCCGCGATACGCTGTCCCCAGGAAATGATAGTCTCTGTGCCTGTCTGCACAGATCTATTTACTGGTTTAGAACAAACGCTGCCACTGTCTTGCCCGGCACACAGGCTGTGTCCTTCTTGCCCTGCTTTTTAATGGTATGTTTTTCTGTCCCACAATGGAAGTGAAGGCCATTCCTCACATTAGAACAGCATAGACTGGATCTGGGAGGTTTTCTGGGCTGCAAGAGACCTTCTAGGGGGTCTTGAGAGATTTCCTTGGACTTTCAGGCCTTCTGTTCTGCTTCCCCTGTCCTGCACCACCGTGCTGCTAAAGTAATAAGCTTTTATTTCTTAATTCACGCAATGTTTAGGACTCCACAACCTCTGATCCAAAGCCCAGTGAAATCAATAGGATCCCTTCTATTAACTTGAGGTGGGCTCTAGATGACACTTTATGTTCTGTGAACAAAAGAAAATGAATGACTGCTTTGAGACATCTTCCTTCTATCTGACCAGAAATTGCAGTAGGCCAGCTAACAGCTAATTTGAAGTTTCGAAAACATGATCTTTATTATTAATATCTAAGCTGAAGGCTGTCATCACAGACCTGTTGTAGGAACTAACAGAAAACAAAGCCCTGTCATAGCAATTCTGATGTAGCCGACTTTCTCCTGGAAAAAAACCCCAAGTCTCACTCCTTTTATCCCCAGGGCTAGTGAGTGACCACGACCTCCAGCACTAAGGAGGGTGAGTGATGCCCCGTGCACCCCCTGAGGGTGTCAGGGAGGGCAAGGCTCTGCCAGTTCCTAGCAACACTTAAAATACAAGGTATAAAATTCACAGGAGCATGAGGAATGGGAAGAAGGAAGGGATGGAAGGGAATAAAAGGAACAAAGGTCCCCCATGGCCAGGGTTTCAGCTTCCTCCCCAGGCAGGCTGGTACCACCAGGAGCTCTACATATTCCTGGTCTTTCCAGTCCAGTGAACCAGATTAAGGAGGATGATTCAGGGACCTAAAGAGATGGAATAAAAGGTGTGACAGTGAGAGGGGTGGGCAGCATGGGAAGAGGGGCAATGGGAACAGGACAGATTTGGGTAAGACCGTGATTACAGGCAGTGAGTGTTTGGCCTCCTGGAACCAAGAGTGGGTCATATCCCCTTTCCACTCTACCAAGCTACATATAGGAAGCAACTTTGCCCCAGTGCCTCCAATTTAGCCTTTTCCTTCATACCAATCCAGGAGCCTTATTTTAGGTTGTGGCACTTGACACTTTGTGAGCATAAGCCTGCCTTTCCTCAAAAGGAGGCATGTTTTTTAATTTTTAACATCACTGTTATTATTTTGAAAGAGAAGCAAAATGCATTTGTTAAAAAGGAAAATAATTAAAATCCCATTACAGCTCCAAATCTGTCATCTTGCTTCCCAGTACAAGCATTAAAATTTTCATTAATGAATCTGCACTTACTGATGACCTCTGAATAATTTCTCCAACCTTAATTTCTCCTCATTGCAATACTGTGTTGTATTACTCTATTTTTACTCTTTACTTTCCTTATTTGATATGTTTACTAAAGTTATAATTTTCATATTAAACATGTTGCTGAACTGAAAACTTGATTTTTTTTTTAATATTAAAAGAAAGCCCCATAATCTTTTTATTTACCACAAATTTAACCATGTAAAAAGTTAAGAAACTTATAGATGAAAATGCATTTATTAGCAGACTACTTCTTAACAATGGTTTCAATAAATTTTAAAGTAAAAAAGCCTGGTAAAAAATTGTCAGGCGTCCCCCTGTCCAAGCCTTTATAAATCTGACCAAAAAAAAAGGAGGTTCATGTCCTGTGAGCAGTTTTGGGCACCACAATATAAGAAAGTCATTAAGGGGTTAGAGAGAGTCCAAAGGAAGGCAACAAAGATGGTGAAGGGCCTTGAAGGGAAGCCGTGTGAGGAGCAGCTGAGGTTACTTGGTCTGTTCAGCCTGGAGGGACTGAGGGGAAACCTCATTGCAGTCTGCAACAATCTCATGAGGGGAAGAGGAGGTGCTGACACTGATCTCTACTCTCTGGTGACCAGTGACAGGACCGGAGGGAATGGCCTGAAATTGTCTCAGGGGAGGTTTAAGATGGATATTAGGAAAAGGTTTTTTCCCAGAGGGTGGTTGAGCACTGGAACAGGCTCCTCAGGGAAGTGGTCACAGCACCAGCCTGACAGAGTTCCAGAACTATTTAGACAATGCTCTCTGGCACAGGGTGTGATTTCTGGAGTGGTCCTATGCAGGATCTGAGTTGGACTTGATGATCATTGTGGGTCCCTTCCAACTCAGCTTATTCTGTGATTCTATGAAATAAAATTCAGACAGTTTTTATAGAATCTTAAAGAATAAAGATGTATCTCGTTCCAAAGGAAGTGAAGTGCAATAAAATAAAATTCACCAGAATCCCTTCCATATAAATTGGAAATAAAATTTCCAAAGTCATCACCCAAATCTATAAATATTTTCTTCTTGGGGTCTGTGCAGGAGATGCAGATGACTCAGTAGGGCCTGTGTGATACTCTGGCAGCTCCCTGACGGGACCAATCCCTCACAACACATCTCACTACCACCATACCTGCAGCACAGGGTCAGGCTGTAAAACTGGCTTTGGTCCCCAGGTGCTCAGGTCCCTTTGCACCTCTGACCCTGGCTCTCAGTCATGCAAGGTGTTAATTAGAATGGGTTTTGTCGGGTCTGAAAAGGTGCCTATATGAACGAGTGTGACTTTTTGTAATGGTCATTGGCTTACGTCTCATCTTGCTGCATGTGTTGTCTTCCCCATTGAAAAGGAAAAGTGTTTGAAGACTTTGATCCCTTTTAGAGCCAACATAGAGCAGTAAGAGAGTAGGGTTTTGAAAATCAGGAGCTTGTACTCTTTTTATTTCCCAGAGTTAAGATCCAGCCAATGGGAAGGAAGGGTGAGAGGAGCTTGGCCACCATTGAGCTGGACTGCAGGGAGGTTTGGGGGTGCTCTGGGATATTAAGTGTGTGACTCCATCTCACTGGGAATCCCTGGGACTGTGCAGGGCTTCCAGGAATGACATCCCAAGAAGGAAGATTAGTGCTACACAGTTATCTGAAGAAGATCTGAGTGCTAGGGGCACATATCTCACAGCTCACTGTCTGTGGCAGACATTTCTTTTATGTCTCAGCAGTGACATGTATTATATTGCTTTTGGGATGGGAAGAAAAACCCAAAATATAAACCCTGCATTTTATTATAGAAGTTAATACCAACAATTACATAAAATCTAATGAATTTCAGTTCTCACTTAATTGCTTTTGAGTAGTTCACTTAACTTATTAAAAAGAAGCAAGGACATATTCATTTAACAAGCAGCAGCAGCCTTGGCCTAGCATCTGCCTACATTCTCTTTTCAATTAATCAATTATAGTCCAATGGTGTGTAATTACACATTAAAAAAGTTATTGGATATCACAGCATGGCTGTCCCAGGGGGCTCATGAATACACTAATATAACACACCTGTAATGACCTGTTCTCATATCTGCAAATTGCTCCCATTTCTCTCTCTCTCTCGATGCTAAATGAAGATGAGAGCAATTACCATTAACTTTTTGAGTCACATCTAGTCAATGAGAGAGAAAAAAGATCCCTACCAGCATTCATAATAAATCTGTCTGTTGGTACTCAGAATTTTAACGGTACCAGGCATCAAGCTGGAAGGCAGCAAGTGTGCATTGGGATCGTCCGGGGTTGTGGTGATCCTGGGGTCATCCTGAGCACATGCTACACCTGGAGACAAGAGAAACAGGCAAGCAGGAAGGTCTCATCAGATCACACCCAGGCATAATTTGCCTGTCTTGATTCAAATCAAACCAAACTCTGGAACTGATCCCTATGCAGTGGCTCTTAAGTCTTTGCATAGCAACTAAGCCGTGTTTCTGTTGTGTTGGGGTTTTTTTGAAAGCGAGAAAGAACAAAATTTACTATGTAATGGCAGAAAGGCTTTGGTTGTGCGAGAGGATACAGCCACCAATGCTCTCTTACTAATGCATAGCAAATGAAACCAAGGAGAGACTCTTAATCTGCATAATGGAGTCTGACAGATTCTAAATTGGTGATTCAGTCAACTAAAGGGTCCAAAAATGCTTAGTGGAAGTGAGCTTTTGATTGGCTCCATAAGTCAAACGGGGGATGATATCTATCAACATTTTTATAAATGTTGTCTTGCACACTGTGATTTTGATGTGCTGTTGTCTCACCCTGGGAAGCAGTATCTGTTTCGCCACAAGAAATTTTCTTGTTCTTGCTTTCGTTTGCATACTGGGGTCTTTCAGGTGGGTGTATATGCAGATAAATGCACATCAGTATTTTGAGCACAGATTTTTGCTTGTAGTAATCTGAAATATTCCTGTGTTGTACACCTTTCACCATTCTAGCCCTAACAATTTCAGTGAAATCTTCATCATGCCCAAGATTGCTTCCCTTTCTAAAAACCATGCATATCTCCTTGTGCCTGATACCTTTCAGGATAACTGGATAATCCTGTGGGACTCAGGTGATCAAATGTTCTCAGTTGCACTCACAGTAAGGTGATGGGTGTTTCAGTCTGAGCTTCAGCTAGGTCTGCATTTCACTCCGATTTTCACCAGTGCCATGTTTCTTCCCAGTTCCCCAGCACCTTTTGGTTTAAGATGTGGTTCCATTCCCATGCCTGGCTGTAGCATCTCAGTATTTGGCATTCAGGCTGGACTCTCTCTCTAGGTCCCATGGTTAACAGAAGAAAGCAAACACTCTAGAGTGGGATTTGCTCCAAATAATTAGGTATGGATATAGGATTGGTTAAACCAGTGTTTAGATATGTGTAGATAAATACCTTCCATATGATACCTGCAATTTTGGTACTACAGTCTTTGGCTGAACTGCACATTCCTGCATGTGTTTAACATCAAGCTTGCCAGTAGAGCCATTCAGTTCAAGCAGGGGGACTGCTTGTATGCTTGAAGTTAGGTATCTGCTAACTTTATGTTTAGATGGCTGGTCTCCAGCTTTGAAATGGGGATGATGTTATTTAGTTGCCTTTTCCACACAATTTGAGTTTGAGATTAGAGGTACAAAATTGTATCTATTATTTAATTCTGTGTTATACTCCAACTAGTGAACAACAGCATCCTTGGTATTTGCAAAGTTCATTTATTATGAATTATTATCTACACAATAGGAGAAAACAGGTTCCAAGATACACTTACAGGTATGTAAAAATAATTTGACTGCCCAGACATAGTAACTGAAGGAAGGAGAGTAGTGTGTGTGTATCCCACAAAGTGATCAAAGTATGCATGTGCAGAGTGTTCTCAAATTCTGCTCAATGCACAAGCTTTGTTTATGCTTGGGACCAAAATTAAATTTTATGCCTTTTTTTAAATTTTTAAACAGTGCCTGAATAATCAGCTAAAATGTTTTAAACAGGAAAAGGAACACAGTTATAGTCTAGAGCTTTAATATACAATGCAATATTCAATTGTAGAGGCTAATCAAATATTGACCCTAAAATACCTGTCATTTGCCTCTCCAGCTGGGTAGTTGCTGTGTGTCTGATGGGGAGGAGGGTAGTATTTCACTCAGTTTCAAAAATTTGTTTTTGGCTCTGTTCTCCACAAGAAGCTGTAACTCTTTGCATGTCACTTTCCTAATTGAGCTATAAACTCTATATTGTACTAATACTTTTTGTTATGAGGAATAAACATACTTCTTCTAGACAGGCAGAGGAATAATTGACCACCTGTGGCCTGTCCCAAATGAACATTTACTGCATGTGACAGTGAAATGAATGTCTCCTTAGTCAAGATAGGAAACAGTCATCTTCTGAGAGTTTTTTAGTGGTTGGGAAGGTAACACATCCCAAAACATTTCTACTTCATAAAAACATAAATTCCTGACTGCTAAGGGAAGAAGCTCTGGTGTTCACCTGGCTACTGCCCCTTTCTCTCTCTCTGTCTTTGGGATTCAAACAGCAGTTTCATTTGTTAAAAACATTAAGCAAAGGACCAGCTTCTGGCCCAAGCTAGGGATGCCTTTTCATCACTGGCAGTAAAAAGAAGTCTAGAAAGTTGGTGTGCATGTAATGTACTTAGGTGCCCCCTTTCAGCTGCCAGAATGGTGCAAAGGAGTCTCAAAGTGCATGAGGATCTGTCCCAAACATAGGTTTATGTAATGCTGGAAGATAGCTCTAGGACGTTGTGCTGGTGTATCGTGTTTCCAAGCCACAAGGGCTGAAGGATGCTGAAAACTGAAATATTAAAGAGCTAAGAGCTTGACTCTATAGACAGAAATGCTAAATGCTTCTCTTATCAGTTATTTTTCACTTTCTATAAATAAATCTCTGGGACAGTATGTCATGTGAAATCACCGGATCCTTCTCTTCCTTAAACTGGAAGCATTTAGTGCCATGAGAAAAGCAAGCAGGTGAGATTCTCAGGTGTGCTTGCACCTGCAGCACGCAGGGCCCCTCCCAGAGCATGTGCCCGGGGACACACACACCCGTACAGACACAGGGGCTGCACAAGGCCTGGAAAATGTGTTCAGTTTTATCTTACATGTATCCTATTTCTTCCTTTTTGAGGGATTGCAGGGGACTGTGTTGAGCAAGCGCTGCTCTCCCCAGTGGGTATGCTCACTGTATTGCCACAGGGCTCTGGCAATTGCCACTGTGCTGTGTTCCTTCTTTGTCACAGCATCACGCACATTTAATGAGGGCTTGTAGCTCATGTCTTTGCACAGTCCAGCAGTCCAGTTTTAGGTCCCTTTTTCCTCCAGCATAAACTAGGGCCAAAACTTTCCCCAGTAGAAGGACATGGCTGAGGACCAGATGAGTGCAAGCTGTCCAAAGTTCAAATGAGATTAGCTCAGGATCACTGTGGTCAGTGAAAGGAAAGGCTGCTGTTGTACTCTGTGCATAAGTGGAGATATTTGTCTGTATTGGTTATCAAAATCCTTCTGTTGGGATCTTGCTGAAATCTCAGCTGCCCTAAGTCACCACACAGCTGCAGTGACCTGTGTGTGGTGGCTTTTCTCTCTAATGCCACTCTGGTGAGATGTGTTCCTTTGGTGTCTCTGAACTGCTGGTGGGAGCTGGGGTGGGGGCTGAGAGGATCACAGCAGCCTGCTTGGGAGAGCTGCAGTACCTTGCTCATGTATTTGGAAAGCAGGTTGTGCTTGTCTCCATGGAATTTACTATAATCCCACCACTCTTTGCCTCCAGTTCAGCTCTGTCAGTGTGAGTTCTGGGAGAAGCCCCTATGTAAAGGAGTTTGGCCCAATTTTTCCCCCTGTGCTGTTAGAAAAGCCTGCTGAAAACAAATCTTATTAACACAGCAGAGAAAACAGTTCAGCTGTAAAATGTTGAGGATTGCCACTAGTGCAGGTAAGTTGTGTGCAGAAGGCAAAATGCCTTTTTGAAGGTTTGTGGGCTAATAGGAGCCGCAGTTCATGGGTCTTTGCTGGCTGTTCGTAGGTTCTTAGGTGCTGAGCCAGCAAAATCGTGCATGGCATGGGGAGCACACTTTGATTTTCGGAGCATCTTTTTGAGTGGCACAGTGAGAGCACATCAATATCATGGTGCACCAGCACAGCAGGGGTACCACATCCCTGGTGTGCAAATCCCTGGTCCTGCACCAAAATCCATTCAGATGAATGCTGATACTTATGAAAGAGGGATGAGGTGCTGTGGGCGTGGGGGATCTCCCAGTGCTCTCAGGGTTCAAAAACTGCAGAGAGGGCAAGTCAAAAATAGCCTGGACCATGTTGATCCTTCAGGAACTCCATGTAGCTCTGTCTTAAAAGAGGGATTTGGAGAGTGCCTGGATTGTGGCTCTCAGAGGAAACTACTAGAGTTTAGACTTCATGTTTTATGTTTTCTCACTGCTGTTTGTTTCCTGGGTGGGAGTTGCTCCTTTTCATAGGTGTAAACACAGTGCCCAAATGAGTTCTGGGAGTACCCTGACTTAAAGCAAATCACCCTCAGTTTGAGACAGGTGCTTAATCTGAATATTTATACAGTGAAAACCTAGAAATGGAAATGTTCTGTTAGTTCCTCCAGACAGTGCTTTGATTCTAAAGCACATCTGTAACATGCTACGGGCTGACACAGGGGGAAGAGGAAATCGCTCACTTTTCTGTAAATGGAGCCGTAGTGATAGTCATGATCTGAGAGAAACCACTCTGTGGTCTCCATAGTGTGTTCTGCCTTTTAGACAACCTCACTCTTCAGTGAAGAGTTGGGGGCATTTTGAAGCTGTGCCTGGTGCCCCTTGCCTGTAAGCATGATAGAGAAAGAGAACAAGTGAGAGGAGAAGAGAGAGAAAAGGGCACAGCCTTTTGGTGCGGATAGGGAAGTGATTTCAGGTGTTTGTGACACCACATGAACCTTGTGTGGTTTGCATCTTCCTAAGCATGATATACCCTGGAGGGTGGAGGAAAGGGTAACAGGTAGAGATGTGGTGGAAGGAGTGAAAACTACCTGCAGATGTGGCATCTAAATAAATCCAAAGACAACACAACTATTTTTAGCAGAAGTGCAAACAGTGATAGATGCCACGGGGCTGCTGTCACTAAAATTTGTCTATAAGCAACATATTCATATTTAAACAAGTCAGCTTTGCACATTGAAATGAGCAAACACTGTCTCTGTGCTTGTTTGTTTGTTGTGCAGAAGCCATCAGCTTTCACTCCTTATCCCTTCACTGTGGTGGTGATGCAGAGCCATGATGATGGATCATCTGTCTAGCTTATCTGCAAGGCCGCAAAACATTTATATCTTCTATGGCATGATAGGCTGTTCTTGTGCAGCAGTGGAAAATAGAAATTTGGGGTTGCCCTTGCAAAAGTACCATCTCCTGCACAGCACTGCCATTCTGGTAAGCTCACTTGGCACAGTTTGTACAGCTAAGTACATCCACTGTGAAACCTAACACTGGGATGCACATGAATAAAATCACACAAAATCAGGAGAGGAGTAAGCGTCAGAGAAGCTTTTGAACGCAGGGGGCAAACCAGCAAGGATGGAGTTCCTGCAGTTTCTCTCCTGCTTAGAGGGGGCCTCTGTCACCTCTGGTATAAGGCCTCCAGCTCACACCAGCATTATACGTGGCCAATTATCTTATTTAGGTGTCTCATATATATTTAGGTCTTGAAAAAGGTCAGCACAGAGCTTGTCTGGGCAGGGGTTTTTGAAGCTGTAGAACTGGAAGCTTTTCTTCTGGCATTGTTAGAAAATAATTGCTTGTGAATGTCCAGGGATTTGAATCTACATGTTGGAGCTCTGAAAAGGAGGGCAGGAAGGTTTAAAACATTATTGAAACAGCTACTGCTGATGTTACACTCGCTGCAGATGCTGAGCAGGGAACAAGTTGAGCTCATCCGTGGGCATGGCTGCTGCCCCTCACCTGCCTCAGTACCCTTGCACAGGGAGCCTGTCTCCTGGGCTGCTCCTCTTGTGACTGTCTGCAGCACAAACAGGCTCCTCTATCCAAGGTTCATCCAAGCTGGTATATTTTTATTGAAAGTGCAGTGAGGCAGGGATTGTCCCTGCCGGCTGAGCTGTTTTCACCTAAGTATACCTGCTATTCTTCCATTTAAAATTATTTTTGACCTTTGTTTTTGGTTTCTTACTACTTGCAATTTTTTTTTTTCTTAGACCTCTTTTCCCCTTCTGAATATCTCTCTTTTGCTGTTGCTATATTTTGTTTCTTTCAGTTTAACTATCTTTTTCCTCAGTTCCGTGATAAATCATGTAACTTTTTTTTTAAGCCCCCACTCATTCCTGTGGTCTTTGGCTTGTAAGTCCTGTTAGCTGTGGAAAGTCCTCTCCCCTAAATGTTGTAAGGCCCAGATGTTACTAAATGTGAGCTTTACCATCTAAAAGTCTGTCATTTACCTGCCACAGCTCACAGCTTGACTTCTCAGTATGACCAAACAATGTGGGTCTCTGAATGCAAGCCCTGAATTTCTTGCAAGGAAGATTGTCCCGATGCACGGTATTAGATCAGTCCTTAATGAGGTGCCTGTTCTTTCCTTAGCTCTGCTCTAGATATTCCCTGTGACCCTGGCCAAGTCACTTTATCTTTCTTTTGTCTCTGCTTCCATTCATAAAATGGACATAATTGCACTTCTGAAGCTCCTGTGGAATTGCAACGATGAATTCCTCCTGCTTGCTTTGCATTTCCCTCATCCCTTTTGTCTGCACAATTGTCAGAGGGGATAAAACGCCACTGAATCAGGGTTAGCCATAGTTAGCACAAAGCTCCAAGCAGCTGGCCCGGCCACTCGCCATATCCCAATAGCACTGACAGCAGAGAGCCAGATTTGTTACCGTTTGCATTGCAGTTCTGTGTGCTTTGAGGAGCTTCCTGTGCTCTCTCTGAATAGTGAAAAGAGACGTTTCCAAGGCAGGGTGCTCAGGAGTGCACAGTGGTTGTTGCAGGACAAAGGGATAAAATGGCTTCCTTTGAGGGCTTGCTCCATAGGATCCTTAGCAGAAAATGTGGGGCCTTGGAAGAACCAGAAGGAGAGGGAGGGAAGCAAGGTGAATGCTCCGTTTGTAAAACCCATCTCTGGTTTTCATCCCCATTGTCCAGTCTCCTTCCCTTAGCCTCCCCCGTTTAGTTCTGTGACAATAGCAAAATAAAGGAACGCAAAGTAAAGGCATCCTTAAGGCTCTCATTGTTGCCAAGTAATCCTAACAGCACTTTCTCTCACACACCTGCCTCTGAATGCTAATATAATTTAATTATTGTGACGTTGCAAATGAAGGTGCCCCCTTGCAAATTCAATATCGAATGCCAATTAAACACACACCAAAAGCGAGGGGTGTATTTTTGATTTGTCATCTCATTTACTGCCATTTACCTCACATGCCTCAGAGAGCACCACCTGAGTCAGGAGCAGAGAACCAGCCCCTTGTGCGCAAAGCTTGCTCTTCAATCTGCACTTCACAAGATAGCAGCAAGTGACATAAAACATCTGTTTTTAAAATACAACTGGGAGTGTAGTTTTGAAGCATTCTCTCCATGTCAGGCAAGGAGCATGAGGGAGGTATGACTTTTGGTAGACTGATAAATATCTCCAAAAGAAAGCACTGCATACAATACAATTGACATATGTAACATATGTCAAAAGGTGTTCAGTGAGCATCCAAACTATGTAGGGAGGAAAACCCAGCCTGCAACCAGTTTAAATATGTTCGCCAAGTCAACTAAGAGGATCTGCAAGCTTGGATTTCAGTAGCTGGGGGCACATTGTCTTGCCTACCTGGTAATTACTGAGGGGGTTCAATGTTTGGTTGTCTCCTAGCATTGCATTTTTCTGCTCTGGTCAGTCAGCCTTGCATTTTGAGGTGAGCAGCACAGTGCCAGGGAGGCATCCTGCCTTGCTGTGCAGTCTGGACACATTTATCATGTTCTCCTACTCTCCCAACCTGTAAAGAGTCCTTCTTTGAGTACTGTGCATTGCTCACCATCCAAGCAGCTCATTATCCCAGGCATTTCAAGACTAATTTATAGGACATTTGGCTAATTTGCATAAGCCACCCAGTACACAGAACATGTCTCCACAATAAAGTAATATGCCAAAACCAGGATTTATGTGAAAACATGAATATGGGTGGGACAGGAAGGGACACACACAATGACATTTTTAAGGAACTGTTGTTAGCACCAATCTTTAAATGCATACCCCTGACAAAAAGTCACAGAATACTGCCTCTCCACCTACTGTATATGAAGCTCCCATATAATTTTCTACTTTGAATCTTGCTCATCTTTTTATTAAGTAAGTTGGGTTTTGATCCTTAAAACAGCCTTGAAATATGAATACTTGGTGCTGTTGGCTTTGTCTAAAAACGAAACAAAATCCAAATCAAGGGCTGCACATTCAGCTATCGCTGCGAGGAGCCTCGTGCATCCGCTGCTCTGATTATTACCTTGACACTAGAAACAGGAGGACCTGTAATCCTTGAAACAGCTGACATCTGAAGCACTGATTCTTCCTGTGCTTTGAGTTAGTCGCTCCTTGATCTCTGTGCCTGGCATGCAAGCCTGGCTTTCACTGAAACCTGACCTTGTGGTCCCTTCTTCTGCAGCCCTGTTTGTCTTCTGCCATTCAGAAATGTGCAGCTTCTGTCCTCAGGACTCTGAATTAGAGCTGCACAGGTCAAAGGAGCAAACAGGAGACTTGTCATTATTGGATCCAATGCCTGCCCTTGATTTAGGTGTCCTTGCATTGGTTTTTTATTTTTTAATAACAATTACAAAATAAGAACATCGCAAGGTATTTTTTAAGCAAAAAAAAATTCCTCTACAAGTTGACACTGGCTTTCCATGATCTCTAATGCATGACTGTTTTGCCTAAAGTACAGATGTTTTTGCTCCCTTCCTTGCAAAGCCAGCCTGGGATTTGAAAGTCAAGTTGGTTTCTTTCTTCTCTCCCTAATATGTCTTCTGCCATTATGAAGCCTCTGAAGAGCGCATTAAGTCCATATTTACCCCTGTGCAATCTAATTAACTTCCAGAATAACTGTGCAGGTGTAACAGAGATCTCAGTTTGAAGACAGCTTTGCTCCACTTTTTGTAATTGAAGGAACTGTTTGGCCAGCAGCATTTCTATTAGTAGTAATGTTTGAAAGGGAAATAACTTAATTTTGGACTGAATTTGTAGGAATACCTGCTAGAATTGCATATGTGAATGCATATATATCTACTTACTTGCAAATAGAGGCTAACTGGAGCTGGAAATCACACATATAATAAACATGTAATCCTGATGCCATTGCTACAAATTCATTTCCCACAGCAGAGCTTTGGTTTCAAGCACCTATTTCAGTGCTCTGTTGTTTTGGAGGTTTGAACAGTGTTGGTTGTTCATTTTGGTGCATCACATGTAGTTCCAGTTAGGTGAAACCTGCTGGGTATTTAATGTCTTGTTCAGCTTGAACTAGAAGCAAATAGAAGGAAATAATATGTTGGGGAAGAGAAGGACTCTAGATAAAGATTTTTTTTCCCTGTTCTAGAGTCTGTTGCTCTGTTCCATGAGTTATTCCAGCCTTTGGGATTATTTTTTTTAATCAGACTGTACTACAGGTTACATGGAACTGACAGCATTATCTTGAACATAATGATTATGTTCAATAGGAACAATATATGCAGTTTTTCATTTCACTGTCTTCCATTTTGAATCAGTTTTTACTATTCTAAGATGTAAGAAGCACATTTTTTTCCTCTGGGGATTTACAGTTTCTCTTAGTGTTTTAACTACTTGTGAATAATTTGATAAAAAACCCCAGTAATGTACAGCATCTAGGTTAGATTTGGGTTTTGACTGATCCCTAATAGCTGAAGTTACTGTATACAAAAAAAGCATTTGTAATGCTGTCAGACAGGAACAATCTCTCTTCTGCAACTTGATTCAAATTTGTTATGTGTATAGCTCCGTGAAGTTCACTAGATGTAAATACAGATTAATTATTTAAAAAGTAATAGGAATGAATGAGCTTCCAAACATGTAGTGTTTAATTATTTAAAACCTGTAATGGAATTTCAACCCTCGTGCATACCTCAGATCTCTCACTGCGCTTGGCCAAATGCCTGAGGTTAACTGGCATGTCCCCACCTCTGGGTCACATCCCCTGCTATAGCACAGGGTGATAAATGTGGCTGGTACATGTGAAGAGCAGTCAATATTCTCAGTCATGTCTAATAGTAAATACACTATACTTAACTCCATCTCCCTTTCCCCCACTGCTGTGTTGCATCCTGCAATAAGCCATTCCATATAACATTCTGTATAACAAGCTGTGTATGAGTGCACAATTGTATTGAGCCACAGAGAACTGAATCCTAAAGTCAGAGTATGAGCAAAGCCCTGCTTGATTCCTGGTCCCAAAGGGTAGAAAGAGCCCCACAGGGATGCTGCACTTTGGTTGTTTGATGGTGGTGGATCAAGGCGCCAGCTGTATGGGAGTGACTGTACTGGGTGTTGTACACACATGTGAGAGAGCCTGATTCCCATTTCAGAACCCTCATGCTCCAAGTAAGTTAGTCAGATATGGGGAAGCCTTCTCCCATCTTTAAATGGAGGATCAAAGATACATACTGAAAATAAAGAACATACAAGCCTCCCAGCTTTAGAGACTTGCTTGCTTTCCCTTCATTCCTTCAACAATGGATGTAGAGAGAGTTCTGCTGGGACCAGTTCAGAGCCTTAGTGAGGTTCCTGCCGTGATCCACCCACCTGAGATGACTACCTCTCTCCACAGACCTGAGCTGGGCAATCAAAGTTAATATCTAAAACAGTGCTATTTGGATTATTTCACTGCCTACTCTTCCCATTGTCCAAAGCTACTCAGCAGTTTTGTCTTTGCAGAGAATGACTAATGCCAATCTGGCAAGTCCTATCTCAGTGCTGTAGCTATGTAACCTTCCTTCTACTGCTCTAAGTCACTGGATGAGGAGCATTTGACTCTGGATGGATGTTAAAGTAAGTGTAAAGGAAAGCTCTTTAAAGATTAGCAAACACTTAGATGCATTGAACAAATGCACAGTTGGGAGTCTTTGTATGTGATGGCTGCAGGTCTTCATTTGCCAGCCAGATCTCAGCTGGTCCCATGAGGAGTATTTCGAGTGGTGCTCTACCCTGTGAAACTGTTGTCAGAAGTAGTTTTGTGGGAAGACCTAAGGAAGGAAAAGGGCTGGAGAAAGCAAGACAAAGTTAGTCCTCTTTGAGGAGGAATCTAAAGAGCAAAGCATTCTTGAGAGCTTTAATGATGATTTAAATATGTTGATTTCTTTTGTCCTGGGTGCTGCTCCCACATAGCTGCTTTGTCGTGCATGTCATGCAAGGAGAAAATCATCTGCATGGTCTTGTAAGTATGAGAGGCTTTGGCATGATGCATTTACATAATAGAATCTGTGCAGTCGCAGTGTGCACCATGCAGCCAGGCAAGGAAGGAGTGCCATCTACAGTAACACAATGCATTGCTAAAGGGTCCTCTGTGATTGTGTGTTTTACTGAATAGCCCATCTGATGCCTTCTGCTGTAATGTACCCTCCTCGGTGAGAAATTAATCCTTTGTGCCAAATTCAACTCTCAGTTACATGATTCAAATTGAAAAAACAACACTGGCTTCAGTGGAGTTATCCCAGATTGATCCCAGGATTACTAAGAATAGATTTGATTTGTGTAAATACCTTGTGTCAGGTAAGTTCTAGAGTTAAAAACACTTTCTAAACAGAGGGATAAGTAAGACCTTTTCATCTGAATAAGAAAGACCCTTTTATCACTTCCATGCCTTACTTACTTAGAAAGAGGTATGAATCAGCAAGGAAGGAGACACATTTTGCATTCCTTGAGAACCAGCAAATGTTCTGGGCCTGAGAAAAGCATCATAGTGGGCAAGTAGGGTGTGTGAAGGGCTGGCCTCCCTCCCTCAGGTATTGCACATAAGTAAAGCTGGTTGCTGCCCATCACCCTTGCAGCCGTTGGCTCCTGTCAAAGGAAGCCTGGCTTCTCTACAGGAATGTTCTTAGTAAAACAAGAGAGGCATTAGCAGAAGAAGACAAGGAAGTTTTCACACACATTAGTTCACCATATGTTTGGCTCTAGGCTGCAGTTTCAGACCTTTATAACTCCTCATTTATTATTTTCAAGGTTAAAGTCCTGAAAAACCATGGTTTCAGATAGCTAGGGACCATAATAGTCATGGTAAATCCTACCTACCAGAGTAATATTTTTTCTTTTTTTTTCTTCTCTTCTGGTTTTGTTCCTCTCTCCTCTCCTCTCCTCTCCTCTCCTCTCCTCTCCTCCCTGTTTGAAGGATGTTCAGACTGTCACAATCCCCACCTCTTCCATTGCCTGGTTATTATTTCAGTCTTCCCTGCTCCATATGGGAGTGACCAAGAGTGAGCCTAACAGTTGCTCAAAATAAGCCTCTCTCCACTGGTGATTTTGTGCTTATAGGAGGGGGACGGGGAGCTGGGTCTGTACCAATGGCCTCTGGGTTTTAGCCAGGATCAGTGCCTTGCAGCAAGAGAAAGTAAAGGACTCAGAATGTTTCCTCTGTGTGCGGCAGAGCAATTTCCCTTACTTGGCTTCGTCTTCTGCAGCCCCCAACTCCAGAGGAAATGGGAAAATGAATTCCACTCTCCATGCCCAATCTGCAAGAGATGTGACATATCTCAGTCCTGGGCTGAAACTGATGTGACACGTTTCCCTGATCCAGGCAGATTTTGGGTCTGGCCCAGGGCTGTTCTAATCAAATGTGGTTTCCAGAGAGAGGGCTGCTTTTTAAACGGAGCATACTCTGGGACACAGGGTGGTGTGTGCCATTACCAGCAGCGAAACCAGCAGTTCTCAAAGTGTGAGTCACACGCATTCAAATCTCAGCTTTGACTCCCTTCAGAGTTCTGTGGACTAAAACCTTCTCATGAGAAGTTTTGGGGGTTTTTTTCATCCATTTTTACTAATGGTCAAGTCAATCTTTCCCTAATCAAGTCAGTCTTTCCCTAACATTATTTTTTCAAGTCAGCAGCTGATGCAGTCCCTTTAGGATTTTTATATGTTTGGGAAAGGTGGGGAAACATGCAGGGAATCTGTGTCAGGTACACTGTGAGACCTAGCCAGCTCTGCTGCAGCCTGTGCTACGGCCATGTACATGTTAGAGCACTTAGTGCAGGGGGTCCTGGCCTGTAAAAATTTTTACATGATAAAGATTAACATATTATAATAAAAATTTAAGATCTTGGAGCTATGTGGATAGGGGGAAAACAAACACATACACACACACACACACACATATCATTTTTTCCAAAGCACCCGGAGACTTCTATTCTGTAAGCTTCTTGCTTGCACAAGCGTAAATCAGAAGAAATAGCACGCCAGTCTGAGAGAGTTATGCCACTGTAAAATGGCAATAGGTGTGAGGGAGAAATTGGACTTAGAACCCTTCATTACAGGTAAATAAAGATTTCCCAAGGTTTCAGATTGCATTCCTGCTTCCTATTCTATGGACTAATGAAATTTCAAATCTGGATTACAGTATTATTCTCTAGACCCAGTAATGTTACATTTAACTCAGAGTGATTTAATGACTGTTCAGTGGTGATTTTGGTTTCAGGTGAAGTGGTATTGGCCTCCAGCAATGCCTTAGGCTAAATGCATCATATGTTAGCAAAAAACATTAACCTGCCCCTCAAACCTCCTCATTACTACACTTATAGGTCTGTCAACCAATCTATGAACAACTGGAGTTTTAACAGAGGGGGTTTTATTGTTATTTTTATATTCTCTTGAATATTAAAAAGGAAATATACTGTGAAAAAATACATATAAGATATTACTAGATATAAATTCTAGACAGATGGGTAATTTTCCACCTCACAGTGTCTGCTATATTATCAGAATAAAGTTTTGATCAGAAAACAAGAAGAGTGAACATGTTTCTTCAGATACTGAATAAAAAAGTGAATTAATTAGAGAACGTAAATCTTCATCTGGCTTCTGAAGTCATCTGCAGACTTGGTCACATGAGATTCCTAAGGGTGCAGATTTCTCATTTGGAACAATTTTGGTCAATCAGTGAGACACTGAGCCTGGTAAAGTGCCCCTTTAATTTTTACCCTTAAGCTTTTCTTTGCTTAACAGTATCTATATTTCTGAAAAGAATTTGATGGAAGAATTAGCAGCGTCAGTTGCTCCCTTTCTTTTCCCAGTTGCTGGGTCTGGATGCAGGGAATGCTGCAATGCCTAATGCATACAGGCTCTCTTTTCTCACTGCACTGCTTGGCAGCTGCTCTGCAGAAGAAGCCTTCTGTGACTGATACTTAGTCCAGTTCTCAGAGAGTGCAGGATCTCTGCAGCCCCTGTGTAGGGGTGAGGAGCTCCTGGCATGATGGAAGTGCTGGCCCTGTTGTCTGTCCTATAAACAGTTCTCACTGTGGGCACAGGTAGGGCTCTGCGGCTTGGCCACCCCAAGGATGGAGGAGCTGCTCTGCTGTCTCCTGTAGCTGAACATGTGGGAATGTAGATTATATAGCAAGTCCTCTGAGGACAAGGAGGTAAATGTCCTCCTGAGGAAAGAAATGCATTTCCACTCTCTGAGGAAGAGGAAGGAGGGTATTTCCTACTGCGACCTTCCCCTGCTGCCCCAAAGAGACAGTAGAGCCTGGACACTGTGAGGAAGTATTTCTGAGCCCCAGAAATGTTCTTCTGGACGCTAGCTTTGATTTCTTTCTTATGCCTTCCTGAACATTCAAAGCCAACATTTCTTGTCCTGTTCTCAAGGTGTTTGCAATGCTTCCCACTGCTGATATTTTGCACAGCTTTAGTGACAGCAGTTTGATGAAGTTCATTTGTGTCATCTTTAGGACAAGGTGAAACTCTTGCTGGGGCACTAACAGCTTAAGGATCATAAAGCAAAACCTCCTGTTGTGGAAAGACACAGGCTGTAGTTCACCAAGACTCCCAGCTTCACCTACTCGATGTATTTCTTGCTTCTGGCTGCTGAGTTGTTTCCCAGATCATTTCAGGACCAGGGCAATTTGAGAATGCACACCATGGGAGGTGTTTGCCTGGAAATCAAGTATCAAACATCGAGGTCACCAATGCCTACATAATCCAAATCAAACTGCTTGGCTGACCAGCAAACATGTTGTGCCACTGCTCTGCCAAGCTGGCTTCTCACACTGCCACCCATGAGCTAAGGGCCACAGGGAGCATGGTGAAGGCACTCAGTTGGCTCCACAGGTCCCTCAAATTAGGTTCACCAGGAAGGTGGCTACAGACACACTGAATGGTCTCCTGTTAGACTAGGTTAAACCTAGAAAAGTGTTGGCCTTTCTGTGTGATGAGGCTTAATGAGAGCTCAAGGATTGAGTGTAGGGCTTGATGGCTTGAGCTGTGGCTTGCTCTGCCCCTCAGACTCTTTCTTGACACAGTTATGCTCAAAGGCCAATGCAGTTGGTGTGGGATGAGGTTTCCCAGGGTCTGCACTACCCTCGGAAAGGGCATTTAGACTGAGGTGTTCTTTAGATGTTTCTGAAATGTGAGTCTGTGTGAGACAGGCTGTCTGACCTACTGAGGGCATTTAACCCCCAACTCTGTCTCCTGCTCTTACCCTCCTTTTGTCTTCTGCATCACATTAATTTTATTTAGGACTTCTGTCACTGCTGCAGTGGTAGTCAGTACTGAAACAGCCATGCAGATATGCCCTTTCATCAGCTCTTGTATAGTACCCATGTGAAAACCTTACATTAACGATTTTAGATTTAAGTGCTTTTATTGTCCCATTCTGTGTTATTTTAGCCAGGACCGTTTCTGGGGAGAAGAACTTCCCTCTTGGCAAGCCCCACCTCACACTACATTCATTTTCCCTGAAGTTTCACCCACCATATTTTGGGCTTCACCACTGGTTTTAGATCCAAAGTTCCTCCTGTGGTTTCAAGGCCTCAGACTGAAGCTGAAAACACAGAGCTCAGCTGTTTATATACAAAATCAAATATGTAGCCACTCTGATGTAAAAAGACCCAACCTGGATTTCCACTGGGCATTAGCAAAACTCACATTCATTCTTTTTGACTGGGAACATTAAAAAGCCCCCCAACACAAAGGAACCCAAGGGCTTTGAAAAAACTATGTTTTAAATACCACAGATGACAACTGCAATGATTCAAAAAATGGAATCAATTTATCATTAGCCATTAATTACCAAATAACTCTTGTTTTCTCCTTACGCTTCATGTAGCTTAGACTTTTGCATAATTAGGATGAAAAATGGAGACAGAGTGAGTGTTGCATTTAAATGACATAAAGTCAGTATTCACTCAGAAAACTGGTAAAGGTTTTTGAAAGGACAAGACATTTAGGAGGATAGCATCAGGGGAAGAAAAAACAAGCAGGCAGGCAAGCTTTGGTATCTTTTAAACAGAGAGAAACTTGTCACAGGACAGTTTTAAATTGTCGGCAACTGCAGTGTTCTGTTTTGTCAACTGTTTTTACACAAAGCTCCAAACATTGTAAAAATCTGTTTTCCTTCACACCTAGCATAGCTATGAGCTATATTGTAACCACATTCACAGTGTGTTAGAGCCTGCCTCGGGGTTCCTTCACAGCAGGTTTCAGCTGGAATGATTCTTTTTGTTTTTTATAATAATCACTCCATTCAAATGGAACAATCAGTATAAAAAAATTATCACAAGCCATCTTGGATAGAAAAATCTTCCCACAATAAACACGCTGAATGTTTTACAATAATGCATCAAAAATTGTGATTGAGGCTGCGTAACTGCTTAGAGCCACACTTTGGATTATGCCTGTTACAGTATTGTTTGACATTTGGTAGTGAAAGAGCATCAATTCCCAGTCATGACAGCTGAGGCAGGGACTTAGTCATAATTGTCTTCAGAGTAGATGCTGTGAACTGCCCTCCCCGTTCAGGGGCAGCCTGCATGCCTGCCGGGGACCCCCAGACACAGCCCCCAGCCCCATGGGCCAGCATGGCAGCTGCAGTGCTGGACACGCAGACCCCTGCACACCCTGCCCAGGCACTGGCTGTGTCCCAGGCTACCCAGTCCATCTCGGGAGGAAGCCTGAGTGTGGGTGTTTTGGAGGAGGATCAAGTAGGGAAATGTGGGATGCGTTGGTGAGCGACAGTGGCTTGTGCAGCTTCTGGCAAGGCTATACCCACTCTATCTCTTGGCGCGGGGTGCTGGCAGCTGAATACCTTTTGTGATAACTCAATTAGCTGTGAAAAAAGCACAACAGCATTAGGATATTATGCTGATTATTGCTTACCTCTCAAAGGAGTTTGTCATTTTCTATCATCTCTGGCTGGAATGCATTCCCTCACTCTGACTCCATTCTTCTGAGCGTGGCCGTGTCCTTCTGCAGATCTTCACTGCCCACCTTCCCAATGGGCATGTCAGTGTGCCTACATTGCTCTTCTTCATATTTGTCTTTTCCTAAGTCAGGAAATGCTAGAAGGAAACTTCAGTGCCTTGGAACAATCTTTATGTCAAATCAGTGTGTGTGTGTGCTAAGAACTGAGAAGCACCCTCAGAGGCTGGTGGCAGCTTTGACTCTGAGGGGCTGTTCGGTGGGGTGTTACCCTCAGAAGGTGAGCAGAAGAGGAGGTGTAGAGTTGGTATAGACCGAAACATGTTTGCAGGATGTCTCAGCTTGATCCAGAGCCCCACAGGGACCACAGCTTCTCTGTGCTCACAAGTGTTGGATACATTTACACTTGAGGTACAGCCCTTGCCCCACAGTTCCTCTGTTCTTGCTCAGGCAACAGACTGCAGAAACGGGGCCATTTTCAGGATTAGCATTGCAGGTGGGATCTATGAGGGGATTGCCTTTTAGGTGACCTGCTTTGGAGAGAAGCCTTGTTGATGGATAAAAGGAGCAGATAGCCACATTGCCCAACAAGCCTGGGGAGCTGACAAGGACAGCTGAGACTGTTAGAGATGGTAAGGCACATAGTCTGCAGGACACACAGATCTAGGGTTTTTTCCTTCTTATAGACTGAATTTTCCCCTAGTGTCCTACTGAGAGTGCTCCCAGCCTTATGTGGGGGCTTGGGTGTCAAGGTGCCTCAGCGTCAGTGCTGCGGTGGCAGCTGGGTGTTCTGCAAAGGGTCTGATTGAGCTGTGTGTTGGAACACTAGTTGTGACTCATTTGGCTGCATACTAGAAACCTCTGTATGTGTGTTTCAAGCCACTTCCTAATTTCTGGATTTTTGCTGTGTCCAGTGTTTGGCAGGTTTCAAAAAACTTGAGCCCTTGCTGAAAAACATATGGCTGGTGTGTTGGATTTTCACTTGGCTGCAAGGCAAGAGGGAGTGCAGGGGAGAGGCATTGTGTCCTCACTTTATGGCTTTTGGGATGGGGTGAGAATCTCTGCCTCCACACCTTGTATATCCTGACTGGGTGGCAGTATTGAAAACTTAAGGGAATTTCCCAGACCCTTCCAGGACCCAGTCTGGGCTAAAAGGAAAGGCAACCAGGGCCAGAACAGGATATAGGAAATGTGCAGCGGTGGTCGTGAAGCCAGAACATATGCCTGAGCGTATATAAAGAGACAGCAGTTGGATACCACAGTGAGAAAAGGAAGTAGAAACTACTCAGCAGAATCAAATACATGGATTTTATGCCAGGAAGTGAGGCTTTGATAATCTTCAGCATCTGTTCAGCATCTTTGATAAAAGCCTGGTCCTCAGATGTGATTCAGCCCTCCCTCGTGCAAGGAGTCCCCCAGTAGTGTTCTCCTGAGCAAGGAGAGGAGATTTGTCAGTCACCCTCTGGTTCTGGAGAGGCTGAAAATGGTGTGTCTTTGCCCTAGTGACCACTTTCTGTCCTCTTGCTAAGCTTTCCTGTGGAGCTGGTACTAGTCAAAAACATTGTGTAAGAGGCACAGGTTCTCTTTTATTGCAGCAGGGTTTTTTCCATTGCTACTCATTCCTGATTTCTCTTGGGCTGATGTAAATATCTCTGCAAATAGGTTTTGCCAAGTGTGTTTCTTAATGAAGTAGTGTGTGATACTAGATTATTCTTCAAAGGTTGGTGGTGGACTGCACCAGTGTGCAAACTTTGTGCCTGCATTTGACAGCCAATTGATTTATGTATTAATTACCTGGTGTCTAAAGCCCAAGTGTGGCCCTTTCAGGCACAGCAGGATCCGGTGTTGTGTCTGCGATGTGGCCTTGTAGCCGTGTCTGGACTCCACTTTGGATGTTTCTATCAAAATAAAGAGATGGATGCCAACAGGGATGGCTTTATTCCCCCTCTTTGTATTAGAGACATCTGAGCGTTACAGGATCCCTCAGTCCTGGCTTCCTTGGTGTTCCTGTATTGGGCACGAGTTGTGTTTCTGCTGATGCAGTGTCTTCTGAGTTGTCTGCTGGTGTAGATTGCTGTGTGTTTCACAGGAAAGCGGATAAATGATAGCAAGTCATTGAGCTTATAAGTAGCACACTGGCAACCTGCCACTAAAATATAAATACATTAAATGTACTGAAGGAATGTTCATTCTGTTGTTTAGCCTTGGATATGCCCCAGTTAGGTAAATTTAATCTTCTTGAGGGTTGTAGTGTTACAGCTGAATGAGATAGGCTATTATCTTATTACTGATCTTCCTGTCATTCAGGATTCGTGTTCTGGCATTCATGGTGTGAAGTGTGCTTGCCCCAGAGCAGTCCTAGGAGTGTTTTCCAAGCGAGATGAAGATGCATAGGGGATCTGTTAGCACCTTGCAAGTTTTGATCCTCTGTCTCAGAAATGTTCAGGCTCATTGTCAGTGACACCACTACTGGTCCAACCTCCTTTTGGTAGAAATGTACAAAATGGTGGTTTTGCCTATGTTTAGGATATGTCTGTAACTCAGTCTCATGTCATTTATTTTCTTCCCCAGTATTTCTTCTACAGTCCCTTCCAAAGTCCCTGTCCATGCCTCTGCTGCTGTTGAGGTTGAGAACAAAGCTCTTGATGACTCCAGGATGAGCAGGGGCCAGTGTTAAGCAACAGACTCAAAGCCAATGGGTTGCATTAAAGAGGAGCCTCTTCGTTGTTTTCCACTGGTGCTGGGTCAGGCCCTCCAAATGTGATCCTACAGTGTTAATTCTTGTGACTAATCCCACTGAAACCCAGGGAGCTGCTCCCATGTGCAAGCACTACCAAATCCAATGTGCAGTGTTAAAAAGCACTGCAACAGTTTAGCTCTTCTCTTGGTTGCGCAATGAAGGGAAGGAATGAGGCAGGACAAGGGAAGGAAAAGGAATATGTGAGCAGAGAAATTCTGAGCTGGTTGTGAAGAACAGTGATATTCTGTACAGAATGCAAATACTTAAAAAAATAAGACATCAGCTGTGTGTTTTACAGATAAGAAGATGTTATTTTATTGAATGGAGAGATATATGTTTCACCTGTCACATCTGAACTGATCAGTGTAGGCTTTTAGAAGTCTGTAATTACTCTGAGCACGTCATTAGTTAGATGTAAAATGAATGATATTGCTCCATTTTATTACCTCTAGTGATATAGCCATTTGTATCATAAATTCATTGACCTCATCTTAAATTATCAATTCTGTAAGACAGACTTGATTCATTAATTCTTAAGTGACACTTTTTTCTCCTCCAGTAATTCCCTCGTTGTTGTAGAGACTATTTTTCTGCCTTTTAGTATGGTATTGTGAGGTGTCATATTACCTTCATATTACCTGCATATGAGTCCCACACTTTTATACCTTTTATCTTAACTAATCAGCACAGACTGATTGCTTATGGAGAGAAAAACCAGAAGTAAATTACGAAATACATGAATGTAGAAGATTGACATTTTTCGCTGATGTAGCTTCAACACTTTGAGATATTGCATGAAATCAATGAGATAATTATTGAATATTTGGTCTGTCCAGGATATTCACAGGAATAGATCTGCTGCCTTTAATTTCTGTGGCTTTAATTAATTTTATCTAGTGATAAAATATATAGAAGGGTCTGTGATCAATATGTGAGTGAGGCAGGCTTCAGAGTTTCTCTTTCCTCAGTGAATTATTGAAAACAGGAGAAATCAGTAGAGAATTTGTAAGCAGGATTTCTAAATATTTTACCAAGGAAGAGAAAATATTTGTTTAGCCAGGAGAGACACAGGAGCCCACTGGAGATAAACAAATCAATACAGCAATAATACAGTGAAGCGTTTCAGTGAATTTTTCAAATGCTAACTAATAAACTTACATTATTAGAAAAGATGCCACAATTTTTTGTGGAGCTGTATTTCTCTTTCAGTCCCTTTAATTAAGGTCACGGACAGGGCTCTTCCTAGAAAGATAAGGAGACTGGATTTACTCTCTCGTATTTCTCAGGCGCTTCTCTGGCGTGGGCTTACAAGCTGGTTTACTTCCTTGTCCCAAAGGAAAGGCAAGTCTTCACTGCAGCTGCATCTGAAGTCCTGCTCCATCCCTTACTGCAGACTCCTCTGAGGCCAGTTTCCTCCTTTTCTTTCCACTGCAAATAGATGGTGATGGGCCAGGGTGGGCTTCATCCTGCTCCGTCCTGCCTCAGGAGCTGTCTGGGAGCCCCTAGTATCTCTTTGTGCAGCTTCTGGGGTACATATGGAGACCCTCTGCATCTTTGCTAGTCCTTGGGGCAAGAGCATACCCTGCAAACACCAGGGGCAGTGTGGTGGAGTACATCCTGATTCCATTCATGTGAAAGAGATACCATTTTGTGGCTACAGCAGTGAGCTCTCGATCAAAAATGACTTTAAGGTAAATTCAGCAGCTCCTCTGAGTTAAATAGTACCTTATTACCCCGTGGTATTGACTCACAAATTCCCCTTTTGTCTGCTTCGAAAACAGTGGCAAGCCAGACAATTTCAGGAGGTTGATTATAGGAGGTTTCCATCATGTGTGCCGACTTGCCAGGTGGGTGGCAAACCCCCTAACCATGCCAAATAGGCGGGATGGTTCCATGCCCACTGCTGTGTGTTTGCACTATTTGCAGCAAGGGGTTGCTGAGCTCCAGTGCTGTCTGTGATGGCCACTGAGCCTTCCTGTGGGGAGCAGATGGAGAGCTGATACCTGGTAAAACCTAGGGGCTGTTGGAAGTGGGCTTGCCCCCTCTTTGCCCTGCTTGCTGCACTCCCGCTTTCCCATCTGCCCCACACTTGGGAGCATGCATGCGCCATGGCAGTGCATTTATCTCAAGACTTCTGTGCATTTGAAAGCCTTTTTGTCCGCATCTTTTAGGGTGTGACATTGCCACTGTCTGTTCAGTGCAGGGCATCAGCCAGACTTGTTTGCACTGGGAAATTTCTTTTCTTGCAGTCAGGCAATGATGCTGGAAATACACCCTTGCTGATGCCACATGCACCAAGCAGCACCAGCACCCCCTCTGCTTTATCTCATGGGGCACAGTGTCTGTATGCCCAAGCTAAAAATCTGGGTCCTGCATTCCCAAACTTCAGGCATGACGTAGTAGTTGCTACTTCTCAATTGATTTTTTAGCTTGATTTAAATGTTGGGATAAAAGTGAGGGAGTGTGTGCATGTGTGAGTGTGGGAATGGGGAGGGGAGCAGGAGGAAAACAAACAGCAACCTCATGGGGTAACCAGAATGTTGAGGAGTTAAATGGGATAATAGCTATAGCATATAGTGTGTATATGTGTATATATACATTAAGGATATATTACTGAAAACTCAAGAATGTCACCACTGTTTATATTAAACGAAAGCTGAGAGTTAAATGAGATGGGTAATCAGATGCCCAGCATATGTTGTTTTGAATTGTTTATATGGCTAATAGTTATTAAAATTAATTATCCTTTTAATGCAGTCTTTTCACAATCATAGTCTTCTTTGGGCTTTTTGGTGGTTTGGTTTTTTTTTTTTCTGTGTACAAAAGATAGAGTCATTTCAAAACAAGCTAATATGGGTTATTTGGAAAAGGCAGAACAAACAATACCAGGATGTATTCTGACATGGTCATAGGCTCAACATACTGATAGAAAGCACTAAAAATCTCTGTCAGTGGAGTATTTTGAGAGCTAATGTAAATGACAAAAATGGGGGGGGGTTGTGTGTGTAAAATTCTGTCAAAAAAGTGAGGCACTGAAAAATCTGACATCTGTTTATCTGTTTATAGCTATGGCAAGATTACTCATATTAATTCTTGTTTAAAATGCCATATGAAGGAAAGGCATTTGTGCAAACAAGAGTCATATTTGAATTGTAGATCATATCTTCACCATCTGTGAGAGCTGTTGGTGTTGCAAAATTAATGTGTTAATGAAATCACAATAATTTCTCTGAAGTAATGGATTCTGAAGCCTAGAATGACTATTTTTTGAACTTCAGTGTCTAGTGGTTTACAACTGGGAAAACCTTTCACAGCTTAATTAGTTCTGCAGCCTTATTTTAAAAAAATTGGCTATGCCTTCACCACACCAGTAGTAACACAGAAAAGGATTAAATGGAAAGCAAAGAAACAAAACAAAATTGAGCCTGCAATGCAAACTTTTTTCTCCGTAGTATTTGAAAAGTTGCTAAACAGCTCCTTGCTTGCCAAGAAGTTTTACTCAAAGTGACTTGTACACAAGAGTGGGCAAACAGCTCAGAAAATAATTCCAGCTTGCTGAAACATCACAAATTGGGACTATTCGAACCTTACACAAATATCCTGATTTTTTCCAAGTTTCTCCTTGGAACGAAGGGCAAAGAATTAATGATGCTTTTTGCTTCGTAATGCCATTTTGAAATATCACACTCTTTCCAATTTACTATTTGATACCCTTGGTAGAATACTAAATGTTACTGTGGGCTGCAGTTTAGCAGAAATGGTTTGCATTCATTCCCAGCAATTTTCTGAGTCCTTTTCCAGTTCTCACACTCCTTGTGTAGTATGGCATCTCAGATGGCACAGGCGTGCTTAGATTACCACCAAGGAGTAATCACAGCCATACTCATATGGACTTTGCATACTTACATATGTGTGTTATAACAGTTTATGCCAGCTGAGGATTCTTCTCTGTGCTATGGGTTTAAGATATATAATGCATTGTATAAGGTAGAACTGAGATCATGGGAGCCAGAAAAGGGAGTGGCATTCAATTCATTAACATGTTGGAGGAAAAAAAGGCCAGTTTTCACAAATGTACCTTTCTTTTTTCCTGTTAGAAAAATAGTGTCTTTAGCAACTGAAAAATTACTTTTAAAATAACACAATGAAGAGAAGATTGCTTTTCTTACCTGATTTGATTTTATTACTGTGTTGTAGGTATGTGACTGGTGTAAGCACATAAGACACACAAAAGAGTATCTGGATTTTGGGGACGGGGAAAGAAGGCTTCAGTTCTGCAGTGCAAAATGTCTCAATCAGTACAAAATGGACATTTTCTACAAAGAGACACAGGCCAATCTTCCAGCTGGACTGTGCAGTACATTACATCCTCCAGTCGAAAATAAAGCAGAAGGCACTGGGGTGCAGCTGCTGACTCCAGATTCTTGGAATATACCGCTAGCAGATGCTCGGAGAAAAGCCCCATCCCCAGCGTCTGCAGCTGGCCAAATTCAAGGCCCTGGACCATCAGTGTCTACCACTGCCTCTCCGTCTGACACTGCCAACTGCTCTGTCACTAAAATCCCCACTCCAGTTCCCAAACCTATTCCCATCAGTGAGAATCCAAATATTCCACCAGTTTCTGTCCAGCCACCTGCTAGCATTGTGCCTCCAATTGGTGTCCCACCTCGCAGTCCTCCCATGGTGATGACAAACCGTGGGCCAGTTCCTCTGCCCATATTCATGGAACAGCAAATTATGCAGCAAATCCGTCCACCATTTATTCGTGGGCCACCTCACCATGCCTCAAATCCTAACAGCCCTCTGTCAAATCCAATGATTCCTGGAATTGGTCCCCCACCAGGTGGTCCCAGAAATATGGGTCCCACCTCTAGCCCCATGCACAGGCCAATGCTTTCCCCCCATATCCATCCTCCCACAACACCTACCATGCCTGGGAATCCTCCTGGCTTGTTGCCGCCTCCCCCTCCCGGAGCTCCTTTGCCCAGTCTTCCCTTCCCCCCTGTCAGCATGATGCCAAATGGTCCTATGCCTATGCCACAGATGATGAACTTTGGATTGCCATCCCTTGCCCCACTGGTGCCACCCCCTACTCTACTAGTGCCATATCCTGTCATTGTCCCCTTGCCCGTTCCCATCCCCATCCCCATCCCCATCCCTCACATCAACGACTCCAAACCCCCAAACGGCTTCTCCAGCAACGGTGAAAGCTTCATTCCGAGTACCTCCAGTGAGACGCCTGGGGCAAAGCCAACCAATAGCTCTTCATCCCCTCGAGAGTCAAAGCAAGGATCATCTAAATCCTCTGACTCATCACCAAGCTGCTCAGGCCAGTCCCTTAATCAAGCTCAAGTGCTTCAGGAGCACAGTAAAAATGAAGTTGTTGATTTGACTGTCAGACCTAGTAGTCCAATGAACAGTAAATTTGGTTTCCCCAGTGTGCTACAGGGTCCACAGGATGGTGTGATAGACCTAACAGTAGGCCACCGGTCTAGGCTGCACAATGTCATCCACAGGGCTCTGCACACCCAAGTGAAAGTTGAACGTGAACCTAACAGTGTTGTAAATTTGGCTTTTGGTAGCTCAGACAAAAGGAACTGCAGTGATTGCAGGGACAACTGCAGCCCAGTTGACTCAAAGACATTACCGTGCAGTGACGGAGCTCACTGCTGTCCCGTCTCCTTGGCCTCTGGCACGCCGGGACTGGAAGCTGGTGCAGCGGTGTGCAACGTCATTGTGAATGGCACAAAGAGCACAGAGGGTTCCAAGAACCCGGAGCCGCCCCAGGAGCCGAAAAGGCCCCAGCCCCCAGAGGAGCTGGCGGTGAGCGAGCTGGAGTCCGTTAAGGAGAACAACTGCGCGTCAAACTGCCACCTCGAGGGAGATGCTGGCAAGAAGACTGGGGAAGAGCCCTTGGCCGGGGGAGACAAACAGGACCCGAACCTTAACAATCCAGCAGACGAGGACCATGCATATGCTTTGCGGATGCTGCCCAAGACAGGTTGCGTGATCCAGCCTGTGCCAAAACCAGCAGAAAAGACTGCTATCGCGCCGTGCATTATCTCAACGCCAATACTCAGCACAGGGCCAGAGGATCTGGAGCCACCATTGAAAAGGAGGTGTCTCCGAATTCGAAATCAGAATAAGTAAAGGTTTGTGTAATCACTACTGCCTTCTGTGTGAATAGAATTCAGTATTTTCAGGTATGAGGTCAAACTCGTGGATGTGGCCTTTATGAAACAAAAAGATACTATATCCAGTTTATGGGCAGTTTCAGAAAACTATTGGTATTTGTGTTTTAGTATTGTTTTTTTGTGTTATTGCATCTGTACTTGTCAATACTCCATTCATCAGCAGCCTCATTACACTTTTGCTCACAGAACATTTTGTGATGGTTCTGGCTGTGAAGTTATTGTGCTGTGTATGTCAAAGTCAGTGGTTTTCCACCTAGGATATAGTTTAGGTCTGGGCCATTAATCTGCTTACTTATTCCAGCTGAGTTACACAGCAACTCAAGCCTTCATGATGACTGAAATTGCCCTGCAGCATAGCATAGAGCTGGATGACCCAGCTGCTTCCTGCTAGCTCAGATCCAATGGACTTAGCAAATGGTCATCTCCAACCATCTTGCTTTGGTCTGCTTCCAGACTGCACCCTGGCTTTCCACTGAGCTGTTCTCTGGAGACCGAACTCCTTCTCCATGAGCTTTCCTTTCTCATGTATTGGTGCTTAGGCACTGCCTGCTATTTGGGACCTGCCCACTATAGCTTATTGCAGCAAAACCTCTGCCATGGGGCATTACTGCCTTACGTGAGGTATCTGCCTTTGGTGCAAGTCTCCCACCTTAGAAAAGCAGCTGAGATTTCCCCCAGCCCTGTGCTTAGTATATGTGTGTGGTTCCTGGTAGGGCTGCAAAGCAAGGCAGAGATATGGGTAACTCCACCAACCCCCATGGCTTGTCCAAGGACAATGCTCCAGATGCAGAAACCTCTTGTCCTTCATTCCCAATTCCCAGCTTACTGAATCCCTCTGACAAAACAGCATTTTTGTAAAACTCTTAGTTTAATATATGTTTGATGCTTCAAACCTGTGAGCAAGAAACTGTTAAGGAATCTTCCCTATTTGACCATCCAGGAGCCACTCTGGCAGTCACTCTTGTACCACCTGAGCTGGGACAGAAGCCCCTCCACACCCCACACTCACACAGTCAGACCAAGTTTCCACACTGGCTCGACCCCAGGTTTTCCATAGCAGAGTTTTCAGATGTCCCAATCCTTAAAATAATCTCATCATGGTTCAATAACTAAACAACAGAACAGCTCGAGCTGAAGCCTTTGAGTAAGGATCCAGAACAAAGGAACCCCTGGGCTTTTATACCCTCACAGTCTAAGCACGGGAAAGTCTGGGCATTGTTGGCAGTGAATGTCTGGTCACCTGGCTGGGCCACAGGTCCCTGTGTCCTTTGTTATGGAAAGGATCAGCGCCCATTCCCATCCTCTTGCCCAGTGCTCAGGCTTGGGCTTCTGCCCCCCCCAGAGCTCAACCTGCAGCTGGCACTGCAGCTGCACACTGAGCTACCTGCACTGAATGTATTCCTTCACAAAACTAATGTAATGGAATTTGTTTAGATTCACAAGCATGGAGAGCTTCTTTCAGGAAAAGCAGAAACGGTGGGTGTTGCAAGAAATCTGTTCAGCAGTAAAATACTGATGGTTTGCCGGATGTGGCTTGGTGACATGCCAGATTTCATTACAATCCGGGGAATATTCTGTAGCCTCTAGTGAATCCCTGTCCCTGGTAGCACAAATAGTGACTGCAGTGGTGTTTGGCACCTACAGCCATAGATAGCAGCAGCAGGCTGTGTAATCTGGGCCATTGCAGTATCTCCCTGCTCCATCAGTGTGGGCTAATTGCACCATCAAAGATACATACTATAGTCAGGACTCCTCATTTGTTAGCACTGCATTCCCTGTGCTGGTTGCAGGGACAGAAACATTACTTCCCTTGATTACCAATGGTATTTATTTACTTTCTTCGGTGGAACACAACCATTATTCTTTGCTCTCAGCATGTACTGACACATTTAAAAGATACACTAATAAGAACAGAGGACAACTATCACATTCTTGGACTAATAATCAGCATATGCAATAACTCAGAAGCCAAATGAATATTTAAAATCTTTACACACTCCTAGCTCCTACTAGTGGGGATCCCCCTACCCACCCCTGAGGTACAGATGGAATGTGTGCCCCTCAGCAGTAACATCTTTATTGCAAACCCCAGTGTTAACCTTTGGAGGTTGAAAGATTCCCTTCATAAATATATGCATGCTTCTACCTAGGGGTAGTGATTTGATCTAGTGAGAAGACCACTATTTGGCTGTATCCTTTCTGTAAAATTTTAAGTGTGCCATGGTTAACCCTTCCTTTCCCACCTCACTGAAGCTACCCACAGCTGTTTATTTCAAGACAGTGCTAGAAGACTTGCACATTTATGTGCTCACTCTGTAGTCAAAGACAGGCTGGTTCCTAGCATCTGTTTTTGCTTACCTTGACCATCCAGGCTGCAGCAATGCCACCTCTTCGAGGTCCCAATCGCAAGAGGAGTTTAGTATCATTCAAAGCCAGAGCTTAAACACTCAGAGAGAGTTCTGGCTTCACTGAGTTGTGTATTTTTGCCTGTTGACATGATTATTCATGACATCACTTCATATATAGTATTTGGGAGAGGAAGTGGGCAAACTGAACAAGATGCATTGGAAAGACAAGAAGGATTCTTTATCATTCAGTTACTGTCCTCAGCCCTTTTTGTTCTCTAAATGTCAGTAACTGCCACTGTGATTATCCCCAGGAATAACCATTTTCCCTTTCATCCTGAGTTTTACGTATTTCTTTGCCTCAGTGTAAGGGTTGTCTTACAGGAAAGTTTTCAGGTTGCCAGGCAAGATTAATCTGACCCAATACAGACATCTGGAACAAGGACGCAGCTGAACTAATTGTCTAAACTCTCTTTAAAATCAACCTAGAGAAGCAGGCACTTCAAAGAGGCAGCTGAGCTCATCCTGAAGTCAACAACTAAGACAGCTCAGGTGAACTGTGCCCTAGGAGTGCCTATTTCTGCCTGCAGTGAGGGAAACTTAGGGTGACTGGCACAGACATGGATGTCCACGTAGACACTGGAAGTTAAGAAGCCCAGTCTAGGTGTCTGCCATATCTCTGGTGCTTGTGCCATAGCATGGCATGGTGATGGTTATTAGTCAGTCTGTGTTCATCCCCTCATTCCTCTAGAAAAAGAAAAGTAGCCTCTGAGCAGAAGAGATGTGAGACCAGGGTCCTTATGTGCTCCAAGGGAAAGAGGATACTCCAAATACTCTGCAGAAATAAACAGCATGGTAACCATCCCATTCCAGTGGGTACCTCAGTGAAATGCAGGTGGGTTTTGAGCCTCTCAAGGCACGCACAAGTGATTCGTGCAGCTCTGATGATTGATTTGAGGTGAGGACTCTGAAGTTTCAGGTAGAGCCCTTCTTTCACTATTTCACTCTTGCTCTTCATAGCCTGTCTGGGGGAGCAAAAGGGCTGCTTAGATTTCTGCCCTCCCTCCCTCTGTGCAGGGCTCAGAGCATCTCTGTGTCTATACAGAGGGGGCAAGAGGGGGAGGAGAACATCAGTGCAGCCTCCTGCACCACAGCCCCGACCTCTGCCGTGCCCATGGGTTAGTTCTTCCTGCCCAGGCCTAGGGAAGCAGGGACACCGTACGGTTCTGGTAATCCGGCTGTGGGGAGGATCCTCTAAGAGACACTCCCAACCTCACAGAAATTCGAATAAAGTACAAAGAGGATAGAAGCTGCACTAAAAAATGTGTTGATTTGGGCCCGTGGAGGTTTGTATTGATTGCACAGGCCACACTAATCTGGGAGACAAAAAGTCCAGCCAGTTGTCTTTTTCGCTCTTGCTTCTCACCTCCCCTAATTGGAAAATCTGGACATACTGCCCTAATGTGCAACTTTTCCTGGATTTTATTTCCCATCAGATTGTGTGAGAAGAAGGAAATTAGCCAAATATTTTTACGCTAGAGTTCTGGACAGACAGATTGAATTCATGTAATAGCAACATGGACTCTAAAAAGGAATCAATGCAAGCGTGACCTTTTCAGGCAAGTTGCCAATCTCTGGATTATTTAATGTACCAATTACTTGATTATTGAAAGTGCTAATCAGCAACATAATCCTTGATATTAAAGTTTAGTCTCTCCATCAGGACGTGGACTGTCAAGCTGTTCTAGCTTCATGCAATTTGAAGAAGTAGCAAAAGATATCTCAGTGCCAAAGTCCTGCTATGATGAAGGAATGAAGCTAGGAAGATTATTCTTGTTGAGTGTTATATTTTCAAGTTTGAGCAATGTGAATTTCTAAAATTAGCAGTGTTAGTGTTGCCTGCCTACATGCTTTATGCCCTGGTGGGATCAGTTTTAACCCGCCAGCTTTGATGTCAAGGTTTCCTAAAGCAAAGAAATGAAAACACTGAGGTCTGCTTGGGTTTAACATGATAGTTATGTTAAACTAAATGAGAAAATTAAGTGGCACATGCTAAACTCACAACTAGCTCCTGTGTGCGTATGTGTGTGTGTGTTGAGTAATCCTGTCTTGTGGACAGAGGGGTAAGGAAAGGAAGGAGTTTTTCTGCTTGTGTCAGCAGAACTTCTTCCAGAAGTAATGGAAATAGTAGGTGTATGGCCACCTACAGAGCCAACCTGTACGTCCTGGGGTCAGCATCTGCAGAGTGAAAGGTCGAAACCTTCAGCTGTCTAGTCTATTCATTGTACTCATAAAAATATACAGCATGCAGAACACTTAGTTCAGAGCATAAGTAATGTATATCCCACTTGGAGCTCCTCTGCCCATAATGGTCCAGTACAAGATTTCCTGCTCTGGTCTAGATTCCTGAGGCAAAGGGCATAGCTATTAACCTCCTTTTTTTTGCCTAAGAGATTTTATCTCTCCTCTGTCACTGTGGTATTTATCTACCAACCTCTTACCTGTGCTCAGCTTGCTATGATCAGGGCAGAATTTGACCTTAAAGATATACTTGAAAACAGATTTTCTATATTTGAACACATTTCTATGCTAGTCATCTTTGTTGACATGGTACTACGGGCCAGAGCCTTAGCTAATTTTAACTGGATATAGTTCCACTGATGCCAAACTAATTTAAATCAGCAGAGTAATTGGACTCATACACTTAACACCTCCTCTTATGCTTCAGAAGTTTTCCTTCACCTGGCTTCTTATGAGCCTACAGAAATTTTCCATTTATCCAAAGGGGGAGAGGAGGGACCTTTAGCACCACAAAGCCTTAAACACATTTACTTGGAACTGAAGTTTTGCCCTTGAGAGCTGCCTGACTCCAGCAGTGTGATCTTACGTTTCAAAATTGCCTGTATATCATCTCAGGTATATTAAATCAGAAAAAGGATTTCCCAGGTGGAAAAAAAAAAAAAAGGAAAGAAAAAAAAGATTCTCAAAATAGTGAAGTATAAAATGACATACTTCCAGGGTAGCTTTCAGCTCCCACATCTTGCTGCCGGGGTGTGGGAGTGCTAACTTCCGTCTCAATGGCAGTAAATAGCAGGCTCGTGGTATGCTGCCATAGATCACTGCACACTCTTTGAATCAGAGGAGCAAGTGCTGATTTCTGATGGGCTCCTCTTGCTTTTCTATAAAACCTCCTAGGGCATATGTTTCAAATATGAAATCTGATTCCTGAACTCAGTTTAGAAAATAGCGACACCTGGTCTGATTTGTAAAGGTAATAAGCAGCCAGGGCTGTTGGCAAACAAAACACAGGGCCAGACCTTCAGACAGCAAAAAAAGGCATAGCTCAATTGACAGACCCACAGAAATCTGCAGAAGCTGTGACTCCTATAGACCGTAGTCTGTCTGACAGCTCCCAGGACCTCAGACCATGGATTTCAGAGATCATTTTGGTGCTTACTTGCCATTATTAGTTTTGATTGTCTTATAAAATTAAAATTATTTGAACTGAAATAAGCATCTCATCCATGCTGTTCCCTAAGCTTGTACAGACCACATTAATATTGAAACAATGAGTTACTCATAATTCTTTGCCAGGCTTTAAAGACTGATTAGGCGCTTTCATACATATAAGGTCTAGTGCTCCTCTTATTTAAGTTAGTTCAAGTTAGGTTTGGCCACACTCAAAAGTGAAAAGTGTGAAACAGCCCAATGGGGAGACTTGAGCTCTCCATGAGCCTGTCCTTGTGCTGTCAGGCTACCGAAGTCAGCGGTGCAGGGAAATTTTATGGGGGTGGGGAGGAAAGCACAACTCGTAATTAAATACAGAGTCCCTAACAACAAAGACCACAGTAAAACAGAGCCTTGTAAAAACACTTGTAAAACCATCATCTAGACAACAGTTGCCTTGACATGCAGGGCCAAGATGCTGGATGGTATGTGTCTGATTGCCACTGAAATCTGATGAGGAGCTAAGCACCTCACAGCCTTTGTGAAGCTTGACCCTGAAACACCATGGCCAACTTCAGTGTGGAGCAGTGAGCTCTGAACAACCGTGAGGAGCTTATAAACTGTTTTTCAGTATTACAAGAAATACCTGAAAGTGGGAGAGAAAGGAGCAAAACACTTTTGAGGACTGTGGTTGTGAAAAAGTTGGACATACTCAAGCAGCGAGCCATAGATTTTAAGAAAAAATTAAATTCTTGTTAAAAAACACTGGAAGATTGAAGCAAAGTAGAAACAAAGCTCTTTGAGCAAGAAGTCAGGAGGAAATCAGACGGTGGCAAGCAAGACTTAGTGAAGCAATATTTGTTTCCAGATTACCTGCTGAGTCTCTCCTGTCTATTTTTAGGTCCCATAAAGAAAAACAGGCAATGTAAGCATGTTTCTGGGTGCCTCCACCAGTCGAGGACTCATGCCTGAGACCTACTAATCATGACCTTATTTGCATTATTTTGATAATGAGCTGCACTGCACTCGCAGGACTGAAAGTTGTATTTGGAAACATGTGTGATCATCTCGTGAGAGCCATGATTTGAAGTAACCTCTAACATTCTACAGAACCCTCAGCTATTTAATGTTTGCTTTTACCATGAAAATTACAGCTGATTAAATATCTGGGCTTGATCCTGCTCAGAACTGTGTGCACTCAGTGCTCAGTGCCTCTAATGCAAGTTGAAGGCCCTCAGCACGTTACAAATCGAGGTCCTGCCTCCGAGTCCTTTGCATGGCTTTACTTCCCCAGACACAACTTTGGTATTTGAAAAGAATGGTATTCCTGTACAACATGTGTCTCAATTTGTAATTATATCCGCCCTGCAGCTGGCTTGCTTTTCCAAGTGTTTTTGAAACATTGCTGCCTTAAATTCGAGCCAACCTTCAATAACAAATTATCTGAAGGCAAAGAAGCTGAACTGCATTTGCTGAGCGGACACCCGTACTCCCTGCTGTGCTCCATCTTCCAGTCCCAGTTTTGGACTTTCATGCTGTGTAATGTAATCATCTTCTATGGAGGCAGATATTAAAAAAAATTTTAAAATTAAGAAATAGGGGGTTTAGGGATTGGGTAGTGTTGAGTGAAATAGCTATGGAGTTCTGACCTCTCTGGAAAGATCTGCATCCCATCATCAGGCGATTGATATTGAAACCTATGGTTAGAGCAATTTTCAGCTATTTATCTGGAGCCCACGTGGTTATATGTAAAACTTTGTGTTGCCTGCTTATGCTCCAAATATTTATAAGGTTTCATGAACTACTTGTGCTGCCACTTCTAAGTTCCTTATCCAAAATGAGGAGAAAAAAAAGCCCTTTCCCACAGGAATTCTCCAACTGAGAGAAGCTTGAACATGACTAGAAAAGATACATGACAAAGTCACTGAAAATTTGAATTCTGACCCTAAATTTCAAAGACCAGTTAAAATGCCAAGTCAGTCTTATTTGAAGCAGTTTAGCAATTATTGCTGAAATGGTTATCTTGGTGGTAAAAATCTTGTTCCTGTCTTCTTGAGGTGGGAAACAGCGAAAATCTAAAGCAGTGTTTGGGCCCAATGCAGGTTTTTCAGTGCCCAGCAGTGCTGGGCATAAGGGAGGTGCCCTCGGGTGCCTGGCACCGCACTGAGGTCTATGCCAGGTCTCACCCACTTGCTCCTTATGTGTTCTGGGTGGGTTTTTCGTCTTTCTTCTCCCACAATATAATCCACATGACATTTTTGCCACCTGAGCATGCCCCCTTGCTTTTAGATGAGTCTGCACCTGCTCTTGCTTAGACTTGAAAAGAACCAGGACAAGCGCTGTGAAAACCAGGGAGAAACCCCATGGGGACAGGCCCGGCATGCAGTCCTGGATGGTTATAGACAGTGGAGTTGTTAATGAGAAAATGTTGATTGCTTCCTGATACAGGATGCTGAAACTTTTCACTAAGAAGATTCATTGTTGCTTCAGAAAGCTTTGTTATTATAATTTTTATGATTTTGTGGCCCACAATAACATTTCAGGTTAACAAGCCAGTCACAGATGTAGCCTGGGTGAGGAGAACTCTCCCAGGGAGGTTCAGGCTGTGCCTCAGCAAGACACCCATCCTCACCATCCTGCACACCACTACCAACAGTTAAACTGCCTTTCTCTGGCTATTTAACTGGAGAGATCAGGTTGAATAAGAAAATTGAGAAGCACCTTAGAATAGCCAAAAGCCTAGTGGTTTGGGCCCACAGGAGACCACTGAAATGCAAGTTGAAGTTCCTATTCTGATTCAGACAAAATCGGAGGTTTAAAGAAGGGTTATCACATCACAGTGGTTACTGGTTTTCAGGAAAGGAGAGTAGAAACTGTCTGGATTTTTTTTCCCCAAAAAAAGTTTCGGCTTCATACCAGCATAGAATGGGAGAATTTGTTGAAAATTTGGCTGGTTTTTTTTCAGAGGAAAATCATATTAACTCTTCTGCCACATCTGCAGATCAGTGGGGCAAAGCACACTATTTCCCGGGCTGGCAAACACACTGGTGCTGCACTGACTGGGGGACACTGAGCTGCCTTCTTGTTGTGCAGGCAGACGCAGTTACCCCAGTGTAAAGCAGGACTGGCCCCAGCAGGCTCTGTGGTCTGCTATAGGGAACACTTCCAATGTAGAGATTAGAAGTCCAGAACCATGATGGCATTGTCCTCTTTGCATGATCTGTGTTCATGCCTCATAATGTCCCAAAATATAAACCAGAGACCCCCTGTCAGTAAAAGCCTGGGGAAGACTGATGCCATGGGGCTGGGCAGGAGGTTCTGGTTGACATTGGTTTTGTCTTTAGTTCAGATTGAAAGTGAAGGGGAGTTTCATGAACTTGCTGGGCTGTTGTTCTAAAAAAAGTTCAATAATGAAAAGCTTCTTTGAAATGGTGAAAAATTCTATGAAGAAAAGATTTAGAGAGGCTCTGGAGAGATTGCTGCTTTGCAAAGTAGAAAGTGGTATAGGTGGGGAAGGAAGGATTATAACAGCAGAGAAAACTGACAGCAGTGCTAATGCTGAAAGCTGGATAATTGAGCCCAAAAACTTGTCTTAGCCTAGCAAGACTGGTCTCCTCTGCCTTTCTCCAAAGTTGATGGACAGAGACTCACCCCAGATGTGTTTTAGAGCGCTAAATGCAGAGCCTGCTGTGGAGCATCCCTGACTGTGGGAAGGAGAACAAGGACACTGGTCCCCTCCAGTTAAAGTTCCCGACCTCTCCCCTACCTGTAACACAAGGAGAGGAAAGGAGAAAGCAGTGTGATTCAGTAGTGAGCTGCTTTCCCCAAAAGCTTGGCAGCAATGGGAACATGAGGAAATGGAAATTTAAAATGGTGTGGTATGGGCTCCTGGTGCAGCTGTCCTGCAGCTCAGGAGAATCCAAACCTGAAAAGGAGGGGAGGTGCTGTGGCCCTGGTCTGTGAAGAGCAAGTTCCATGGTGAAGTTGCATTGCTGCTTTCTGGTACAGAGAGGATTTACAGCAGCCCAGGCCATTCTTTCTGAGTCTGTGGCTGTTCTTTGCTGGATTTAAGGAATCCTATTTGCAGCAGTTATGAAGAAGAGCTGCATGCTTACCCAGGCCAAGACTGTATTCCTATTTTGTCTTTGTGGAAATGTATAATGGAGAGAAAAGACTTCTTTCACCTTTACCTTATACTTTATCCCTACCATGGAGCCTGGGGCTGAAACACAGCAGTCAAGAGCAGACTGCTGTTAGATAGCTGGGTTTGAATGATTGCCACCATTTTTGAAAGAGACAGATAGAGGTTAATTCCTATGTTGTTTCTCTTCAGTGAACTGGTTGTCTGGTAAATCCAGAAGCACAGACCCCCATGCTCTTGGTGACTCTCAGGGCTTCTTCCACAGTAATGATTCCTTTGGTCCCTCTTTTTATGAGGCAATTTTGCCTTGGGCCATGCAGGAGCATGAAGGAGAGCCTGGAACTGTATTTCCACCATTTCCTTGCTACATAGTGTGACACATATCCCTGTTCCTAACTTCAGCAGTGAGTTTCAGGGTTTAATTTAACATACATTGAAAGAGTTCAGTTAGAGATGGTACTAAACGTACTAGCAAGGAGGGGAATGTAGATATAAACTGGTGAAATTTCCCCAAAAGCTTTTCTAGGAATTAGTGTGGGGAAGCAGGAGTCAGCCTACAACAGACCTGCTTCCATGTTTGTCCCCCAAGGTGCTTCCCTGACTACAAGATAGCTGGATAGAGTTGTAGATACAGGCTCTGGTGCACCCCTGCAACAATTTGTACAGTTTGGAGTGTCCTTACCACTTCTGCCTGGGTATAAAAGGCAAATCCCAAGGCTCTTCCCTGATTCATTCCCTGAAGTCACAATGTCTGCTCCAAATGCACCCCATGTTTCAGTAGAAGGGAGAGCCTGAGTTCCATAGCAGACCCGAAGCTGAGGAGGATTTTTAGCTTACAAGGTCAGAGTAGAAGGAGATCACTGTCTTTGAAATCCAGAGTTGGTTCTTAAGGACTTTGCTTGTTTTACCATTTGTGCTGAAGGCCCCCCTGACTTTTGCAATGTGGCACCCCTTCACTTAGCTCATGGAAAGATAAATCACAGAATATTCAAAGGGGAAGGTTTTAATGAAGAAGCTTGAACTGCTTTAAGAATTGTCAAAAAAGAAAAAAAAAAAAAAGAAAGAAATTAAAAAAAAAAAAAAAAAAAAAGAAAGAAATTAAAAAAAAAAAAAAAGAAAAAAATTACAGAACTATTACAAGTAACAGATGATTCCCGAGTGTTTCCAGGGCTAAGCTTGCTCCCATGCTGACTTTAGCTGCACTCTTGTGGTTTATCTTCAGAGCAGATTCCCTGAGAAAATAATTGCAGTGCCTTTACTCTAGGGCCATGCATGTCCCAGATGAACTAGGCCTCTTTTAGCACATCAGCATTCATTGTCTGGGTGAATTAAGTGCTGTGCTAAATTATGGAAACTCTGCCATGCCAGTCCACATCAACAGTGGCTTCAGCCTTCCCCACCCAGTCTCTAATTTTTCCTGAACAATAAGATGTGAATCTGGAGACAGAAATGTTCAATGGGGCATAGAATGACAGGGAAGCAACCATGGAAAAAACTTGTGTGTGCCTGGATGCATGCATGAGTCCAAGGCTGTGTCAATGATGTGGCCCCTCTGAGGGGGCAGGACATGACTGGGGAGGACACTGTGTGACAGCAGCCCTTTCTGGTGGCATCACTGCCAGCAGGAGCATGCTGCCGTGCTTGGCACCTGGGGTGGTGCTGGGAGCCGACACACAGGGATCAGTGCTTGGGTGTGGAGGAGCAGAAGGAGGACATGTGCCCGTGGCTGAGCCATCCAGCTCCTCAGCATGGAGGGACAGGGAAGTGAGGAACATTTCTAGCATTTGGCTCTACCAAGCAGGACCAAGCTTCCCGCCACAGGACAAAGGGCTCTGGCTCTGCAGCAGCACATGGAAAGAGATGGATGACTGCAGAGAGGGAGCAGGGACACCTGTGGGGAGGCTTTGCCTTTGCTGCTAGGCTGACCTGCCATGATCTAATTCGGTGGTGCTCTGAGCAAGGATGTAAATCCTCATGTGTCAGGCATCAGCCAGAGAGGAAGCTCTGTGGGTGGATGCAGCCTGTGTCACAGCTGCTGATTACTCAGGCTTTGACGAACAGCCACACAGGGCAGCAGTGCAGCTCTCACCTATTGCATAGAAGGACTGCATCACTATCTGAGCCCACACAGATGAACCTCCAAGCCACCTGCTTGAGCTGGGTCGTCATCCAGTTGAGTTATTCTCCTTCCCCCCACCTTAACAATAGGGCAGAAATGAGCCTTCTTACTTGTTCTCCTTCTCCCATCTTTTCCATGCAGCCTCCTGGGTTTGGGCTACAGCCTGCCTCTTAACTTCTAGGTGGTCTTCCAACCCAGGATCAGCCCAGCGCTACTTGATTTTGGAAAGCAAGCAAAACCCAGTGTGCTTACCTCAGCACAACTCATATAAGCTCAACTCCATGGCTTTATCCTGATGAAAATTCTTTTGTGGTTGATGCAATTTTTCTATCTGATCAGCAATATTTGCTGTGTGTTGAAGGCAGGTTCAGCTAGGGTGAAGAGCATATGTCACTCTCCTAAAAAGTAATTTGGGATTTTTTGGGAGATATAAATAGCTGACTTTATTGTCCTGGTCATGCACGCTAGTGCTGGCACGAGATGCATAACATTGAACTCTGAAGCAGTGATGACTACTGTGTTCTCATTTCTTTATAGAACTTTGCATGTTATGCCTGATATGGATTTTTATTTTGTAATTCAATTGCTACAAAGATGCATTCATCAAACGCGATTACTGCCATATGAACCAGTCAACAGGGAAGGTCCTTCTCGCCATTCTGCACACCCTGTTACACTGAGTCCATCTGCAGCAGGGGAAAATAAACAGAACTTACACAGCTAGGTGACTGCTCCAGGCAGAAAGCATCAAGAGCCACTGAACTTCTGTATGCCTTCCCTCCCAAATCCCTTATCGGTCTGTGTTGTGGAAATTCATTTCCATTGGTGTATGGAAAGAGAGGAGGAGCAGATTGAGGCTTCATACAGACATCGCACGTTTAATTTTCTCTGCTTTCCTTTTTACACCAAGACTTCAAGCCAAAAAATGTGACAGAAAGCAGTTGTGTACTTCACCTTAGTAGGTGGATACATCCCACTTCTCAGTCTAGTTCGTGTTCACAGCTCTCAGTACACACAAAGAGAGGGCATCATCTTGCTGGGCACATTGCCTGAAAGCACAAACATTACTCCTTAACCTAGATATAGTGGTCTTCATGCCATGGAAGTTTATGCTGATCAACATATTCAATGTGCCTTCCAGTCTCTGCTTTGAGGAGGGTGGAAGTTTGGCAAGGGGATACAGGCACATTGTTAGAGGGATTGCAGAAGAGCCAGTGTTTAGGGGAGATTGTGAAGGAGACTGAGAAGGAAAATGTGCCCCAGCACCAAAACTAAGGCTGATGAGTACCGCAGAGTTTCAGTCCAAATCTGTTCAGGAGAGCAGATCCCATTCAAGGAGATAAAGTCCAAAGCTCACTGTTTAGGGAGAGAGAGGACAGTCCCTGCTAGGTAGCTTACATGGTCAACTACAAAGAGAAGCAGAGGCACATGAGGCAATGGTGTATCTCTCTGTAGCCCCTAGAAAAACTAAGGCTCAGGAGCTTATAACTGCCAGGGTGATGTTGAGAATGAGCTATGATTATATCAGTTTGCAGCTTTTTATCATGGGAATTCTTTCATCTTCCTCTCCAGCAACGTTGGAGGCTCCGTGTCCCAATGGTCCCTGAGGCATGGTGGGCAGGTGAGGCTGAAGCAGAGGGCTTGTGCCTCAGCCTGGCTGCCTGCCCAGCGTGAGGCTGTGAGGGACATGGGCTCAGGCAGTGCCCAGCCTGCCTGCAATGAGCCTCCTGCCACTCACTCTGACCCCTCTTCTTGTCTGCTTTGCAGGAGTGCTCGCTGACAGGGTACCTTGCATGGAGAAAGGGAGCAGAGCAAACCACATCACTCCACCGAATGACACCAGCTGGTCCGCTCACCACCCCCACTGGCTGAAAGTCCAGCAAAGAAAGCAGCTTCCTGTCATGAAGCCCCTCCGAGGAAGTCTCGGTCCCACGGGTGCCTTTGACCCAGAAGACAGCACATCATGGATCTGCACAGTGTGCTCAGCATTCCTGCAACCACCCCTCTTCTCCTCTCAGAACGCTTTTTCCTCTTGGTTTCTTGCTGGGGGGATTTTTCACCCGGGTTTCAAAAACCACACGGACCAACATAGGTACTTTTCCCTCACTGACTTCGAAGTTCAGATATTTGAGACTGGACAATGATACAGATTTTTTTAAATTTTTTTTTTCCTTTGAAAAACTGCTGTGGTTTTGCTGCTACACTAAGAATCGTGATTTGCATTGTATGGTTTTGGACCTATTCAAGTTTTGATGGGGGAAAGGGGTAATACTGGAGTAGCAACGCTTCAGAGTCATCTCTGTCCTACCCATGATGCACTTTCAAATGAAGAGTTAGAATATTTTATTGGCTAATATACTTTCCTTGTTATTTTTACAAAGGCCACCTTTATCCTTTCTAATGCCATATTTTCAGTGTTACACTTTTATGGCTTTTAATTTTTGATTTGACAGATGTAAGAAGCAGCATGAATAGTTTATACTGTGGTTTTTCAGAGACTGAATGCCAAGAGAACTCAGTAAATGTTTATTCTTCTCAGCTTTCTCTTTAAATTCCCCTAAATAGCGCCCCATTTGGGAACAGAGCAAGAGTGTTGAACTAAAGACCAAAATTCCCTCAAGGTGTAAAATAATCTGAGGGGAATATTTGCTGGGCGTCACGAAAGACTTGGATGAAATTTCAGCCGTGATGGTTTTCAGTGATCCAGGAAGGCAGTGAGACAATCTCTCCATATGCATAGCCCTTTCATGATAATTAGAATGGTATGGACAAACCAATGAAAACAAGGGTAAAGTGAGAAAGATCCCCCATGATTCTGTTTCACTGTTTGCTTTCTCCTGTCATGGTTAAGAGAAATGTGCAATTTGATCCTCAATCAGTGGGTGGAGGATAACAGGGTAGAATTTACTTGTGTGCACTTGTACAGTTGTAGCCAAGAGTCCAAAAGTACACTAGAGCATGCTATACTGGCACTGAATTGGTAAGAGAGTTGTGGAGTATCCCATTCTGACAAAAAAAAAAAAAAAAAAAAACCAAAAAAAAAAAAAGGAAAAAAAACCACAAAAAACTATAAAAACCCCACAAAAAATCAAAAAGAAAGAAAAAAACTTAAAAAAAATTTCAGATCACCTTGTGATTCAGTGTAACTGTTTACTAACTCGAATAAAGCAATTGTTCACTCTTGAGTGTTCAGAGTACACCTTTTCTATAAGGCTGCTGCAGGGAAGAGAGGAGCAGTTTGCAGGAGCAGAGTCTCTGTGTTGGCAGTGTTGGGAGCAGGGCAGCAGAGTCAGTTGAACCAGAGCCTTGTAGTGATGGTGCACTATGAGCACTATGTATATACTGTATTTCTATATTTTCCTTTGTACAGATTCACTTAAGTCAAGCTACTGTTTTACAGGTGCTCCTTATTTATTAGAGCTGTGAAAGCTTGGAAATCACACCGGGCGAGTAAGCTCGCTTTTTAAAAAAAACAAAGAAAGAAACAAACAAAAAAAACCAACAAAAAAAGAAGGAGTGGGTGGGGGGGAATCCAACAACTCTTTAGTCTAGGGAGAGAGGTCAAACACATTTTGATGAAACAACTTCAAGAGAGCAAGAATCTGAAGCACCCTCAGTGTGCTCTGCTTTCCTTTTGGTCTTGCAACGCTTTTCTCTCTCCCTGACTGGTGTCAGATTTATTAAAACAAAATAAATCTCCAAGAAAAAAATGCACTTAAATGTGCTGTTGTTTTATTTTTCTTTTTTGTCCCTCTTTGTGCATGCAGTTATTCATTCCTCTACCTGCCTGGTCACAGATGAAAAGACCCCTCAGTCTGAAGCCACAGAAAAATATGTGTAAGTTGTTCTTGAAAGCTGTATCTATGTCCTTTCCATCTTCATGCCTCCCTTGACACTTCTCAGTTTATGCAATGTTTAAGGCATGGGGAGAAAAAACCCTGCACTTAGCACAGTGCAGAGTTAGGCCCTGATCTTGGAGAAGGTCCCTGGATTGATGCAGTGGCTGCAGGTTCATTCCTTTCAAAGGGATCTGTGCAAGCACAATTTTCTCATGCTGCATCTGGGGCAGTGTACAGAGAATATTCTGTCTGCCTTTTGTGAGGATGGGGCTTTCCTGTGCATGAACACCCCCTGAAATCAGGGGTTCTTCAAAAGACCAAACTCCTCCCAAGTGTCCGAGACCTCTGCAACAACTATCTCACACAATAGTGTTTGCTTCTCAGCTCTTGGCCAGCACAGCCAGTGCTGCTGATGGAGGCCTTGGAAATGTCCGGTGAGCTCTGGAACTATTTGACTGATTTCATTAACCAGCCATGTAAGGCAAACAACAACAGCCTAAGCATGCCTGCTTGGACAGGCACGTAGAGTAAAGCTTGTCTCCCTAGTAAACAGCTTGCTGCATCTCTATTTATTCATCTGAACTTGGCTGTAAAATGAAGGCCGTGTGTATTGATTTTGCTTTTGTCAGTGGTCCAGAATTGTTAGCACACATTTTCACTCTTCTGAAAAACAACAGACTCTTTAGAGAAATCTTTCTCTCTGGTGAACTGGTTTCCTTTTCCAGAAATGGAATCAGCTTGTCAAAAATCATCAGGACAGCAGAGGTAGAGAAAGTGATCTAGGCTAGAACTGGCTTCACATGTTTCCAGTGATCACAAACTTACCTTAGCCTTCCTGAAAATTTGCTCACCTCATACTTAACATCTTACCCCAAAATTCAGAATGTGAACAACTGCTTTGGACAGCTGAATCAGTTCATTGTTTGCTATTGAAAAAAATATCTCCAGCTGCATATATGGGGAGAAATATCCAAGTATACATAAACCTTGAGGAAAATGCAGACCAAATGGTACAATACATTATTCAAGAGAAACCTGCTTTATTTCTGAGGCCAAATCCATCCCTTGTATGATGCCAACAAAATGAATGGAATTACACAAAGGATGTAAAGGTCCTTTGCAATTATTGGGAACCCAGCAAACACTTGCAGAACAGTGCTCACTTGCTGCTGACATCATTTATTAAGCACTAAGACCTAATAGCCAAGCCAAGCTCTTTCCTGGAGAACTCGCCATAAGGGAGCAGACAAAGAAAATCCTGTGCAGTGGGAGATACAGGGGAAGGTTCCTGAGTGCAACAGCATCCCTGCAGCTCTTGCACATGGATGGTTTTGGGATGCAGAGACTGTCTCCATGAGCAGAGAGAGGCGGCTTTGCCTCGGGTCTCAGAGCAGCCGGCCGTGTGTGCATCCCTTCACACTGCCGGGGCAGAGGGGGAGTTTGCTGTGATCAAGCTGCACAGGCCCTTCTGCTAGCACTGAATTCTTGCTGTCAGCAAGAATTTTGCCCTTGTGATAAAAGGGGGTCTTGTGTGCTGCAAACACTCTGCATTAATTTCCTCCTGTGTTATCTTAGATCATTTTGAGAGCTTTATTTTTTTCAGAACTACTACACATGACAGTTTTTTGAGTGGCCTAATTCTGTGAATAAGGATGTCCCTCAAAATGAAAACAATTCGTGCTTTTTCCTTGCTAAATGATAGAAATAAATTTGCTTTGTTCAAATAAGTGCTGTGAGCCAAATTTGCAAGGATGCTTATCCAAGTGAGATATCCCATTCTGAGGTCCATATTTGGACACTCAAATCAACACTAAGCCAAACACATGCATGAGGCATTTCAATGCCATTTGGAGTGTCCATATATAGAACTGGATGCCCAAACTTCATTGCCTTTGTTTTAAAAATAGACCTGGAATATAAAGACATCATTTAATAATAACTATGACAAACATTCTGTGTGCAAACTAAGAGCAAATTTGCTGATGCTGGTTCAGGTTGATTCCTCTGGAATTGCTCTGGATTTACAGAGGTGTATCTCAAAAAAGAAGCAGTCTCTTCAGTTGTTTTGCCTTCCACTCTCATTGGAAGCTGACTTGATATTTGGTATCTGTGAGTAAGGAAAAGTGGTACTCAGTATCCACACGTGTGCAGCAGAGGGAGGGGAAATCAGGAATTGAGTTGAACTTGCTTCATACTGAACATAACAGCTCAAATGTTTTGAAATGGAGAGAACAGCTTTACATAGGCTTACATGCATTTTAGTTGTAATTTGTGTGGTACTGTGTAAAGAAATGCATTGTTACCTTGAGCAACACCGGGACATTTTGCACAGAACCTGGGATGCACCAGCAAAACACAGTTGTGGAAAACACAGTGGAACAGCAGCTTGTGGCTGTTTGCTTCCAGCAATGGTGGGAGCACAGCCCCTCAGAGGTGCAGTGGATGTTGACTGCAGGGCACTGCAGCACCTCCAAGGAGGACAGGGTGTCTGATACAGGGGTGCCCCTCAGCCTGTCGTGTTGGCCAGTCAAGACCTGTTGGGACTTGAAGTTATGTGACACTGTGAGGAACAGAAGGAGGCCACAAGGAAAAGAGTAACTTAGGCTACTGACAGTCTCTTTTTTCCAAGCTGTTGCCTGGTCTCTAAAGCGTCACCTATCTACTGGAGCAGGTAAGTATCCTGGCCCCTTCACCCACTGCTCTACTGGAATAAGTTTTCCAAGGATACTCAAGACAGCAAGACAGCGAAACAGCCAAATGCCCAGGATCTTTCCTTACAAATGATGCAAACATCTAAAAGTCATGTGTCCCTGCATCAATAGCCCAGGCACATGACTATCACAGGAGAAGGGGCAGCCTCACCTGCTGTCTCTTGGGCCTCTCTGGCATCTGGGCAGCCAACACTGCAGGTGGGATCCTGCCCCAGCTGGGAAGGAAAGCTTGATTATTATTCGATGATAAGATAGCTGAGGACAGAGATGTGCTGTGATTCCCAACTCTCAGCAGGCCTACTTTATCTTTGAAGGACCTTGCTGGACCTGTTTAGTAAAAGGCTTGAAGAAGAAGCAATACTGCCTTCTTTTCCAGAAGAGCATTGTGCTCTGGGGGTTTGCTGAGGGACAGGGAGGCTCAGCTTCACTCCCCTTCTTCAGCTGAAGCAGTTGAGCCACAGAGGCACATGAAAAACAAGCTGTTCAGAGAGGCTGTTATCCCTTCCCATGTCCCAGGCCAGAATGGATGTGATACAATCTGTCCTGGCTTGTCTACTGGGACACAGGCTATGCCAAGAAGGGCAGGAGAAGTTCTCTTCACTTCTCAGGGAAGATACGTGAATATGACATCCATAGTGCCGGGAAGAGGAAGCACAGTCCTCCAGTTAGTGCTTGAGGCTCTCTCCTGGAACAAGGACACCTGCTCCTCCTCCCAAAAGGGATTTAGATTTACTGCCATTTACTGACCCATTACAGAGCCCACCTTTGAAGCAGAGGAAGCCTTCCCAGAGTTCACATCAGCGTGTTGCAGCCCCACTGTCCTCCATGCTTCCCGGGCCCTCAGCACAGCAGGGCAGGGAGGGCAGGCAGCCAAAGATCTCCCCAGGGCAGCAGCTCTGGCAGCATCACCCAGCCAGCTTTGGAGAGGGGGAGTGTGCCAGGCTGCCCCACATGTGCTGGATGATGCTGGGCCTTTGCATTACCTGCCTTCTCCTGAGTACCATGGGACAGAGATGTGGTTTCTAATTCTTGCCAGAGGAGATTGATTTATTGCATCCCAGTTGCTAGCATGGTCTTTGGCATGACAGGCATTATGTGAAACATAATGTTTGGGGGACACACACACAGAGGACTCAGGAGCAGCTCGTTAAATAGCTCCCAGGTATCTTCCTAAGCACCAGGCTGAGCCCGTGCCCAGGCACTAAATCATGGCTGGATGCTGGGGAAAGCTCCCTCCCGCCCTCACACCCTCATGAGAGGTCCAGCAGGATGATTTATGGGTAGGGTCAGGTAGAGGAGCTGACACAGATGGGTCAGAGAGGATGGGTGCCAGCCCACAGGCTTTTTGTCGGTCAACATCCAGGGAACGAGGTGGGAAGAGGGGGGAGCATGAGTCAAATTCCTTAATAACGTGAATTATAAAATCATTTCCTGTGTTAGGGGTTAGGAAAGAGAGCGCAGGACCCAGAGATCTTCCAAACAGAAAACAGCTTTTGTTAAGGCTTTTGGCCTAAGGAGTTTGAGGGGGATTGGGGGGGGCAGTGGGAAGGGAAAGTGCTGGCACATTTTTGGCTGGAAGCCTCAGACAACATATTTTTTATTCTAGTCTTTATTTTTCAAAATAAAATTATGGCAAAGCAGCAACAACAAGGGGGGAAGAGGGTGAAATTAGGAGGAACATTACCCAAGTATTTCCTACTTCTTTCTGTCCCTGCCATTAAACACACAGGGTCTCCTTTATTATATACAGTAGCGGGATTAAGTCAGCAGCCCAAAGGCTAGGAATGCAACAAGATATTTTTACACTTATTGATCCTTTTTGGTTTTTTAGGGAGATTGTTTTCATGAAAGTTTAATTCACCTTTTTTAGCTTTTGAGTCTAACTGCCACACATTTTATCCCGCTTCTTTGTGAAATGCTAAATCCATTGGTAGGTTTTAGTTTTCCTGGTGTAACTTTTCAGAAACTGTATATCTGCATAGCAACCCCACTGCAGGCAGCTTATGTCACGGTATCACATGTCAGAAAGATGAAAAGAACTCCAAATCTGAGCTGCTCCACAAACTTATGTCTCCCATTCTTGGACATATATCTTCTGTACTTAATATAAGTGTCAGGAAGGCAACTTCAAGGCCAGAGAGGTGCAAAGTTTTATCCCAGAGATGACAAAAAAAAAAAATGTCCTCAATTGAGCCTTATGTGGACAGTCAAGTGAGAAACAAAGATTGTCTTTTTCCTCCTCTCCCCACTGCCCCTGACCCCCACCTCCCTGTGTCCCTGTTGTCTGCTTCCAACTGCAACCTGAGCCTGAATCCTGAGCCCAGTGTCCAGATTAGAGATTGTTGACTCAGATTTAGTGGTGAAATTTGAGCCAGGCCCTGTTGATGGCATAGCCTTGAAGGAGCAGGTTTACTTCAAGCCAAAAGAGAGATTACATGTCAGACGAGAGCCTGCCTTTTCTTTATCACAAACTTCCTGATCTCCCTCTGTTCTAATAGTGTGTGTGTGTGTCCCTGCCTTGTGCCCACTTTCAATTCCTTCTATAGGGTGTCATAAATCAGGAAATTAGCAAGTGTGTAGCTGCCCTTTGCCACAGGCAGAGACAGTGAGCTTGCTGTGCTTTTAACCAGTGGGTAGCACTTAACATAATCAATGGAGAGCTACGTGCAGAAAGGATGAAAAATTTGGTCTCGGTCTGACCACTTACAGGGTATTTCTCATCACCCAGGCAAGCTGCTTTTATGAGAATATGACATGCCCTGGAAGCTTGCTCTCCATTTTGCAGGAGAGTCATTAAAAGAAATCATTACATGTTTTTTTTTGTTCCTTGGCACACACGCTGCTTTTCCTTGGCTTCTGATTTCATCCATCTTTCAGGCGCTTCGTGCCTTTAGTAATTTATGTGCAAGATTTTTCCAAACCTCCAAATGTTTTTCCATTTGGCAAACTGTGGAAGCCTCCACAGAATGTAACTGTAGAGTTTTCTTGTACTTCAAAACATGAGCCCTGTTAGCACAAAGATGCATCTAATACCCCTAATCCTGTACATAAAAGCTATAAATTTATCTAAGACAATCAAAGACATCGTTCCTTTTTGTGAGTCTTTACCAGCCTTGTTGCTGTAACCCCTTCCTTGATATACAAAAGGAGAATTTATCTGTGAGCATTGTTGTTTTCTTTAACTATAGTTTTTGGAAGCTTTATGGTACCATATGGAGAACAATTTTATTCTGCTGCTGGTAACTTTCTCGGTACAGGCTATAAATTAGATAATTTTCCTTGTGTCTGATAGCCACACACTATCAGTCAGACACATTTGCTCTCACAGGAAAATCCAAGAGAATTCAAAGAAAGAGATAATCTTCCCACCATATAGAATCTAATGGAAATTTTTATTCCCTACTCTAATACTTGCAACAGTTGATTAAAAAAAAAAAAAGTATCATGTATTTCACTGTCCATTAAGCCTTCAGGTTTGCAGACTACCTTTTACAGAAGTCTTCTCACATTGCTCCTGTCCAGCCCCTGTTTTTGACAGGGATACGTGCTGGTGGACACTCCGGCCAGGCTTTTTAAGGGCTCCTAAGGGGATCAAGCACTCCTATACGTTTTGGGGAGACTTAAGGAGGTCACCCAGCAGGGTAAGCATAGCCTCAAGAAGCAGTTAGGCTGCCATGAGTTGCAGTCTGGACTGCTGTGGCTTTCTTCAGGAATGCAAACCCAAGGGGAGATCCATTAAATGTTTTTGATAATGCAGTCCAGTGAGTGACATCCCTGAAATAGCAGGGTATGTAACCATGAGAAAAGAGATCTTTTTTCAGCCATCCATGCTCCTGGGAAATTGCCAGACACTGAGGAACAGGAACAGTATCTTTGCTTTTATTTGTTTATTTTCAAAATCCATAAGTAGTTTACAAGGTTGCAGTATAAAATACTTTCATTTGCTGGAAGTCCCAACTGGACCAAGTTCCTGAAAAAAGAGTCAGTTTTGCCAGCAGAAATTGGTCCAGTTCAGGCCTAACGTATTATTTACACCAAGCTGTGCTCCATCCTTGCCTTCTCGGCATGTACTGCCCTGCTTGACCTGGAAATAAATTCTCAGTGAGACTATAGAATAACTGGTGGGATAAGTTGCTTCAACAGTTCTTCACCCAAACTCCTGCATCTAAACTGAATTACACGGAAAGAACTTCATGTGTTTCACTTAGGAAAGGATATCTCTGTTGTCTGCTAGTGCAAATCCTCCAGAATCAGTCTGGATCTACCCTGGCACAGAATTGAATCAGACCAGCGGCAGGGACTTCTTTTTTAAAGGAACGAGGCTGAACACTGAGAGCTTTGACAGTCTTCGTGTCCATCTGTGTCAACCCAACGAAAGTAGAGGGATGGGTCAGTGAAATTCTTCCAGCCAGCACTTCTGTGATGGAGAGCAGAGTTAGTCTCTTATACATCATTCCTCAGACTGCCAAACTATGATGCCATTTCTCTGAGACACACACGACATCCGCATTAACAGCTGAAGACGTCATTGTGATCTGAGCTATTATGGTGAATTTATTTCTGTTACATCACTTTAAAATAAACTGTTCCCTGACTAAACCAAATTAAGAGTACTTTATCAGTGTAGGCGTGAGGCACATTTTCTTCTCATAATTACCCTGCTTTTAAGTGACTCTATTGCTTATCTTATTGGGTTGATAAACTAACATGCTTGATTGTCAACATGCATTAAAAAATAGTATATAGCTGATGAGGGAGAGAATGTGTGGAAAACACCAAGGACACCTGGGCACAAGTATATGCTTTGCCTAGGCTATTAAGCTGCAGCATTTTACAATTTCCACAGCTCTTTTTTTAACCTAGTTTTTGTTTTTAACTGGCTGAGTGCTTTTCCTGCTCTCTCAAACTCCTCCGCATTGCATGCAGTTTGCTCTTCCAGAACTGATTGACTAGTACAGCAGGTCACCACCCCTGCTGAAATCAGCCAACAAGCCGACCATAACCCCAGCAGATGTTTGTGGTTTATAGGCCAAATGAGAGCCCCGCAGACCAGCGAAATACCAGCACCACAGATGTGGAACCTGGCCACTCGACACGAGCAACACAAAGCCCCATCCTGCCCAGCCGGGCTGGGACTTCCAGAGGAGCAGAAGGTCTGAGAGACTAATTAGCCTGCAGAGCCAACACGCTGGCCTATGCTCCATCATTTTGATCGGCACAAAGTCCTTTAACGAAACGCTGCATGAGTGAAGTCAGATGAGGCCCCTCTGTAACTTCACCTCAGAGTCTGGCAATCACCTGAGTTCATGATGTCCCCAGAATGTGCCAGCCTGCTCTGCCAGGCTCTGCCACTCATCCCAGCTGGGCTGGGGATGGCCAGCTGGTCTCATTACCACAGTCTGCACTGCTCCTGCACTCCGAATGCAAAGTGCAGACATATAACCATGACACCTCTGAGAAAAAATGTATGTTGTTTTTTTTTTTTCTTTTTTTTCCTTTTTAGTTACAGACACTGCTGGTAAATACTGAGCAAAAGAAAGACCAGCAGCTCTCAGCAGGACCCCAAAGAGACAGAGGATGGCACAGCCCATGTTTAACCAGGCTCTTTTGTCCAAAGCACGTGCTATTTCTCTGATGAAAATGCCAAGCCAAATTCTTGTGCTTTCTGACAAGACAGACACAAATGATCTTTGTGGTTAATATTAGCTCCCTAAATCTCCAAGGCGCCTTGCCGTGCAGATTACCCCCGGAGCATCGGGAAGGTGTGGTTCAAAGAAAAGGTAGGGGAACAGCAGCAGCGTCGAGAACCCACTGCCACAGGCAGAGAGAGACTCCGACCCGTGTCCTGCCTTTTCCCACGTCCCAGCTCTGACGCCGAGCGACTGGAGCCGAGGCGGAGCCTTTCCGCGCGGCGGGCAGTGGGGCTGAGGGGGAGGGCAGCGGCAGGGATGCTCCTTGAGGAATTGTCGCCGGCCCAGCGCGGCTCGGCCCGCCCCGCCCGCCGCCCTGCGGCGCCACCTGCCGGCCCCAGCCGGCGGC
>VZTX01018971.1:160855-294686 GCA_013400915.1 Pardalotus punctatus
GCTGGCAGCCACAAGGTGTCAGCCGCGCTCCGGGCAGTGGCCCCGCCGCTGGCTGCGCCCGACGGCGGCTCCGCGGGGTGCGCGGCCGGGACCCGGAGCGGGGTCGGAGCCCATCGCCCCCTCCGCCGCTTCTCCTCGTGGAGTGATGGATGGCGAGCGGCGCCTCTTGCAGCCGCTGCTCTCAGGATGGCTTGTGAGCCGTCAGATGGCGGCCGTGGGTGATGTCCGGGGCTACTGCTGATAGGAAAAGCTCGGTGTTTAGGGTGGATCCATCGAAGCTGCGGAAGAAGCTACTTGCGTCAAAGGCGTTGAAATCTCTGAGAGGTTTCAAGGAAGCTAAGCACTTCAGTAGGAATTAGGGACCCCAATGTTGTCAGAATGTGTGCGATTTAGGGGCAGAAATGCCACCGCAGACCTCAGGGAACCATCACTGCCGTGTTTTGAACTGGCAGTGTAGGTCCACTGGCCCTGAAACATCATCACACCAAGGTTTGTGGGGCTTCAGGGTTTTATGCCTGCTGCGGGCAGGTGCATTTCTCGCAGGGCTGCTCTAATGGCATACCTGGTCTCCAAAGGAATGGCATTGTCAAGGTTCCTGCTATGGGATGCTTCTCATTCCTGTAGGCAGTCCTGCAGGTTTCTGTTCTCCAGGCCTTGATTCCCTGCTGGGAAGCCACCGTGCAGGATCTGGCAGCTCCAATAAACCCGGAGTCAGTGAGCTGGTGGATTTTGCTAACATGATCCAGCGGTTTTTTATAAAAATTGAGTGGCTCTGTTGGAGGCCAGTATGCATCATACTTAAAATAAGTCTCCTTTTATTGGTAGGAGACAGGAAACAACAGAGTGATTAACTTATTCCTAAAATATGTGCTTAACTCATGGAAATAGAGAAACTTCTTTTTTTTTTTTTTTAATTCTGCTTTGTGTGTAGTTATTTATGATGTCTGCTGAGGAGCCGTGTCCCAAAACAGTGTTCCTCGTCCCCCAGGTAAAGAGCAGGAAACTGATTTCTCAACTGTTCTTCATTATGAACTCTATAGAGTTCATTGCAGATTGACGTTGGCCCCTCCTGTGCATAAACCTACAGCTACCCCTTTGTAGGACTGTGAGTGGCTAAATGATGTCTCAGAAAATGCTTTGTCTGCACCTGGAAATGCAAACCCTGGAAGGGAAAGCAGAGCACATTTTAAAGGAAATGATCCCGTTCTGGGAATGTATCTGATCCAAAGAATCCTTTCCATGTGATGATTTCTTGGATTAGCTCTGTTAATCCCACATGATGTCAGGATGATCTCTCCATGGCTCTCCTTTTGAGTTATGTTTGTAGAGCGGAGGGTGAAGGCTCCTTCCCCCATGAATGTTCTGTTACAGCCAGAGCTGAGATGGTGTTTTTGGCAGAGGATCTCTCTGGATTGTGCTCCCATACAACTGCTTTTATAGTCTGTTCTCTAATGTATTTAAGCGCAGAGAATGCCTCACTGAAGAAGTTTCCTCTTCTCAAATAAAAAGGCATGTGCAGATTTCCTGCAGATTATACTGCATAGAAACAAAAACAAAGCCAAAGAATANTAGGATGCCCTGAGTCAGGTGGGGTGTGCAAGGCACCACAACCTTAAAGAGAGAAACTAACAGAAGAAATTTCACTGTAGGATCAGAATTAACCTAAATTGGATGTAGAAAGCAACTTGAAAGATAAAAAGAAACTAAAAATTAATATTTCTTCATGTCCAAAGAGTTGTTATTGTAAATGTGAACAGAGAAAATCAGTTATTTTCACAGCTCTAATAAAATGACAGATGGGGTGCAGACCTTTAAACAGTAGTTTCCACATACTTCTTTTGGGATTGTATCTTTAAAAAGTGCTGTAAATTTTCTGTATCTTTAGCTGTACTGTTAATCCACATCATTAAAATTAATTTAAAAAACACCAACAACCACTATCTTTAAAAGAAAAGAAAAATTAATTAATGAAATGGGATTCCCAGGCTAAATTGAATACTTTTCTGCACCTTATTTCTTTCCTTCAGGAATCCTTCTTGAAAAGGTACAAGAAAGATTTGGAGTGAAGAGCAGTGATGCTGTTTCTTCAAAATACTTCTCTGCTTCTGTCCTGCCCATGTCCTTGACAGTCCCTTTATTTTTATGGCTTTCCCGACATTTTCTGACTCAGAGGGGAAACAGACCTGATCTTGTTCTGCAGGCAACACTGAGGAAAATAATGCTGTGTCCCCTAGGCCACCTACTTAAAGGTGTGTGCATCTTCATGGCTGTTTCTAGGGCAGGCTCCACCCCCTATAGAAGAAACTTCCTCAGCAGCTGTGGATAGCTTCAGAGTGTTGGAACAGAGCACAGCTAATGAATTGCCTGCTAATGCCCCATCCCTGCTTATGACAGTTAGTAAAGGCACCGGTGACAAGGTAATTTTTAATAGGATGAGCAGTGTGTCAGAATACTAATAAGGCACTAAAAGAAGTGATTTCCAGGGCAGTCACCTCATTGCTCAAGTGAAAGAGGGGACTATTCCCTCCGGCCCTTTCCTCAGAGCGCCCAAGGACTGTCACCTATAATGATCCAAATTCCACGGCCTCTTCTGAACTACTGCTTAATTGGGAAGGTACTTCAGAGAAAAAAAGACAGTCTTAAGCCTTGCTTAAGGGTTTGGCTAGGTTTGGAGGTTTCAGCTAGTTAAGGGTTAATTATTTGTGTTGTCTAAATAATTCCTGCCAGTGACTGAACTCCTCAGGGTCACAGACTGTTGAGAGAACAGGAAAAACCAATCCAAAGAGCTTGTTGACACAGAATAAGATGAATGCCAGTCCTTCCATATAAACTGGCACAGGAATACTATGAAATGGTTCATGCCGTGGACGAGCTGGACCTGCTTCTCTGGACATAACTGTGGGGGAAATAAATGGGTAATAGGGATGGGTAGCAAAAATGGCTGGCAGTGTGAAAAGGTTTACATACAAAGGAGAGGCTGACAGAAACAACTATCATTGCAAGGAGAGAATCATAGAATAAGGGCAAAGGAGGTGTAGGTTAAATATTGCTACTTACCCTTCAGAGTGGGGAAAGAAATTAAGAAGTCAGTATGAGGATTTCTTAGCATTACATATTAATCTGTGGGTACCATTGCCACAGTACTTTGGAAGCAGAGGAATTTTTAAAAGGATAACATATTTACAGAAAGACAAACAGAGTTAGGTTTTCAGCTGTTAGCTGACAGTGACTGGCAAAACACCTGGGTATATCTGTGGTCTTTTCATCTTCTGATGCTTTCACTGAGTGCCAGTCAGAGATGCTAAGGTCTGAAATGGACTTGGAGCTTCTAGGCAATTCTGCCATGGCTAAGGCAACCCCTTGCACACACTAAAACCAGATCAAGTCAATCCTTTGACTCTACGATGGTAAACCCTGAAGATACACACACTCAGTTTTTGGCATTTTGTGAGCCTTGTGCACTTATTTTTCACCCGTTGGTGCAGTAAATGCAGGGTGCAAGAAAGAAAAATATTGGCATGGTTATTCCCTTGTGTGATAGGAAAACCATTAGGTCTTACCTGCTGGCAGGAAATGTATCAAGGATTACTCTGTAGAAAAATGCTGTCTGTTGTAGATCAGAGGTTTAATAATGAAAAAGAAACACACTGACCCCTCAATTTGGAAAAGTTACTGCATTTTACTGCAAATGTGCCTGAAATACATTGTAAAAAATGTGTCCTGGTCAGATTTCTTTGGAAGAAACATTACAATCCTCACTTCTGCAAGGAACCTCACCAAAATCAATGAAACTATTCACTTTAAAAGCTTATTAATGTGAGAGCACGTTTACTTTACAGGAACCAGTGGCAAGAGTCCTCTCTTACCAACCAAAGATTTATCTACCTCACAAAGATTTATTGCTCTGAAGCTAAGGTTGAAACATGCATATCTGTATATCCCTGTAGTTACAGTATGTGTCCTTTCAATTGCTTCATATATCTTAGAGACTCTGAGTGGCCTGATAGCTGTATGTCAGCGAGATGTGAACTGATCCTTTAAGAGCCTTTGTGCTTAATGTAACGTTTTCCAAGTGCGTGCCATCACTGATATTCCTGATTTTAATATTAGTGTCATCCTGGTCACAGGTAGGGTTGTTAAACAGTAGCCAGTCAGCCTTTTACAAATGATAACTGCTTTTTATTATTATTTTACATTTTCCTCTGACCTCTGCCAGCAGCCCCAGCTGTTTGTTCCAAACCTCTCCTAGAAGCTTTTAGCCCTGACTTGGATTAGCTCTGCAAAATTGACTGCTGCTGTTTGGTTCATCCTGGGGGAGGAAGGGATTTGGAGGAGGAGGAGGAGGAGGGGAGGCAGAAATGAGCAGTGAAGTGGGGGAGGCAGCAGCCTTGTGTCAGGCAGCTTCTGACACAACAGAAACTTTCTCCACCCATGGTAGATTTGCTGTTAGAGGATCCTTTACATGTTCTTTCCCATACCTCAGTTATGTTGGATGCAAAATTGACTGGTTTTCTGGCAGTCCTCAAGCTGTGGGGCCAGAAACTTCCCTCTTTTAAGGGGACATAACTATCGCATAAACGATCATTGTTTTTTACCACATGCTTCCAAATCAATGATCAGTTGCATTTACAAAGCAAAACTGGCAGCTGTCACCACAAATCTGACTCCTGATTGATAGACACCAAAAAAATCCATGTGTATCAACAGAAACTAATACTCACCTGTCTATAGAGATGAAAGAGTCATATGGACATAGAGGAAATGTGCAGTGCATGCATGTATGAAAACACAACCAAACATCCTTGGACCTCAGTGATGCTCAGGGGACCAAGGGTCAAAAGGACAGTATTTCCATCTGCTCTGCCCTTCATTAACAGGATCTGGGACTGCATACATGGTTATCAGTCCAGTGGCAAAACAATAGTTTACCAAACAGACCTACGCTTCCTTTGGCCTTGATGGCTGCCCCAAGTCTGTGATGTGTTTACAGGTTGCTCTGTGACTCTGCTTCAGCCCTTCTGTCCCTGAAAGCTGGAACATTATTTCATGTTATGTGGTGGGGAGACCAGAAATTGGTGGTCATGGCTGCTCAGCCCTCACTTGGCTCAGGACCATGCCTACCTGCTCTGGCTTTGTAATGGCATCCCCTCTAGATGTGACACCATGGGTTTCCTGCAGTGGTCCCTGAAGTCCAACACTGGGGCCCTGTGCAAAGTGTGGGTAGAGAAAAGACCGCAAAAGAGTGAAGGGTACTCAGCATATTCATGGGGCAGCCACTTAAGCCTATCATATGGGTGTGTTGGCAACAGAAGTATTTCTCCTGTCAGGCACTTCAGCAGCAGGAAACTGCTGTTTCTCTTCAGAATCAGCCCTCAGGCCACTTCTGAAATTAGGTATATTATAAGACAATTAGACACATAATAAGAAAGTAATCATAGAATAGTTTTGGCTGGAAGGAACCTTTAAAGGTCACCCAGTCCAAGTTCTCTGCAACGAGCAGGGACATCTTCAATGACACCAGGTTGCTCAGGGCCCCATCCAACGTGGCCTTGTACATTTGCAGGGATGGGGCATTCGCTACCTCTCTGGGCAGCCTCTACCAGTGTTTCACCAGTTTCATTGTGAAACATTTTTTCCTTACATCTCATCTAAATCTACCATCTTTTAGTTAAAAACCATTACTCCTTGTCTTATTGCTACAGGCCTTGTTAACCTGCAAAAAAAATTTCTCCCTATATCTTTCTTATAAGCTTTTTAGGTACTGGAAGGTGCTCTAAGCCACAAGAATGCCCAAGTCTTTCACCACAGGGCTGCTCTCAGCCACTTCATCCCCCAGCCTGTATTGATGCTGGGTGCTTCCCCAGCCCAGGTGCAGGACCTTGCAAAGTAATGAGGAAAATTCTTTTATTTGAATTATTGAAGTTGAGCAGCACTGTAAAAGCCTGGGCTGACAATCAGTTATTTTAAATGACGAATACTAAATCAACATCTTGGTTTTATCTGAATGAGATTCTTAGGTAACAGAGTTACAAGTGGTGGTGAGTAAAGAGCTGGTTGGGTTTTTCTGTCCCTGGAATCCACTAGGATAGTGCTACAGAGTTTCAAGACCATACAGTTGGTGTGGATTGCTAGTGGGGTATAATATGAGTTGGACTTTGATGATTCCTGTGGGTCATCAATCCTTCCAACTCAGGATATTCTATGATTCTATAACCTAGAGCACATTTTACTTCTACATGTTGCAAACCAGCCGACAAAGCAGAACACACACAAACCTTTCTCAGAAATGCCTGATGATCATCTAGAGCAAATGCAGAGCTTTTGGGGGCCAAGGGTGCTTACTCCCTGAACTGGATCAGCTGGACATGGTGGAGCTCTGTTTCCTTGTCTGGGACTGCTGTGGACAGAGCTGTGGTGGAGCAGCCTTGGTGCACCCTTTCCAGCTTGGCTGGGGCGCTGCACTGAGGCTCACACTCTTGACCTTGCAGGGTGCGGGGGTGCCATGCAAAGGAAGGTAAGCCAGGAGCTGCAGTCTATTTGTCTGAGCCTTCTGGGAGTCCAGCAGTTTAACACACAGCATCTCTGTCTCCTGTCAGGCGAGGCTGAGTGTCCTTTCCATGGAAACTTGGCGGGCAGTGGGATGGCAGGTCCAGGGAAGCTGGCCAGAACTGCGCTGCTGGTGCTTGGGGATTACCAGACAGGATTTTCTGCAAACCGGGAATGCAGAAACCTCTTGTCCCGGGCAAGTCATTATGGCCTCTCACCCCAAGGTGAAGGGAATTAAATCCTGGTCAGAATAACATTCTGATTTACACATGCAAGCACCTTCCACTAAGGAGCATGGCTGCTTGAGCCTCTCTCTCTATCTTGGGGGACTCAGCCTGCCTGCAAACCGCAGCAAGGTCAGGAAAGGCCCTCTTTGGGTTAATGCGTCTACCCCAGCCTCGCTTCAGGAAAGTTTTCATTAAGGCTGGAACGTTGGTGACAGCTACAGCTGAGGCTGCCAAAGTGTTTCCATTATGTTATATCTCCCTGTTTTCACTTGCTTGCAAGTATCCAAATGTTTCACCTAGAAGGCTGAAATTTTCCAGGCCTCCGCTCTAGCTGGAGGTGAAGGGTTGTGTGGAAAGTTGGCAAAATGTAAGGAGAGAGGGAAAAAATGCTTCTGCTCTTTATGAAATGGCAACATCCAGGCAGAGGTCATAATTTAAGAGAGAAAAAGAATTTAATAAAATCAAACAGTGCTATTGCACACTGAGAAATTACTAATTCTTTGAATTTCAGATGAATCTCCAACTAATTTTTTAATATTAAAAGATATAACTAATTTTTACTTGCCTTTTATCTGCATCCTTCCCTTTTAGCTCAAAGCATCTTTAAGCAGTACTGCCTGCCTTGTGCTGCTCAGCCTCCAGCTCCCTGTTCCCTCTGTCCACAGTTCCAGGCTTGACACAGCTCTGTGACTTGAACCTCCTCTCAAGCCCTTGAGCCAGAGCCAGAGCCAGAGCCTGGATGGTTCCTGTGACCAGCGGGGCTCTTCCCTCAGTGTGCATTTGCTCATTGCCTGAGGATAGGTCTGGTGAATTTGGAAAACCTCTGCTGGACTCTGTGTTGTGGTGGGTCTTGAAGTTGCAGTATTCTCTGTGTGGAGCTTTAATGCAAGCATCCATTCTGAGCCAGAACTGTGGGCTGCAGACTGTTAAACCACGTGGCCATGTAGCATGAAACTCTAGGTAATAAATTTACAATATAGAAATCAATTAACTCAAATAGTGTTTTTATTTGCACCAAATGTAGGTGCTGTGATTTCTCTGGTAAGCATGCAAAGCAGAAAAATCTGAAGCTAAGTAATCTGTAGCAATTAATCATGTTTTCTAATTCAGTTTACTTCTTAAACTGGAGAGTCTCTTACCCAGATTGCTCATTTGAAATTGTTTCTGAGCTACACAAGGGTTGCGGTTCTAGGTCCTTGCAGCTGGTGTATGGAATGATACAGTTGGCATAAAATGAACCAGTTCACGTTTGAAAACCACTCCTTCACAGTTCTCTGCAAAAGAAGCAACCAGTCACCTCATTAATGTTGCTGGTAACCACCAAAGGAAACCCGGAGTAATCCATTTGTTCTAATGGAGGGTTTTTTCTTCTAATATAACAGATTGCCTTGGAGGTTTACATACTCTTTTGGGTAGTTTTTCTCTGGAGAAGGCAGACGACTACTGCTGCCCATGGCTACTGTTGCTGCTTTTTGTTCACAGGCAGTAACAGGACATGGGTTTGGCTGTGAAGGACCCATTCTCAGTCCCTGATGATGAGGAATGGTAGAGCCAACAAAAATACCCAAGTCAATAAAATCAAGACCAAGTCGAAATACTTCAAACTGGATAAATAAAACACAGGAGACAGCTTCATGTGTGGAAATGGAAAATCAAGATCTGGAAATTGAAAGAAAAACTACCTCCCTCCTGCCTCCTCCATCCCTGCAGTCAATTGTGAGTTTGTTGTTTTCAGATGAGGGCTTTCTCGCAACTCAACTGGGCTATCAGACTCTGTTAAATATCCAGGAGGAGATTTGTAAACCATAGGTTCATCTCCTATATGTGGGATCTGCAGTTTGCTGCATGTGATGATCACTGCTCAGCTTTGGGGTGCAGATAGGCATTCATGTGTATGTATGTGTGTGTGTGTGTGTGTGTGTGTGTGTGTGTGTGTTTATATATGTATATGTGTCTCTTTATAAGACAATCTATCCTACTTCACTGTGACTAATTTTAAGCTTGTAGCAGCTAAAACTTCAGATGGATGCCAGCACCTGAGAAATAATGTCTAAAATGAGTCCCTGAGAGAAAAATTGTTATTAAGTGCCCTGTGCAGGCAGGTGCACTGAGGTAAGGCTGAGGTAACTTGACGGAGGGAGCATTGAGCATCCTTGGCAACAGGAACAGAAAAACTGAGAATTGCAGTGGAGGTCACTGGCCTGCTCTGAGGCCACTTACAGCCTCCATATTGTACAGCTGCAACAGAAAATGAGTTCCTAGCTTTCTAGACCTGTTCCCTGGAACTTGAATGTCATAGCTGTGAGCATTTCCCAATTCAAGGCAGAAAACTCTTAGCTAACATTTTGTTTCCTAAACAGTGATCTTGAAGGAGGGATCAACCTGGAAGTGGATTTTTTGGTGGAAAATACAAAGTTGTAAGAGAAGAACCAAGCTGTTCTAGGTGAGGAGGGCAAGGGACGGGGAAGCAATGATTAATACAAGGTTAGCTCCGAAGTGAAGGAAGGATACAGAGGTACAAGCAAAAGTGGGAAAATATGTGCAGAAAATGTAGAAAGTAGAACACAGCCAAAAAATACAGAATTCCACCCAAAAGGAAGCTGTACATAGCTCTAAGAGAAAGCAGAAGATGTGTTAACAGAAATGAAAGTGAAGAAGAAAACACCAGACATTACCAGCCGGCGTCATCTTGAGTGAGAAATTCACAGGCAAGTTTTTCAGTGCCAAGAAAACACAGTGCCAGGGATTCAAAAGGCACTTTGGTATCAGGCTCTGACCCTCTGGTCTTGAGCCCTTCTTGACTTCTGACAGGCGTGGCTTGCTCCAGCAAGGATACCATGGAGTGCACAGCATATTTTGTATTCTCCTGGGCCACATATGCTTCTCCTTCAAAACAACTGCTGTCTTTCAGCTTTTTCCCTGTGAGGGAAAAGCTTCCCTTGAACCAATGCACGGAATTGCCTGTCTGCTGCCTGTATGCCATTACACCGTTGCTCCTTCCCTAGGGGATCATGGCTTTTGTGCATGCTTCAGGAAGTGCCTGCCCAGCAGCATTGGAAAAAAAAGGGGGTTTGGTTCCAAACCCAACACTAATAGGGAAAGAGAGGAGAATAGGGAAACACTCCCATCAGCACCAACAGCCAGGGCCTCCTGCCTGCCCCCACCCAAGCACAGAGGCTGAACAATGTGCTCACAATCCAACCAATATCTACCAACACTGAGTAGGACCATGGTCACTGCTGTGTGGTTTGCGTGTGCCTGCCTGGATGTGTGCACACTGTCCTATGCAGAATTAAGAGTGCAGGGCAAAATCCTACTCTTACCAACAGTCCAGTAAGTCTGAAGTTGCTGCTGAAGGTCCTGGAGGGGGGTGTCAGGCATGGAGACACTTTCTTATGAAGTAAGTGGACAGCAGAAGTGAGGCTGCTGTGTCCCTGCAAACCTCATTTGCCCCTGGAGGGAGGAGTTTTGCCTAAAGCAGCTGACTTTTGTATGACTGTCTCTGGAAATGTAGATAAAGAACACTTCATACTGGAAAAAAGCCATGCTGTCAAGTTAGCTATTGGCACTTTTCATCTTTCATTTCCAAGCAACTGGACGGATTCTGAATTTGGCTGTCTGGGACAGGGAAAGCAGTACAAAAGAGAGTGATAATCAAGGAGTGCCTCCAGCTTTCTAACCATAATAAAACACATTTTTGCACTCTTCTTTGGACACTGATGGCAAAAATTCTACTCTCTAGTAAGGGAGATGAAATCTGGAATGATGATTGCATCAGTGGAAGGAAGCCAGACTTGCAACGCTGTAAGCGAGCAAAAAGATCTGGATGACAATCAAGATGCAGCATTATAATGAGAATTTTGAGGTTGTTTTCTTTTTAATTTTGTCTTGTGACAGGACCCAGTTCTGATTTCGCTTACATCATGCTGTGTCTGACTTTAGGATGCCTCTCATGCAGCAGCAGCATGCCTGAGATCAAAACTCAGCACCTATGGTTTCCACTCCCCTCCTAAATTTCAAGGTGGTAATAAAAACCAAAACAAAAAAGATATGTAATTTTAGTGTCAGAGTAGCAAATTGATGCAGAATGTGTGTGACATTTTTTCAATTTTCCTCGTTTTTCCTGATGGTGTTTTGTACTAAACATTATATTTGCAGATGCAAAATTTAAAGAACACTTTATCTTTAGCACTGAGAAACATAACATGTAATTTGCGGCTTCAGCCAAGAGTGATGGCCTTATTAGTAATGGGAATTTACTGATTAACTGCTGTTAGCAAAACATCATCTTCAAACCCGTTAGTCTGAAACTGGCAGCCGCTCTGTCGGCAGGAGCTTTTTTATTTCATCTCAGGGGAGTTCTGTAGAAATATTTCTCATTTAAACAGCTTTAGCCTTGGCCTTTCAGTAATTTTTATGGTCTCCACTAATAGGTTAACAATTGGTTAAGAGCAACTATCAGCTTAATGTCAAGTCATTCACAGGGAAAAGTTCAAGGAGAGAAGTAACACTATTTCAAAAGATGGCTTATTTTTGAACAAAGAGCTCCCATCAGTTAAAAAAGTCAGAGGGATAAAAATGAATGCAGGAGAGAAATGGCAAAAATCAGCACTGGGAAGGAAAGGCCAGGGATCTGAGTGTGACCAGGAGAGGGGTGCCAGAGTTACTGGGTGGGGGGTGGAGGTGCACCAGGCTGCCCTGTGTTCCTCAGTGGCTGGCACGGTGTCACAGGAACCGTGTGTTTGTGGGCTGGCAGGGCTTCAATCCCTGCTGCAGCTACTCCTGAAGTGCTACTGAGGGGAGCCCACACAGATTCAGTCACTGCTGCAGTTCTTCATGGGTTGTCCAGGTCCCTGTAGTGATCCCCAGGCTCAGAGAACACTAGAAAGAGCATCATGCCTTCTTACAGACCATCACAATCTCTTCTGTCTTTGTTCATAATTCCTTCACCAACTTGTTCCACTTGTTTTTGGGTTTTTTTCAGCATTTTCCCATTTTGCTTACAATTCTTGTCTTTCCTGCTTTCTCCCTGTCTCATGCAATACCACCAGTTCCCAGTCTCTCATTTATCTCCAGGCTTTTGTCCATTGTCCTACTACCCCATTCCTCAGACCCAGCTCCGCAACCCTGCTCAGGAAGTGTTTTTCTCCTTCATGCTCTCTAGGCACTAACAGGGCACTGAGCAAGTCTACAAAGGATGTGTATGTTCTTGCTCTCTGCTTCTGTGCCAGATGTCAAAGTGGCCTACACACAGCTGGGAAGGGAAGTCCTGCTCAGCCATCGGTGGCTTGAGTGCAATTAAGAAGGCATTGGCAGATAGATGTGTTCATTGGAACGAGCCTCGTTGGTGGGGCATGAACAGGGGTTGTTTTTTGCTCCCAGAGCTCTCATACAAACAGATCTTGGAATTATTTACAGTGTTGCAAAAGTGCACAGCATTGCCTCCAGAGTAAATCTCTTCTGAACTGGAGCTCTCTGATCCTTCTCCTGGATGTGCAGAGTGAGGCAAGGGCACGGGAAGCAACTCCCATCTCCTGACAGCTTTTTCCAGCTTAATAACTCATCTTGTCTGGACATAATTTTTAACCAGAAGTTTTCCTCCAAATACCAGCATATGAAAATCCTTCCCAGATATGTTCAGTGTAAATTACCATGGTAAAAGTGGGCAGGTTTTCCTTGCAGAGAGGTGAAAAACCTGGAACAACCCTGGCATATTACACTCTCCTTTTGCCTGGTAAAACAAACAGACAAACAGTCTCTGCAGAGGGCTGTGTAAAATTTCATCACCTTCCATATCCCAGCTCTTGGACCACAGGTTTGTGACATGTGCAAGAGGCAGACAGCTGCATTGGCAAGTGGCTCATATGGTCTTATATGGGGTGAGTTCTTATAAGAGGAGAGTTCTTATATGGGGAAGAACAGCCACACCACTGTTGCCATCACACCAGGTAATTAGAGGAAGAAAAAGAAAATAACAAAATAACAATTTACATAATAGTTATAGAAGGCATCCAGATCTTTCGTTTGCTTTGTACTGCCAGTTATGTCAAATGGTGTTTTGCTCTCTCCATATATATGCATGTATATATTTTTATATATGTGTCTCTATATATGTATAGACACATACACACACACCCACACCACACACACACACACACATATATATATATATATATATGTGTATATATATATATTCGTCCATTGCCCGAAACCTAAATCGTGTTCTGTTGGCCATGCAAGGCAGAAATGCTGTTATCTTATTTCCTTGTGTGATTCCTTGTGGAGCTGGGACGTGAGGCCCAGCTGGGATCTTTAGACAGAATAGTAAATGAAAGTGCCCCATGGCCCATGTTATTCAGTGATCTTCAAGATCAATGCTGGCTTCCTGAAGTCCAGTCTACTCTATACACTCCTTATAATCAAAGGAAGGAGCTTTCTCCCTCCCCCCACTATTTGTTGCAGACAGTGTCTGAGCTTCAAACTGAGGTGACGGAACCCTTTGCAGACACATAAACCAGCGATGAAGTTAAATTGCTTCACCTCAGAAACCAGGCTCTAAATGACTTCAGACAGCTTCTAAATATATTCAGTCTGAAGGAAAACTTTCTTCTGGCTTTAAAGCCTGGAGATAAAAGAACTGTCTGGTGAGAAAAAGGCAAATTTCTCCTCGTTGGAAGAGCCAAAATCCTGCACTTGATTGTTTAAGGGCACAAGGGAAATACATGGCTTAAGTCAGGCTTGTTGTATGAACTGGGACCTAATTGTGTGACCCACTCAGAGTATATGCCACGCCAGGCAGAGGAACCTCTGGCCATCAGCAGGAGTTTGTCCAGGGCCTCCTGTCAGCTCTGCCAAGGCCTTTGGCCTCTCAGCACTGGGATTGGTACTTTCCTGCTCCTTCTCCTGTCCCTGGAACAGAAGGGCAGTGACAAGCCACAGCTGTGGATGAGCAGCAGCTGAGCTGCTGTGTCTCGCAAGCCTTCATTTTTGGTCTTAACTTGCAAAGGCATAGCATGAGAAGCTGATTTAAAACATTTTTTTAAGTCTACCTTAAATTCAGGATTCATAAAGAGAGTCCAGAGTCAATGAAATCAAGGGGTGTCCTGATTCATCTACCTTTTCTGTAACATTAGTTTTTGCACATGATTTCTATCTGATTACAGAGAGCAATAAGAAGATAGGACCCAAAGACTATTATCCACTGTCTGTGTTGGCTTTCACTGACACGGATGGCAAATTGACTTCAAGAAAAACTTCATCATGCTGTAGAGTTGATAGCATCATGCAGGAAAGTGTAATTAAAGGGCAAAAAAGAGGGGACTCATCCAATGCAATGTATTTTTTGGATAGCTAGAGCTGACTCTGTATAACAGGGAAAGCATTTCTTATTTTCTAGGGGAAGTTTTAAATGGTAAATGAGCTAGGATTTTTTTGGCTCTTTTTCAGGCTTTTTATTGAGACATTGCTAGAGTATTCCACTAGCTGCCAGTGTGTAAAGGGGGCACATCAACCTTAAAATATTGTGGTCTTGAGACAAATTTTGCTCTTGTTTTCTCCCCAGTGTTTATCCTGAATAACAGCAATGACTTCAGCTGAGCCACCTCAGATTTACATCAACACAAATGAGAGCAGGGGCTGCCCATGCAGAGGCAGCCTGAGGGATTAGGCATCTGCCTGTGTGTTGTACCCTTGCCTCAAATTGACACCCCAGCCTTAATTCAGTGGAGAACCAAAGAAACTGCTTGCCCTGCAAATGAGCATTGATGCTAATGTATCACAGTGGGGATTTATCAAGAGGCTGACACCTCAGTATCCATCTCTTATTTGCATAGCAGAGAAAGGTGAATAAATACTTGAGATTAGTTCTGCACTGGTCAGGATTGGAGGTAATTCTGGCATTGGGAGAGCTGCAGGCTCAGCCTCAGGGAGTGTGATGGTAAAAGTGCTTTTTGTGTTGAACACAATGAACATTGCAGATGTGTAAAGACTGAACCCAGATCCTTATTTAAAAAATAAGGTTTATTAGAGAAAACATACATAGAACCAAGTAAATCCAATTCTTTATTAAAAAATACAGAAATCATTTTGCAATAGTAAAAGAAAGTACTGGCTTTTCATATGAAACATAAATCTGAAGATTTGGGACCTTTTTACTTTATCACAGCCAGTCCCCTTCCATTCTGCATTCTTAAACATACTGCATCAAATTGTGAAACCCAAGCAAAAGTCTGTTGTACAAAATTAAATACATTTAAATCAGTAATAATCAGCTTATTTAAGATGCAAACAGTATCATATAGCACACGGAACAGGCAATATACAGCTATACATCAAAACATGCCTCTAAATAGTGACAGAGAATCCACTGGAAGGGACAAGTCGCAGTTAATAAAGAACAATGTCTGAAGAAATAGAAAAAGAATCACGGTTTGACGCTATATTTGGTAAATGGTTGCACATGTATTGAAACACTGTATAATGAAGAATGAATATATTGAACCCACCCATACAGAACATGCTAAATTGAGTTCTTATTTGGCTCAGATGCATGAATATGTATGAGGTGTACATACGGTGGGCAGGTGCATATCTGTGTACATACATCAGACCAGTGCATACATACACGTAGAAAGGCACACACCTCCACAGCTGAAGACAAATCACTTCAATAAAACCCTTTGAGGCAGGGTGAGAGTGATACTAATACACTGTTTGTCATAATCGAGACACTCCTGGGACTCCAGGCATTTTATTCACGTTATCCCCACTCATAACTTCCACATTCATTTTACCTCAGCTCTCCCTTGTTTGCATATTGGCAAAATGAATACAAAACTATTCAATATAATGGAATGTTCACTGTTAGAAATGATTTATTGGGGGAGATTTTGATAGCTGAGAAACAGCAAAGTATGAAAGGGTTTGCATTGATTTTCCAATAGGTGGAACTAAGGGGCAGATATGTTTTCCCTGATTATTGTTAACATCACATGGTAATCCTGGCATAATTAATAATATTTCCTGTATGTCATCTTTAGTAAGACTTTTTGGTCAAAATTGGAGAAGGCTTGTATTAAGAAGAGCTGTAGGCATCTAAATCTATGTAGGCATCTAAGCAACCCAAATTGTTTATAATCTTCTGACAATACAAGAAAAATGTTAAAATAAGCTGCTAAGTAAAATGAGTGGACAGCAGAATGAACATTAGGCTTTCCAGAAGCAGAAATTACCTACATTCAGCATGTTGAGCATTCAACTTGAGACAAAGCTCAAGACTTATGGCAATGATACCAATGTTCAGGCTTGGCATTGACTGGCACAGAGCTGCATTGCTTCGTGGGGGCCTTGAAACTGCTCACAGGCTAAGATGCTTTCTTATTCCTCTCTCATTGAAAGAAAGCAAAACAAAACTGTGCTAAGGCAAAGATGTGTAAAAAATCAATACAGAAACCCTGACTGTTCTCTTGCCAGTGAATGTGCCATGGATAGCCTTGCACTGATGCTGGTGGGGATGATCTAGATTTGTATCAGCATCAGGAAGGAAGCAGCAAGGAAGATTAACACAGAAGGACATACTCAAACACCCTGTTAAGCTGTGTGGCACTGTGCATTGGGGATAGGGGTGGGAGATCACTGAGAGGAGATTATATGGTCTTTCCAAGGGGGCATTCACTCACCATCACTCCTGTCACAGCCCACAGAGCTGCTGCTAGCAATGCTATACTGCCAGTATAAACAAACAAACAAACAAACAAACAAAAAAACAAACCCTGCTGCCTTTTGCCATCAGGAATAGAGGAGGAGCCCGGTGACACCAGAGTGGTAGTGCCAAGTAAAACCACACAGGACAATGAAAGGAGTGGGGACAATCTGAGCCAAGGACTTTCTGAAGTTCTCAGCTTTATATACACTGCACATTGAATCATAGAATTATAGAACAGAATCACAGAATAGTTTGACTGAGTCAAGTCAGCATAATTCAAGCCCATAATCTTATAATGACAGCACATTTTTATTAAATAGGAAATCTAATTATTTACATTCTATTTTTAATATACAGGCAGGCAGGTGAAGGAATCCTGGTGAGCTACTGTATGTGAACTGATCTCTCTCTTTTGAGAGCAGTCACTGAGGAGAAAGCTTGTGCCTTGTGCTGGACAAGCTCCTGTTATCTCTGATGGGATTTGGATGAGAGCAGTCACAAATGCATTTTTCTAATGATGTGAGATGTGGAGATGTTGTGTCTATCAACTGTAAGTGGTATATGGTATAATAAATTTGGGAGTGTCAGAATGCAAGACTGTGAGTTTGAACTCTTGATTGTAACCAAATTACTTGTACATTCAGGTTTTACTCTCTCTAGCAGATATTGTGTATGCTTGAAAAAATTAAAATAACTCTATCATCACTTGATATCTGATGCCTGTTACAAAATATCTACTCCTAAGGTTGTACAGTACCGGGAAAGAGTTGTCATTCACCTTTCAAGGTTAGTAGATATATAAAAAATTCCAGCATTATAAAACTGCAAGATGTGGTGAAAGGAGCCCTACTTATACAGCTGCTGCAGAAACTGAGGCTTATCTAGCAAATTACAGAACATTAAAATTACAAAGCTAACACGCTTTGAGCCCAATTAGCAATACAAAAACTGATAGCTGTACATACATCAAAAAAATAGCCCTGTACATGCTTCACTAGCCCTGGAAGCTAATGCTGAGGAGCTGGAAGGGAGCTCAGAGCAGCATTTAAAGAAAAAAATAAAAAAGTGTGAGCAGGAGTTGCTCTATTTTGTGGCCTGATTTAAGGCTGCCACTTTCCAGCTGGATAGAAACTGTTCTGCTCTCATCCTTCGCGCTGTTTGGAAACAGAGACCCAGAGCCAAGATCTGATCTCATTCCTACTGGTAGAAGTATGCAGTAGCCCCACAGAAGCTACAGTCATTACTCTAAACTCACACTCGTGCACCCATGCGTGAATCTGCCCTGCATTATTGCACGTATTTCAGTATGAAGGATGGTGCTGTAAATATTGAAATGCCAGTTCCCACACTGATTTTTTCCCATTCTTAATATAGGCTTCCAAGCATGGCCTTCCCTCACTGCTGATTTTGTCTATCCCACCACCACCTTCCAGCTGGCCAACGTCACTTCTCTTTTTCCTGCAGCCGGATGGCTCTTTCCTCCCTTCTGTTGCCCTTATCATTGGCAATGGGCACCTCTTCTTTCCAACCAACTTTCTGATGCTGGCTGAAAGGAAGCTGGACCTTCTCCAGGCCTGGGGAAGCAATGCTGGTGGCTCTGTACACATCAGTGCTCACACCTGCCTAATGGTGTGCCATTCGCAGGTCCAAGCCTGGTCCATGTGGCCATCAGAAAGAGGGTGGGAGCCAAGGATTCATCCCAGTGAGCAGTGTAACTGGGTCTGTTCAGAACAAGGAGCTTTTAAGCAGCTTGAATATCAATAGGTAGCGCAGGAAAAGATGGAAGCTAGAGGGGGAAACTGCACTTATGCTGCATAAAACTGCTGAGCCTTTAATGAGGTATTTATTGCAAATAGTCATCAGCCAACTAGTTAAAAACCATCCTCAAGAAGTGCCTTTCATGCTGGTGAATGAAAGCAGTGGGAGAGTTTTTGTGCAAGATAAAGAGTGTGTCAAAGAATGTACGGACAACCTAATTCAAAGGTGTCAGTGCACGGTAGTCTTTGTCACAGCAGAACTGGTACAAGATTATCCTGTGAAGGGCACTTGATTGAAAGGAAAGAAAGGGTTTCAGAAAGCTAGATGAAGAGAGAGGGGAAATGGAAGAACAGAGCCAAAAGGTAGGGAAGAAGTTGTGAGAGGGGTGCAGGAGACATGTACATGGTTACTGAAAGAGAAAAAGGAAGGAAAAGAAGCAATGCTGCAAGAATGGAACAAAGGAGAAAAAATGGAAGTAACTGCAGTGGGAGGGTAGGAATGGAAAAGGGTGGGAAGCTCCAGCGGGAAATACTAGATAGCAGAGGAAGACTGAGATGGAAAAGAATGACAGCAGGATGAAGGGATAACTGACCTTTAACGGCCCATTTGGGTGCTATTTTTCGTGTGCATAAGGAAGTTGTAGGTAAGGGCTGTGTGAGGACACAGATGTGGACAGCACTGGGAGAAAAGCTGGAATACAGTGAGAGTAGATGATCTTGTGGGTAAGGCACTAGATTCAACCAGGAGCCTTGGGGTCAGACTCCTGGCTTCACCAAAGGCCAGGCATAACACTGTTGGGAAGAAGGCAATGCTGTTCAGCTTCATGGAAGTTTTGCTTTATATTTCTCACTGTTCTGCTTTTTTTCCACTCACATCACTGTGGGAAGTTAATGCCAATGACTTCTGTTTGTTTTCAGCATTTAACTGCAATAGGAAAGAAAAGCTGCCTCTAGGAAACCCTTCTCCTTAGGCTGTCTCTTTTGCCTTATGAAGCTGTCAACTCTCCAAGGCAGGCTGAGCACCTCCTAGTATCCCTGTGCAGCACTGGTCACAATCCCTACATGTTGTTGTGACACAAATACCAGTAGCAAGTTTTGATAGCAGCAGCCATACAAGCTTGCATTTAAATTTTAGCATTGTCAGAGGACGGATCTATCAAATGAGATACTGACTGTGTTGACACTGGTAAAAATGTATAAGAACTCTACTAAATTTCCAGTGTCAATAACTCCACTATATTTAACACTTCCATTTATTGGGTCAGTGGAAGACTGGAATCTAGGTTGGCTTTTTGTGTGTATATAGACTGTGTAAGCAACAGATTTTTCACTACTAGGTTTCTGAGAGGCATAAAATGAAAAGCTGGGTATGTTGACCTGCTACACAGCTGTGTCTAGAGCTGCTTTCAGAAGTTTTTGTGCCACGAGATTAAAAAAAAAAAAAAAAGAAAAAAAGAGATGTTTTTCTTTAAATACTGTCTCGCTGTCTCTTACCAAGCTTATCAGAAGCTTTCTGGATGCTACAGCATATTAGAAAAGCCATGAAGAAGACAGATAGTTTTAAGAGACAGTCATTTGGTTTGAATGGAACCTAGACATGCAGATCAATTCACCACACTGCCACTACAGCAAATGCTCAGGGCCATAAAACACATTACAAATCGGGAAAGCGGGGGATAAAATTAATCACTAGTCTGGCTTGCATTCAGAACTTCTTTTTCTCTCCTTCCGTGTTTCAGCTGAAAGACATTGAAACCTGTGAAACTGCTCCACTGAAATGTCCTCATTCCTGTACCACTTGGACTTCAGGTTTTTCCTATTCCCCACTCTTTTAGAGATGTCTGACAAAATGGAGTTGGTTGCATGCATTTCATGTTCACAAAGGGCAGCATGATCCCAGTTTTATACATGAGACTGGTTAAAAAAGACTCTGGATAATAAAGACATACTGTGCTATGCAGGGCAGATTCAGTACAGACCTGGAGACAGGGTACAAACTCAATGGGAACCCTAGTGAAGCCTGGAGCTTTCCCATTTTTAAAGTCCATCCTTCCTAGTTGCTCTGTCCAGCTATTATTTCACTCACTTTACAGCCTGTCTGTGCAGCCAGGCAAGCCTCTCTGAGCAACATACAGACACTCACACATACTCCCCAAATGCTGCCTTTTGGCAGCTGCCTATAGACCAAGAAGAGCAAGGCTCTGTAGTCAGAGGTGGAGTCTCTTCTGAAGTCCTGTGCGCTATTCCTGTCCAATTATGGCACTACCAAGAGACTTGACCATTTGAAGTATGATGAAGTGTGGTGGATGCTGACAGAGCCAAAAATTACGGGTCACTGAGACTCATTTTGAGAAATTTTATTTTTAAATTCCACCTCAGCCTTTGCCTCAGGAACATGTGGAAATCTCCCAGAAAAGTCATGTTCAAATCAGGGTGAGTTTCTGCCTAGTGGCACTGCTGAAATTCTCAGGGCACGGGCTTTGGTTTGCACCAAAGTGGAAAACCCAAACCACCTTCCATGAAACTCATAGTTAAAATGCAAAGCTAGCAGAAGGTGTTGGGATCAGGTAGAGGTGCAGCTGGAAGAACTCTCTTCCAGTAAGCTAGCAGCTCTCCTGGGAGCAGGGGAGAGGGGGCTGGCCAGCAGCGGCTCTCTCCACTCTTTGTAAGAGAAGATGGAATGGCTTGTTAGGCTCTGGTTACTATGGGACATGGCTGAAGCCTGACCCGGTTTATGAGCCAAGCCCCAGTCTTAAGAATTGAATAGAAAAACTTACTCAGACCTCAGTGGGACCTGGGTTTGGCCTAACATGCTTTATTTAGAGTCTTGAGTGAGGGAAAATTTTTCTTTAGATTACAGTTGAAGGATTCTTGAGTTTCAGCTTAAGTCTTATGGTGGCAGTGTATTGCACACTCATATTTCTTTCTTTTTCTTGAATAAATCACTTTTCTCTCATACTTAGCCTCTGACCAAAACCTGTCTGCCTGAACCGCAGTAAACCTGGCTGGTCAGTGATACCTTTGCTGAAAGCAATCTGCTCCAACCACACCATGCATGCGCTGGCTGACCCCCAGGCTGCCACATCTCTGTCCCCCATGCCCTGCCCCCCTCTTGCTCCAGGTACCTGGTAGGGAGCAGAGGCTTTGGGATTGAAGGGATACAGAGGCTGTAAATACATGTTTCTGTAGCTGTACTTCTGAGGCACAGGGATTTGCTGGAGCTGGGGCCAGAATGAGCAAGCTGTGCTTGAGTCTATCAGATTTGTCAAGTACAGATGTGATAATTCCGCTGCAACCACAAAAGCATTTACAACCGGAAGTGTTGCAGCTGTTGCTTATTAGCATTAGTACAAATTATGTGAAGCAAATTGTTAGCAGTCATGTTTCCATAATATTTAACTCATGGCAGTGAATAAAAGTGGTTCTTTTTCAAGCAAAATGTCAGATTTCCAAGGGAATCAATTTCCAATTGTCCATGAAGGGAGCATGGATTGGAGAACAGCATGCAACTACTTCAAGGCATCAGAGGCAATGTGTGCAGCTACTTGCCGCCTTCTCTGGTAAAGGTGTGTGAATTTGGGACCATATTTCTTGGTGAGAAAAGGAAAATCCCTATGGCTCCATATGACCCAGTTGCCAGTGACAGGGTGTAACAGTGCATGGCTGTCGTGTTTTAACTCTACCTCAGCCAAAAACCATCACATTCCACCCCATTATGGAGCTGCAGCAGTAAAGTTCTGCACACAGAAGTGCTTGGAAAGGGAAGGAGGATCTTGCTGATCTGCCATTTGCCTGAATTTTCACCCTCAATGGGCTTCTTGTGACTTACTTTCCTAGCAACCCCAAGCCTGTTGATGTGGAAGCAGCCTGTGCCAGCAGGGTAGTCCCATAACACAAGCTCAAGAAGGTGAATTTGGAGACAAAATCCGCACTGCAACAGACTGAACATGCAACCGACTGAAGGTGCAGCCTGAAACCCTGGGGTGAAACCTGCATGTGTCTGACAGCAAAATCCCCCAGACCAGATCTCTGGGAATGACACCTCTCTCCAGCCAAACCAGTTTCAAACCAGGGTAGTGGCTGGTTTTGGTCCTTCCATACCTGCTGCCTTGCTGGGTCAGCCAGCAGCAGCCAGTCCTTTCTGGCAACTCCTCTGCCCCCCTCCTTGCTGCTTTGGGAAGAAGCAAGCAACTAGCCCTGGGGAGGGAGGCTGTAGTTTGGAGAGGGAAAAGGCCTGAAAGGCATTTATTTTTAATTAATAAAAAGGGGGCATTTAATTCTTGCCTGCCTTTCCAGTGCTGAGGGAGGATCAGTTGTATCCAGGCAGATGTCTGACTCCGGAGATGCTCCTCTGCAGGGTGAGCTGAGGGGTCATTCACAGGTTGCTCGAAGGACCCAGGGGATCTCCCTCATGATGTCTTTTTTCCAAACAGAAGCTATTCAAATGAAAAGAGAGAGAAGGGAGGCAAAAAAAGAAGGCACTAAATAATTAACTGAGTGGTTTGGGTATGTTTTGGGTAAGTAAGAGCTGCCAGATTCCTCCCTGAGCTTGCGCAGCCTCCAAACCGTGCAGCCAGAGATGGAGGGGTGCTGCACCCCGTGAGCAGGAAGCGACCATGGGGTGACTGTGCCAGGAAGAGAGGAATGGGCATCCAGGGCTGCCAGGAAGAGAGGAATGGGCATCCAGGGCTGCTGCAGTCAGGACCAGGCTTCAGAGAATGGTGTGTGCTTCTGCTGCTGATCCAACAGGGGCATCCTTTCCACACAAAAACTTTATCAGCCATTTTCTTGTTGTTTTGCTAATTATTGCTGGTTTTGCTAATAATGCCATTTAATCTCTCACAGCCATCCGTTCATTATGAAGGAAGGACGTGTAACTCATGAAGACTGCTGACAACCTATAGCAATTCAGCCATCAGTTTAAGGGCAATAACAGCCCAGAGTGATGCTTTACATGCTGGTCCCAAGGGTGCCTGCCTGCATTAATCACACTGAGCGAAGCTGCTAACGCTGCAAAGGCTGCTGCACTCCTCAGCCTGCCAAGCGAGACAGTGGGCTCAGAGAGGTGGAGGCATTCCCAAAGGCATTTCTTGAGATGCAATTAGGTCTGGCTGGGGAAGGAGGCATTTGCTGGTGCGAGAGAAGAGGCTGTGATGGCAGGTGGATGGGAAGGCAGAGAGGCTGGCCTGTGTTGGCAGCTGAGGCTGAGCTGGTCAGCCATGTGAGATCCAAGAAGATGGTCTGCCAGGGAGCACTGGCTCTGTGCTCCCAATACACTGTAACCACCATTCAAGCAAGGGAAGAGTGGTCCCCAAGTCCTTGGACTTTGACTGCTTGCTTCTTTTGAAAAAGAAAAAAAAAAAAAAAAAGAAAGCTCACAAAGAATTGAAAATGCCTGGAGCAACCAAAGTGCCTTTTGATCCAGCTATGAGTGCTTAGAAGTAAAAAAGAGGCACATGTGTTGCTTTTAAAGGTAGCGCACATCTACCCACCTGTTGGGAACAGTTAAAAAATACAACTGGGTTGGCTACAGTCTGAGGGGAGAGCTGTGAAAGCAATAGCAAGTGAAGTAATTTGTACAAGTGACGTCTAAAGCAGCAGCCAATGGAGAAGCAGCTGACGTGCATATTCTTGTTCTTTAGTGCCTGTTCTGAGGAAATGGCCTGACACCCTTGGCAGAGCAGAGCTGCTTAACTACCTTCACTGACAAGACTTGAAAGAGAAAAATTGGGTACAATTGCTATATTACTGCAATTGCAATAATGTTTGTCTCCTAATTGCCTCTCAGTGAAAAAAAACAACCCAACACCATGCAATGAGGAATTTTTGTCATAAGCATTACTTACATGTAAAATGAATCCACTAACTGCCTCCCCTGTGAAAAACAGAACATCAAATATCATGATCTGGACAATCCTGATGTGCCTACAAGTGTGATATCAAATGAGATGGCACCACTGACTGCGTACATCAGATACACACATGAAAACTATTTCAGCATATTAAGTCATGTGTATGAACATCATTACCACCATGGAGTCTCTTCCTACTGTGATGGTATGATCAGACCTCTCAGTTGTAACATCCAGAGTAGGGGCAGGGAGTGGAAAGAAGGGGTGAGGCACAGAACAGAATGGGAAGGATTCTTCCTTAGGAAAGTCTAGTTCTGGGTTGTGTTTTTTTCTCCCACTCTCAGAACAAAATGTGAATCTACAGATCCTCCAGGAAAATACAATAAAATGCAAAAATATTATTGGAACAAAAATGTTCCACTTCCAAAATGTCAAAATGATGTTTTGACACTACTGAAAGCTGTAGTTTCAGTTAAATAGAATTTAATGTTAGAAAGTGACATGCTTTTATGAAGAGTTTTGATTTTGACAAAGTGGGATTTTCCAGCATTGAAGCCATCTGATAAAGTCTAGCCAGCTCTGACTACTGATATATTACAGCAAGGTGGAGTTCTAAGTGAAGGAATTAAAATCACATTTTGAAAAAGAGGTTAACTAAGTTCATAATTATGAGGGGGGGAAAAAAAGAGATTGTTTGAGGACTCTCTGAAGGTGATATTACTAATACAGCAAGATTTTTACATATTTTGGGAATGTAAGAGTGAAAAATTAACTGTAAAGATTTGTTGTTGATGAAAAGTCACCTCTGTCTCAACCAGATAGGTGACCAAAGAAATTTTCTTTCTTCATACCACATACACAAAGTGCTGTGGATGGGTGTTGTGTTACAAGCATTGGCACATTTAGGGCTCCCTATATGACGTCACTCAATGACATACAAGACTTTTCATTTAATATGGTTGTTCAGCTATTCCTACTTAGGGTGTTTCAACATGCAGACAGGATTCATTGAAAGCTGGTCAGTCCTGTAAAGATCCAACCCCATAAATTTATGTCAAGATTTTTAAATTAGGAGAGTAGTCCCCAGGGGTTTAGGGAAAATCTTGTAGGATACTGTTTCTCCTATTTTTAAGGATTTCCAGGATTAGGTCCTTGAATGGATATCTTTTTGAAGGAGTTCCAGTCTAGCAACATGCATCAAGTTGAATTTTATTTCATGAGGTATTTTTGGTAACATTCTTTTCTACATAAACAGGGTAATCTTGCATATTATCAGGACCCTGTTTCTCCATTCCATTGAGCTAAATAGCTCTAAAATCACCTGCATGACTTACACACACTTGCTGCCTCTCCTTGTCATGCACTAAGGATTTGAACTACATGGATATGTCCCTTCATAGTCGTCCTTTGTGGATGAAAGCAAGGACATACCCATTTCACAGATTACTTCCGCAGCCTGAGACCTGTTTTCTCCCCCTCAGTTACATGGAGTGTCAATGAGCACCTTTTAGATTTGTGTAAGAGGCAGAAGTGAATTTTTAATTCACTTGAAACAGAAGCTGAAAGCCGCAGCACAATCAGGAACCAACCCTACAGCATCTGTCCTGGGCCTAATCGTCCTTGCAAAGTGCAGAGATGTGCCCAGGTCCTTGTGAGGAGCGATCCCGCCTTTTTTCCTCATTTTATAGAGACGCAAACCAAAACAAACCCAGAAATTCATATTTTTCTTGGAGTGCCACAAACTGTATGCCAGACTGAGGTGGCTCAGGGAAGGGAGCTGACAGCTGTGCGCGCCAGACACCGTGGGAGCCATCCACCCCCTCTTTGGTGTGACGGGAAACATCCTGTCAGAAACACTCTCTGCATTTGGGCTTTTCTTGAATTAATTATCTGCAAACGGTGACGGGCGCATCCTGCTGGGAGCCCGTGATTCCTTGGCGGTATTTATGGGTGTGCTCGACAGGAGAGTCACGCCGGTCAAAGCTCATCAGACAGAAAGCACCGCGGCATCAGAGTTCCAGCCACAAGTCCGCTAGGGCTGCTCCCTCTAGCGGGAAAAAGAACTTCAACTGGGCGGGAAAAAAACCTTCCCCTTCCTCTTTCTTTCTTTCCTTTTCTTTTTTTTTCAAGAGAATAATTCAAGTTTTCCAGATAGTGCAAGACACGGGGCAGTTCCCATCGCACAAAAGGTGACCACACGCTGCACGTTTCCAGCCCTTGAAAATGGAGAGCGGAGCTGGTGCCCAGGCAGTGCAGGTCAGCGATTATTCCTCCGAGGCAGGCTCGTGGCAAGTGAGGGACTCTTGGTTTGTCTTCTAGCAGTCCTCAGCATATGCTGTAGCTGTGTTTGGTTTTGATTTCCCACTTCTGATTACAAAAATAGGACTTAATATAATCCTAATAATATTAATGATACAAAATAATTATTGTAATTATATACTTTTTGGCAAATTATTAACACAAAGCAGCCCAAAAGATCCCATTGGATTAAAAAAAGGTGACAATGCACAAATGTTAAAAAAGACAGTCTTTGATAAAAAAGAAGGAAAAGTAATCTTCAAATGAATGCATTTCTGTAAGGCAACATGTTACCTTTAGTCTTGCACCTAGATTTAGCTCAGATTCTGTTGTTCAAGAAATTGTTAGAACTTGGCTTGCTTGAGCTTATCAATGTGGTAACACAGTTTCAGAGCTGGTCCCAGTTTCAGCCCCAGGTATTTCATGATCATGTCGCTTTTCAGCAGTAACAAAGCATTGCCATCAATTTCCTGGTTTCAAAAGAGAGTAAGAGAATCAAAATGTGTTAGCCCCCCTTTAATTGCTATGTCCTGACACATTAAACAAGGTGAATTAGAAACAGCATGTCGTTTAGGGTAGAGCTACCTGAAATGTCATGCATTTTGAAATTTCATTAAAAAAAATTGAAATCTGAGGTGTGATAGAAGGAAGCTGTAAAGGAAGGTTTAATTAAATACTACTTTTAGTTCTTCAAGGAACTATAAGATTAGTCTAGGTTTTCAATTTATTTTGCAATTAAAAGGAGATTTTTTAAAAAATCAGGGTTGCTCTAAGCACAATTCTGAGAAAAGTCAGTCAAGCTTGAGAGAAAGGCTATGAATGATGGAGAGAGTGAAGGATATAGCCACATTAAACTGCTAATGAACACCTCTGGATCTCGGTTCCAGCCTTGTCCCCAGCTATCTGCATGTTTCACATAGCTGCAGTACCCTTACATCCAGTGATGTGAGTGTATGCGTATATACATATGGTTTTTCTTCTTAAATTGAAGACTGTAGTAACTCACATATTTAATTGCATTTATTAGTAAAATTTGCTAAATTTTAATTTAAGTGGAGGAAATTGCCACTAAGTTCAGCTTTTTATCCCAGACCTGTTGGCTTGAAAACCTTTTGAAATTACAAAATGCTACTACAAAAGTAGCCGGAGCCCACAGAGAAACAGACTGTCTTTTACTATGGACTGTGGAACACAGAAGCTTTCAGCTATATTGCCCTTGGACCCAGAGCTTGTCTGGTTTTCCTGTCCATGTTAGTGGATTTGCCAAAAAATACCACCCATCCCCACAGTTTCCAACACACTCACACTCTTGGACTGTCAGAGCTAAAACATCCCAAGTGCTGTGTGTGCGTTCATACACGTACACAGATACACACCCCAATGCTGTACAGATTGTATTCCGTAGTTTTGATAGTCAGATCTTTCCACTGTGATCCATTGCCTACTTATTAAGCAATGCTATGGATCCTAATTTGCCCTGATCATTATTATTCCATTCAGTAGGTGATTTATCTAATGAGCAGTTAAGGTCACTTTCTGATTAACTCAATCAATTAATGCTCTTCATTTTGCAACCCCCACTCTATCCATAATAGAAACTCTCTTCACCTCCCCACTCTCCTTGCCATTATTTTAAGGAAGCTAAGGTAAAGTAAGAATAAATGTTACATATAATTACTATTTGCATAAGAAATAAAGTAAGAACTCCTTTAACTGTGGTGCCATAGGGTAAAAACCCTGTCAAGGGTCTGGTGTGGAGACAGCTCTTTCTAAATGTTGAGTTCAGCATTTTATTATTTCCATTATTATTACTGTGTAGGGGTCAAAATTAAACTCCATGACAATAGTATACCAGAGGGAGCATTTATATCCAATTAAATATCCCATATTAGCCGTTTCCCTGTGCAGATTCTTGGCTTGACTTCTTTACAGTATTACTGTGTCAGCCCTTTTAAAAACAATTTAAAAAAGAAGACTTTGATAACGTGGTTCTTACAACTACAATAGCCCCAAGAGATCTTGAACCAGGTCTGGAACTGGTAAAATTCAGTGCCATCCATGCCACCTTTCCCCTCCTCCATTTCCCTTCCCGCAATCTTTCTACCAAGTCTTTCCTGCTGATAGAGTCTGCATGGGCTCTCACACAGTCTGCTACAAGGTCCCTGGCCAGGGCAGTGGCTCCTTTCCATGAGACCAAAAGCTCTGTCAGGGGTGAGCTCAGCTGTCCTTGGCACACAGACATGCTGAGGGAGCAGGGAATCACAGAAAGGAGCTTGTAGGAAATATCTCTTTGGTGGACACTCTCAGGAGCTACCTGTGACAGAGCTCCTTGGGTATCTTGGCATGAAGCAAAGCTTCTGCTCCTGGTGGGAAGAGCAGACAGAGCCACGACAGCCTGCAGAGCCTGTTGTGGCAGTGAAGGGTGTGGGCTGCATGCTGGAAGAGCTGGCTCCGAGGACTCAGGTCAACGCCCAAACAGCCTGATAGAGCAGCGGGAAAGCACTGCATGCAGGATACATCCTCCAGCTGTTTCCTTCCTGCTGATCCCACCAGCCCCTCTCTCCCAGCACAGATGAGCTGATTGCCAATGCAACTATTTCAGGCCATAGCTGGGCCTTGTCAATGACAGTAAGTGCTTCTAAGTAAATTATGCACCTGCTGCACAGAAAGATTGAACATACAGGAAGATATGGCTGGGGTTAACGGACTAATCACTTGTCTTTCACCCCTGGGGTCTTTGTGTTAATCCAGATGAGGTTTGAAGGCTGAAAAATTGCAGGGACATATATAACTCAAAGGTGTAATTGAATTGAGTTGTGTGGCAATCATACCCAGGTTCTCACACCTATGGCATATTTTACAAGGAAACCCATGATAAGTAGAGCCCATGGGTGCTGGGTGTGCAACAAAGGATGACAAGGACAGCCTTTAGTGGCAATTTAGCTTGATCTCTTTGGTCACAGAGCAGCTGCGGTATCATGGCATTCCCCAGTGCAGCTGGCCCATGACTGCCTGGAGTATTCCCCTGCGGTACTGCTACATAAAAGCACCTTGTGCCATGCTTTGCTACAAATGGAAACTAGACAAAATCAGTGCTCCTGCACTACCCATATTTTACAAAACAAAGTTTAAAAGTTTGTGTTTTTTTCCTTTGGGTTGTACCTGTGTGCCTCAGACCATGTCAGTTCTCACTCCCTTGCATGAAGATTGTCTCTTGATGCACAGCACCTCCTGATATTCTCAGAAACTCATTCTATAGCAAGTTCCTGCTTGTTTGTCTGCCTGGTTGCCCACATGGACCAATATAGGCCATGTTTTCCTTATCAGGTTGCAAGGCAGAAGGCAGGAAAAGCAGGCCAACACCTGACCTGTACTTGCAGATTTGGCCCTACACTGCTGTGCCTGCTGTTGTAGTCATCCCATAGACCTGTCTACAGAAGAGAGATGGCCACAATACCTTCCTAGGGTGAGCAGACACCAAGGCCTCTGTGTCCATGTTCATCTGCTCCTCAACCACCTCCTCTCCTCAGTATCTGGAAACCCTGCACGTAGAGTGTAGCTGGAGGTCTGTTTACCTCCCTCAGCTCTCATCTGCAGCCCCACAGCCCCGCTTGCCTCTGCTGGCACAGGGGCAAGGGGTGATCAAGACATAGGTCCAGGCACCTACATGAAAAGTTATGACCTCCAGCTGAACACAAACAAGTCACTTTTAGGGTAAAATCCATTTTTCACAGCCAGATTGAATTGATTAAGGAGAGATAGAGAAGGCCAAAAATGCTAGTAAATACATTGGTGTCTACTCCTTATACAGCAGCAGAACAAGAAACTCCAGATCAGACAAGTTTAAAGTCTTCCCCTTTACTAATTAAGGATAATATAATTTCCATTACTGGAGGTTGCCTCACAAAAGCAACTATCATATCCTCTAGTGAGTCAGCAGGTCTGTTAAATTTGGTTATGTAGCTACATAATACTGAGGGGAAAAAGATTAAAATATTGGCTGTTTTGGGTTTCTCCTGCTAAATATCTAGAGACACATTAAAAATGCTCTTCAGAGGAGAATCATATGTATCTTGTGAAAAAAATTGTCATTGAAACGAGGCTTTTTTGTGCCAATCTGACAACGAAAAATGAGCATCAGATCCTCAGCGCTTTCTTTTAAGCTTGGCATAGAAACAATTTATGCTGGAGTAGCTGGGAACAAATAGTGAGCATTTTCTAAAGACACTGTTAGGGTTTCCCCATTGAAGTATAAATAGTAACATAGCATAGTGTAGCATAGCATAGTATAGACAAAATTAGAATAGAAATAGAAATAGAATAGAATAGAATGGTTTCAGGTTGTAGGGACCTACAATGATCTAGCCCAAGTGCCAGAGCAATTCAGGGCTTACCAAATTACGCCGTGTTATTAGGGACACTTTCCAAAAGCTTCTTTAACACTGACAAGCTTGGGGCATTGTCCATCTCTTCACAAAGCCTGTTCCTGTGTTTAACCACCATCTCAAGGGATAAGTGAAATTTCTTTAGCCCAAAACCCCCAGAGGTGCTGAACTCCTTGCCAGGACCTGCATTCAACCTGGCTGAGAACAAGCACTGCCTATAGCAGCCCAAGGCAGCTGAGGGGCTGTGTGTGTGACATGTCCTGGCTATCCCTTGTGACTTAAATTACCTAGAAATGGCAAGGGCAGCCATCTACATACATGTTTTCTGAAGAGCTCCACGTGAGGGCCTAAAGCTTGAGGGTCTGCATCCTTCACAAACCAAACCACATCCTCCACCGTCCAGGTCAAAGGATTCTTGCTTGATGGCCGAGCTGCATCTTGTTGTTCAGGTGATGGACTTGAGGCTATCGGTACAAAAAAGCCCACAACAGTGCGTTACAATGGCATGCAGAGGTTTCCTCGGTTTGTGAATGTGCAGGGCTTTGGCAGCCTCACTGCAGCATTGGACATTGGATCTGTGCAATATCAGTCTGAGATGGTGGCACAGGGAGAAAAGGGGACTTGGAGCAGTTTCCAATCTGACTGCTTATTGGAAGACATGATCCCATCTGGTGAATTGTGTTAAAAAACATGAAACCCTCAGGTCCCTGCTGGGGAAGGAAAAATGTGCCAGCTGCCAGGCTCTTAAACTGAGCTGCCCCTGCTGTCTGATCTGCAGCAGCGGGGATCTTGGCTCAAGAAGACACTACCCTCACACCTGGAGAGAAAATTCTTCAGCACTAAACAAAGGAGTTTGCCATTGAATGCAAAGGCTAGAGTATAAAATCACAATTTAGCAAATAGATTTTTTTTCTTTGCATTCAGATATTCATACTTGTTTTAGAGCTTAGCAGGTTTTCAGTCCATATCTTCCTAATCTAAGTCTCTTACAAAGCTGATGGTCCCCAGTGAATGCCAATTTGGAAAGTTACTAAAACATGTGAAGATGAACATTGCACATGTGACTTTTTAATGGTGTAAGCCCTGGATGATTTAAGGTGACTGCAGCTTGCTGTAGCTTTAAATCAAGTGAATTAAGGCACATTGGAATGAAAGTGCATTTATGTTTTTATTCTTAGTCTCTGCAGAATTATAAATCTCAATCTCCACCTGAATATAATTTGTACCCCCACTTATGCTGCTTCTCTATGACTAGAACTTTATTATGCTAGGTTACAAGAAAGCTGTTTCCGTTTGTTTATATCCACACAAAGGAAACTTTGCATTAGCAGGCAGCAGCACACAGATATATTAAATGTTACTTGCTCACAACTGCTCATCTCCTTCTGTCAAGGCCTAGTTTTTAATGAGAGATGTGCAAATGGCAAGCAAGTATGCACTACAGAAGACCAGAAATCAAACAGAAGAGTGCATGTAGAGGGAGACCACTGATACCTAAACTAGAGCATGGAAATGCCCCAAGGAGCCAAGAGGCAATCAGAACTGCAGAGGAGAGAAGGGATGAGCTCTCCAGAGAAATACTGATCTTATAAAGACAGATGAGATGTGTGAGAATCCCCAAGCAGGACTCAAAACATGATCCTAAAGCACATGAGTAAATGAGCTGGGTTGGGTTTGGGGCTTATGTAGATTGTCATTCCATCGACTTCAATAGAGCTCTGCTAATTTATATTAGCTGAGACTCTGCCCATATATGCCCAATAATGTGTTTGTGTGCATATTGGTCCTTTTTTTCGTGCCACCATGCTCATCTTACAGTCTAATGTGATGAGGTATATTTGGAGTTACTCAGGATGAACTCCAAAAAGCAGCAGTGCTATGAATGTGCAAATCTGGTCAATGGTTTTCATAATGAGATGAGATGTAAATATCATGATAATTGCACTCTCATTTGCTAAGTCACTGTTCTGGATACAAAGGACAAGGAACAGCCGCAGGTCCTTTTAATTAGACAGCGAAGACTGGTGTTTGTATGGACTCCGGTGACCCTGGGCTCCACTCACAGAATAAATGCAATACACAAGGGTACAGACACCATCTGGAGCCTTTGGCATGAAACAATGAAGACAGAGAGAGCAAAATGAACAGGATAATCTTGGCCAACCCCTGGATCACCAGTAACATTGAGGAACTTTTTCACAGACAAGTGAGAGAACTGAGACTTGTCTTGGAGACAGAGGGGTATTGGACACTACACCACCTCAAACCAAAGGTCAGGAAAAAGACCAGACTTTTGCAAACTAGGTGGAAAATAGAGGGAGGAGAGAAAGGTTTGGCTGTGTCCAAAAGATTGCAGAAGTTTCTATGCTAGTGCCATAACATGGTCAGGGGAGATGTTGTGCCACTACCAATGATCCTGTTTCTTTTCCCTTGAATTTGTATAAATGTAAGGAAAGTCCAGAGGACTTAGCCTGGGATTTACACTGGGAGCAGAAAGGGCAGCCTGCAGCCCAGTGACTCTTGCCTGCAACCTGCCCAGGAAAGGGCAAAGGGGAGCAGAGAGCCCCAAGTGCAGCTGGGAGCCTTCCCAGGTATTGGAAGTATCTGTAATAAAAGGAAGGGGGATGAGAAGAAAAGGTTGAAATGACAGGGTGAATCTATTCACTCCTTTGCAATCTAGCAATCAATAGCATAAATGTGATTTCTGAAAGACAAATATATAAATGACCTTTCTAAAGAGACTACATGCCTAGAACTCTTCCAGACCCTAGCAGGTGAAGATAACCCTTTCAGATCCATGCCTGAGATATAGTATAATATCATAATATAAAAACAAGAATTATTTTTTGATACTAATTCTTCAAATATTTTTGTCTTTATTTACCTACATAGTATCAAATTTTGGATTCTCTGCTGCTTTTTCATGAATTAAGGTGTGTTATTTTACTTGTGTAAAAAGAGCTGCCTTTAAATGTTATTAATGAAACAGATACCCCCAGTTTGTAGCAGTTTTTAGCTGGTGAGTCTGGAAACAATCTGTTTTTCCATACATTTTATAATTTATTTTGTTGATTAATTTGTTTGGCTTTTAACATTTTAGCTTACATATCTGAGCGTAATTTCTCTATTTGCAAAAGAAAATAGATCATTTCATGTCCACAGAAAGGCATGGGGTTTCTTTCAATAGCATCACTTTGGTGAAAGATTATATTAAGCACAAAAGTGTTTGATGGGAGCAGGGCAAGTACTATACATTTTTTTCATATCTGAAGGTATTCACACTTAACCTAAGAATGAGATAAATGAGGAAGTCTCATGTCTCCCGGGTATCCTATGCCATCCTGTCATCAGAATTAATCAAGAAGATAATGAATAGTCAGATTACAAAGAGATGGGAGTGCTTGCGACCAATAATTATTTTTAGAGATCATAATCTAGGTCAAATCCAATTTCCTGTTTTTGACAGGTGGCAAAAATTTGTCAAATTAATGGAATGGGATATGGAAATTTAGGTAATCAGAGGGAAGCACTTTCCCCTCCTGCCTCAAACGATATTGGGGAAGGACAGTGAAGAGGTTGCTCTGCAGGGGAAGCTTTGAATGCATCCCAGTCAAGACCATTGCCCACACAGAAACAGCTGGAATTACCAGGTCAGCGGCCAAAACCAAGTGAGGGAAAGAGGTGGCCTGGCTTGGTCTGAGTTTTCACCCCACACAGGCTTTTCTCTGCCGCTCACCTCTAACCTCTGGACCTTCCTGAGAAGGAGAATCGAGATGGAGCCAACAGCCAAATGGCTGCAGAGGCATGACAAGGAAATAAAAGGCTAAGATGGAGTTAAACCTGCAAAAGGAGGAAAGACAAATAACAGACTCCCTAAATATGTTCTTGGCAAACAAACAGAGCCCAGAGGGAGTACAGTCATTGATAGATAAGAGTGGAAAGGGAGTGACAGATGAACTTTAATATTGCTGCAGGCCTAAATGATTTCTTTGCCTCAGGGGAAGGGGGTGGGAATGAAATTTTAAAAGGTTCTCTCTGATTGCACTGGAGCAGATAATAAGGAGCAGCAGATCTACTGAAACTAAGCAGAAGTAGCAGACCCTCAAAGGCATAGAGAAATGGGAATTATTTTAAAAAACAAATCACCACCCACTATAAACAAGGAAAGGAGGGAGGCTTTAAGATACTTTTCTAAAATTCTAGGGCACACCAAGCAGGAGAAGAAGAGATGCATAGAAAAGCGGGTGTCTGGGAGAACACAGTTACAGGATTTTGGGGAGGGGGCTGTGGTTGACAAGCTACAATGAGCAGAGAGCTCTGCAAAGAAGATCGGCCTCAGCACATCGGTTTGCACTGGCTGGCCCTTGCAGGACATGTCGAGCACCACCTGGCTGGTGTCCTCCACCTTGCAATGTGTCACAGAGGAGTCCCTGTCGCAGCAGTGTAGCAGCTGCTCTCACTGACAGCGCAGCACGCACTACGTGGGGATGCAACATTGCAGGTGCTCCTCTGCCCACTGCAAGAGCAGTCCAGCATCCAGCTGCATGAGACATGGCCATGGGCATTAAATATTGATCTGGCCTTTTCTTGCTTTGCCTCTCTTTTGTAGGCAAAACAAAAAGGCAGCTCACTGAAAGCACTGAAACTTTCAGATTGAAATGTTCTCAAAAATTAGTGGGCAGGCTGTATTTGCTGAACACAGTGCTGAGGCTCACAATGCCATCAGCAGCTCCTTAGCCTTGGGGAAGTGCTGGATCTGTCCCCTGTGAGCCGCTTGCTGCATTATTCTGGAAAGAGAAATTTCAACCCCCATGCCCCCAAAATGTTTTCAGGAAATATGTGTACTAATAAGCAGGATTCCCTCTTTAACAAAGACCCTCAGGTGATAATAATTAACTGCTAATACTGGATAATAAAATCTCCATAAAAATAACAAGCTACAGGGCAAGGTTAAGGTTATTATACTGTGGTTGAACACACAATTCTTCATACGTGGGATAAAGGCTTTGTCTGTTATGTAAGCAGGCTTGGAAAGGTTTATGATGTCCTTGACTATTCCTTCCCTGATTTAAAAGCTTCAATTTGGCAAATGATGACAGGAAAGTGCATGTTTATCTGTTTGCAGCCCCAACTGGCTTTCTGAAATGAGATTTTTAATTTTTTTTTTCTGAATTTTTTAGCATAATCAAGGAGAATTAGGCATCAAGCTTCCGATCACATTAATGAGAGCTTTGAGGTTTAATCTCATCCATTCCGCTTGAAAGACATGTTCTGCTATGCACTGAGATATGTTTTATGGTTATGGCTTTTTCCATTATATTTGCTCACCATGATAAATAAGGCAAGCTATCTTTCAAAACTATCCATAAATAAATAGGATTGGTTTGAGGTTTCAGAGATAAATTCTTCCTCTTTTTAATGAGCCCATCTCTGCCTTGTAAGTATACAAACTGAAGAGGATAAGAACAGAGACTGACATGCACCACTTACTCATCTTTACTTACTTATGATTCAGCAACATATAAATTATGCCTAGAAAGAAGAAAAAACAAATGCACAGATTCCAAAGAACTTTGCAAGAGAGACTTTGTGAAGACAGTAATCAAACTCCAGTGTAGCTGCACTGTGGCAATTGCAGAAAGGTATATTTTTAAAGTCTGGAATTGCCAGTAGAAGTGGAGGCAACATGGTGGGTGAAGATAATTTCTTTCTGTGAAATAATACAGTCTCTAATTTTAAGGAGGAGTGGGCAATGCTTTGTAGGACTCTGGTGAGAATTCCAGTGTTACAGAGCTGACACTATGGCAAAGGACCCAGCTTCTGCTGTGGACTGCAGGAGACTCTGCTGGAGGCTCCAGAAAGCAGCTGAGATGTTTAGAGGAAGTGTGATGGATGGTGGTGGCACAAACATGCATTGGCTGTCTGTGCTGCCATACACTGGTGGAACACAAGGGATTGGTACAGGGGATTGTTAGGGACCTTGGCAGCAAACCCTGTACGGGTTTCTGTGTGCTGCTGTGGTACACCCTGATCTACAGTGGGTGATACCGGGACTAATAAATGCCTAAAAATTAAGAAAACCCCAACAATATCAATGAATCCATAACCCTTTTTTATGATGTTCACCACATACCTTTCTGTTTTAGGAAGCCTTTACTGTTGAGGTGGCCAAATGACCCACAAATCCCAGAGGAACTAGGCTGTGCAAGTGTCGAGTGATTGTGACATAAAATTACTAAGCTGTTTTGGGATGAGTGCTGTAAACCACAGGTATTATATGTAGCAGTTTCAAGTAACTTGTGACTGCTTCAGAGACATTCATGTCATCAATGCCTGGTTCAAAAACAATCTCTTCCTCTTGCTCCTCAAAGTGCTTTTAAGCTAGAGAAATACCTGTAAAGCCTATTGTATGACCACTCAATGACTTTTTTGTTGATTCAGTTCTGGAAAAAACATGTGCCATATTTCAGCCTTTCATTTTGTAAAGACTGTGGATTTTGTGGGGAGTCACAAAAAAGGAGATGGAGGTGTCTCCTGAAGCTTAGCTTCCTGCTCAGGACTACGTGGAGGTTTCACAAGATATTGGGTGAGACTGGGAAAGGGTGACATTCAAAGCCAAAAACAAAAAGGGAAAATAATGCAGCTGAACAAGCTTAAGAAACTCTGATGTTAAGCTTCAGTGCCTTGAACATAGTTTCTGTCCCTTGATACCACGGGTTTTCTCCATACAATGCATTCTTAAGCACAGAAATTTTGTGTATGCTGAAAATGCACAAGGTGCTCAGTAAGCCACCAAGTGATTCAGAGAAGAAAAATCTGTGAAGGGTTACTAAGTATAAATCTACCACCTCTGGCTGAGGAAGTCCTTGAGCCACAAATTTCTGAAGGCAGGGAGGATAGCAAGGATGCACCACCATCTCTGCATTTATCCCTTTCCTTGGGGCATGCTGGAGACAAGATGTGTGGCTAGACAGACCTTTGCTCTGAACTGCCCTGGCTCTTCATATTTACTGCAAAGAGATAATGACTGATCCCAAGCAGAATGATAAAGATTTTTAAAGCAAGTGAGTAACAACATTGTTAAATCTTGTCGCCTCACAGCTGCCGACTATAAAGCTTGATGAAAGGGTCCCAGTTCTGCTAGGAGGCTCTAAGGAAGTGGTGGGAGAGGGGTAAATGAATCCTCTGCACAGGGAGCCTCTTGTCCTCTCAACACCTGATTATGCCATCCTGGGAGGCACTGAACAAGATCTGAAAGAAAGCGGTGTTTCATTTCCTTTCCTTTGTAACTGAGGCCACCAGTTCCCAGTGACAACCTTTTACAAGTTGTTTGCTGTAGTGAATTTCTATACTATCCACTTTGCCTTGAGTAAAGTTGATTCTGTAAGTAAAGAATGAGATAATTATGAGAACAAAACACTTATTGGTGGTCTGTCTAACACAGGGCTAAACCAGGGAAACAAGTGTGTGAAAATAGTAGCAAAGTCAGTGATGGGTTTGGGTGGGTATTGAACATTTAAGAAAGCAAACTTAGATAAACAAATGAAAAATACGAGGATAAATACTTGTAATACAAATTTTGGAAGAATAATGTTCTAAAATAGTAAATAGTGGAAGTTCAGGAACAAGAAATAATACGTGTGTTGGGAAGATGAGGGATGTGAAGGCGTTAAGCAAAGATTAAGCAAAGGATACTGGAAAGAGGCTCTGGAATGGCTTCCAAGCAATAATATTCAGAATAGTTTGAAGTTTCCAAGGGAAATTCAAGGGCAAAAAGACAGTGTAATGGACTAATGGTAGACAAAGGGGCTAGGGGAACCAGTAATCTTCTGCAAATATTTCAAGATTTTTTAAAAAAAATAGTACTAGAGTGGCAGTAGATTCCATTAATAAATGAGGAAGGGAAAAAAATTAATGACTTTAAAATGGCTGAGACATTAAACTCCTTTTTTAGATGTATCATCAGAATGAAAAATGCATACATGAAGTTTGAATAATTAGTAAGGGGTGAAGACGCTGTTGGCATCACTACTGACAAAGATTTGTTGACTGAGAATTTGGAAAATGCAAACAAAGTTAACTGAAGTTCAGTGAAGTAGCTAACTCATTTGATGGATATGGTTAATTTCTAGAGGCAAAAAAAAATCGTGGCCAATAGGAACTAACTGATGGGCAACTGCCCCAGCAAATGTAAATTCTAGCATGGTACCTGGACAAAAATACAAAGAAAGGGAAGAACCATTGAATGCAGTGGCATTCATTCAGTGCCATTCCCATGGCATTTCTTGAATTTACAGATAAACTTCTTGTGAATTTTCTTCCTGAAGAATAAAAGAGCCTTGAGCAGTGAGCTGAATGACTTGAAAAAATACACGTTTTGGTGGGGAGTCTTTTTCAAGTAAAATCTGGCTTGGTTTGTGATTAAAGGGGCAGGATGGGCCAAACAGCTTGGAAGCAAAACCTTTTGCTAAAATGCTTTGAGGTAGGCAGTAATATTTGGGTTTGTTCTGCATCATGTCTTGTACACAGCTGGTGTCACACAAATAACAGGTATCTGCCTGTAGGCAGTATCAGTCTTTGGGAGGAATGCCTTATATATTAATATCTATATGTCTAAGCTGATAATAACAGTTGTGATTGCCACATGATTATATGGAATACATATGTTTACATAATAACAGCATTAGAAAACTTTCACCTTTTAACTTAGTGGTGAACAGATTGATTTTGCGTTTACACAGGTTATTATTTCCCCTTCTAAGTGGAAGCATGAGTGGTCTGGATGGATTCCATCACAGAACCACCTTACTAATTTTCTTGGGAATTTGGGAGTGAGTTAAGACTCCAGCACAGCCCCAGCACAGCAGCACACATTGCTAAATGGAAGATGTTGCATTACCACTTCTGTTTCCTTCAAGACAGGCCCCATTCCTGGTTGGGCTGGAGGTCTGATGCCGCAGGCCAGTAGATGAGGACCCCCCTGGAGACATCTGGGCAGGACGATGGCTACAGGAAGAAGAGGAGCCTCCAGCAGGATGTCCATCTGCAGGACTCTGGCGCATGGTGTAGGTGGAGCCCATGGAACCCAAGGCAGCATTGGCAGGATCCACACTGTACTGCTTCCTGTTCGCAGGATCAGCCATGTAGTCCTCAGGTATAACTGTCTCTTCTCAGGAAGCCCAGACACAAAATAAACATCAGCAAAACAGAAATTATTCCAATCAACCCTTGAAAAAAAAAAAATTTGCCAAAATTCCTGGTTTTTTTGGTCAAAAAGTGTAACTTCATTTTCAACTTTCTGTACAGACAGCTGGCCCCAGGAGAGATCCTTGCTGAGAATTAATAAATAGTGAAGGGAAACACAACCACTTAAAGTCAGTAGAGTCACAAGAGGGAAACTATGGCTTGATATGAGTCATCCATGTCAGCTTACAACATTATTCTCTGTAAAGTCCTGGGCCACTGGCTGGCAGGTCTGTGGCAGGACATCCCCCACCCCAGCCTCTCTTCATGAATGCACCAGATAACTGGTGCCTAAAGAGAGAGCCCAAGGACTCAAAGGCCCAGCAGGAGTCACCTCTGGCACCAGTGGTGCTCAAGCCTCAGCTAAGAATTAACATCTTAGTCTGGAGAGCTGATGTGGGAAGAAATAAAAGAAAATTACTGACTTCAGAATCACAGTTTTTACACTATAAAAGATACACGAATTACCATTGAGGCAGAAGCCTCTTACACCCTGAAAGTGTTTTAACTTCTCCCCAAAGTCTGGACGCAGGTTTCGTGGTTACTTCTCTGGAGATTGAGGGAAAGGACTTCGATGTGTGCCCCACCAGCAATTGGATGGTAAGATACATTGAATCCTAAGCTTATACTATTTCTTCGCTAGCTGTAAGTGAAAAAGTTAACCTTATTGTGCACTGTATGTTAATCTACTAGCAGTCTTTCTTTTGTTTTATTCCTGTGTAGTATTGGTCTACTTTAAGTCAGGTCTGTTAGTTTTCTTGTCTATTAATAAATGATTTACTTTATAATAGACAGAATCAGTCATTATTAAAAGAACTTACTAACGAGAGTGGGTTTTGGGGTTCTGGCCATCTCAATAAGGTTACTGTTTGCTGCCAGAGGCCTGGGCGGGAAGCAGGGTTCACCTAAACTCCCACATCTGTTTGTGACAAGATCCCATTTGCCTCACGGTGGTCCCCAAATACACCGAGACTAGAGGATCAAAAGGAAGAAGGCAGAGGAGGACAACGGGACAGGCAGTTTGTTGGGTTCATAATGCCTGGCAGCCAGTAGGAAGGACTGAAGGTAATAAACCAAAGCACTCTGGCTGCAATTACTGAAATTAATCAGAAGTATCCTCAGCTGCAGACATCCATGAGGCCTGGTATCCCACAAGGATATAGGCTTGATGACTGATGAGCACACCCAAGGTTTATCATGGACAGATATGTGTTATGTGTGAGTCACTTGGACCCGATCCAGGTTCAGACAAACGTGCCCACATCACAGAAAACTGCAAACCATGGCTATGGATCCTTTCCTCTGCACTGCATTTTTCACACTGTAGGAGCTAAATACCTTGCTTTTCAGATTCCTCTCAATAAACCAAATTTTGCACTTAAAGACCTATTTTAGAGACTTATAGTCTCCTTCTCTTGGGGGTCTAACACACAGGCATGAGGCAGGTCTAGCCCCAGGTTTTCAGTATGCAGATTTTTTTTGCCATTTCCCCTCAGACTTAGGCTCAGGTCTGTCTCTATCTGGACCGACACTTCCATGCCTGTGTCACTGTCCTCTTCCTCCAGTCTCCTTATATCCAAGCCTTTTCTATTTGCCTTTTTTTGCCTTCACAAAAGACAGCCAAAGGTCTTCCTCCTCTTTGCTACTGCTGTTCTCCCTGTGAAAGCAGCTCAGCCCCAGTGTCACTATTGGGATACAAGCAGAGCCCTTGGAAACCTCTATGAGATCCCAACCTTCACAGAACCCTGCTGGCAACCTGCACTTCAGAGATTCCCACTCCCACGGGGTGTTAACACCTGGCAGGGAGCCCCTAAATCAGGGAAGTGCCTTCCACTGCCCCATGAAATTTCTTTGAGCTGTTGAAAAGGCCACTTTCCTCATCATGTGTACTTTCCCTCCAGAGATATCTGAGCAGGGTGAAATTTCCTCCATGGTGCCACACATCAACTTCCTGGCCTGAGCAGCACTCTCCTCCTGATGTATTATGCAGCCTTATTGAGTAACAGGAAGAATTAATGATGTAATTCATGCCATAAGACACAAACTCCATGGCTAATAGATGTTGAGGCTGCATATAACAGAGTTTTCCTTTTAATTTACATTTTTACTCTTTTCCTTAGAAAAAAAACAAAAACAACAACACAACTTGGCAGCTGTGTACACTAGTTGATGTTAAACGAACATGATTTAGTTTGACAACTCAAATACTCAAGAGTTCTGCCATGCCAGCATCCTGGCTTGTGTGTCAGTCCACAGCACGTATTTTTGTTACATTATTTTATTTTATTGCTTCTGTCTTTTAAAATTTTGTCCCAGTCTGGGCCAAGGCTGGACTCACCATAAGGCAAACAACAGATTTGAAGGAAAGATGCAAATATGAAGTTTCCTTGCTTGTGGGCACTTGCCTTTGCAACTGCAAGTAACTTTCCTTTAGCAAGGCTTTTTTTTCCCTTAGATGATCTGGATTCTTACAGCATGCATTCAGGTGTCCTGCTGCCTTCTGCCAGGGATTTCTGAGCTTGCTTCTCATACAAATACAGATAGGGTGTAATTCAATTGAATTCAATGGAGTTCAGATAACTCAACACATGAGAGAAATGGGAATCAGATACTCTGAACGTTTCTCCCTAACCTCCAACAGATGCCAAAATTATACAGCGATTGAGCTAAATACCTTGCTTTTCAAACTCCTCCCAATAAACCAAAGAAAATCCAATCAAGCCTCCTCATTCAAAGGAATTTAATTACTGTGTAGAACACTTGCAATAAAAGCCTCTTACGCATAAAGAAGATGGCTCTTTCTGCAGCATCCTGCCTGCACTGCATGGAATAATTATGCCTCTTGTGAATCATTACCTCTTTTTTCCAGGAAAAGAATGCTCTTTTAATATGATTACAATATGAAGAAGACATAGACTATCAAAACAACAAACAGCACATTAAAAGAGCCCTGCTAAATAAACAGCATATAGCTTTTATTGCTATGGATGTAAATTGCTCCAAAATTTTTGAGCAGACACCAGGGATTTTTTGACGGATGTCAGACTGTCTCAACATTCTGTGTGAAATAAGACATGTGCAAATAAAATCTCCATGTGGAAGGACACCCATGAATTGTGTACAAGACTATAACAAGGAGCCAATCTCCATCAGTTCTGTTCCTAACCTTGCTTAAGACTCTTTTCTTGATCTAGATCAATTTATTCCACATCTCTGCTTTGGGCTCCAAAATGGGAGTAATGATGCCTATTGCCATGGACCAAGCAGGAGCCTCCATTCCTTATCAGATGAAACATACCCCCATGGAAGGTGCTCTGGGAATTTGAAAAGTCATATTAATGTCTTCATTGGACCTGGGGGAGCAGGGATTGTCTCAAGCAGCCCACTGCCGAAAAACTAAAAAACCCCATGAAAACTCTTTGTGTTCCTATTTTTCCAGCTCTTTATTAGTTTGTACCAGAGAGAAGCTGCATGAGTTGAGGTCCCACTGATGATGTGCATGAAAATATATGCATTTTGCAAGCTCCCAGAAGGCTTTGTAAAGTGTATGGCCATCACAGCTTCTAATCCCACTTTGGCCGATTAGGAAAAAACAACTTTTCTAAGACAATAGAAGAAAACATAAGTCTCTATTGGGGTTAAAAATACAACAGTTCATAAATCTGTAGCTTAGCTGTTCTGTATTCTGTCACACTTTCAGATTTTATTTTGTAGGTAGTCAGTTCTACATATTAGTGAAAAACTAGTAGAAGATGCTTTAAATCAGGATTTATGAGAAAGCTGCTTTGAGCTTTTGTTCTGAGCACAGTAGTCTCCATTACAACTGCTCACCACCCTGAGATGCTTAAGCCATTTTGGCATAGTTTTCCTTTTCATGAATGGTCCACAGGCACCTGGATTGAAAAGCCCAAGGCTGGTACATCCAGCTCACCCTAAAATGCAACAAAGAAGAAGAGCAAAAAGCCACAGCCACTTTCCCAATTTAAAAATGTGCATTTCTTCAGCTGAGTTTCTTTAAAGTAGCAGCCTGTAAGGTTCCTAGCCAAATTCCTGAAGATGGGTCAGCTGGGAGTTAAAAGAGCTTGAGAATCTGCAGATAACACCCCAGCTCTGCTGCAAACCTCTGGAGTGACCTTGGTCAGGTTATCTGTCATCTCTGGACCTGAGTTCTCCATCAGGATGAAGGAAGATACTTGTTTTGTCTCAGTTCTGTAACACATTGTGTTCTTTGCCCCAGCAGTATCCATTTGCCACTGTGGCGTGCCACGTGGATGCATAGTGCACGTGTGAAAGCAGAACACAAACAATGGGCCTTTAGTAGCATCTGGCAACAGACACAGTCCAGAAAGACAAAATTATTTACTCTCATTGTATGTTAGGAAAGCAAATGAAAATCTATTTCAAGTCAAGCAGGAAATGAAGAGGAGTATATACACAGGAAATACGATCCCTAGCTGACCTTTTCCTGAGCAGATTTAATCTCTTACTTTTTCTCCTACGTCTTAAAAAAAGCCCAAACTTAGTTTGTTAGGATCTCTCCTATAGGTAAAAGCTCCTTCTATGCTCCAAGACACTCTATTCTACCTTCCCTCCTCCCAGGCCAAAAATGTCTCGAGCTGCTTTCCTCACCTGCTGCTGCTCCCACATCACTGCTCATGTTTCATCTTTCTCTGCCTCTCTCAGGCTCTCTTCCCTTATACCCCCAACCTGCTTCTCCCTCTGTTCTTCCCCGTCACCTCTTTCTACTTCTTCTTCCATCACATTATCACTATAAGAGACTTTGTTCTAACTCTGCTTTCCTGCATCTACAACATCACCCTTTTACCATTTTGCCAGTTATTTCCCTCTCTTTTCTATTTTCCCTCCTCCCAGACATGACTTGCCTAGCCGTTTTCTCCCCAGGCTGTTCCCCTTCCACCCGTCTCACACTTTCATTGATCCAGCTTTCCCTTCCCTGATACCTCCATGCCTTTTTCTGGGTTCATCCACAGGTTGCTGTTTGGCAGCAGAGCCCAAGGTCAGAGCAGTGACCTGGGAGCAGAGTCCCTTTTCCCAGTTAACAGCCATGTCCTGTACAGCCATGAGGTGGCAGCACCTGGGTGAAGGCTGCATGAGGCACTGCTGGAAACCCACGCCCCCTGCTCTGAGCATGCTGGACACTGACCCCCAAGCCAGGGAAGTCCTCTTTTACACACCAGTAGCTTCCTAGGACAACTGCCCTTCCTTCTAAGACAATACTTTAATGTATTTTCATAACCTTTTACTTTACCACCTGCAATGCTCAATCATTTGTATTTGGTTTAATTAAATTCCCCATTAACTTCTTTTCCTCACAGTCAATACAGATTTATTCCTGTCTTTCTTTTCTCTGCCCCCACTATTCTTTTTTTGTGTCGTCTCCTATTCCTCATATCATTTAGTGATGGGCTTTGCCCTCTGACCCCTCCCTGTACCTTTTAAAGTGCTACCATATATTGTCTATAATGGGTTGACCAGATGTGAACTCCATATTTTAAGCAGCATGATATCATAGCTTCCTCAGACCTCTCCTTTCTCCCAGCCAGGGACGGCCTTTTTTCATCTCCCATTTTGAGAGGAGCCAGCCACAGTGTCAAAATCCTATCGAGAGACTCCTTTTTTGTATGGTTTTATGTTTGCCTGTATTTTATAGTTCCTGAGCCTGGCTCCAGTTCCCTGCACAAGGATGGCATTTGCCCTATCTGAGGGGTGGGAGGAGTGGGGGGAAAGGGAAGGAGGGAAGGGGAGGGGGTAGTTTTAAGCCACAGCTTAGAAACTCTGCATCTCAACCTCCATTAAAGGAAAAATAGAAGTGGGGAAACAAAAAAAGCAAATGCTGAAACGCAGAAAGAAATCCTTCAGGTGAGTTTAGCCATCAGTTCAATCTAGTGTAAGCCAGAGAGGGAGAGAGCAGAAAGATATGAACAGTATTTAAGATTGTGAAAGATATGCCTTGGCTCTGAACTGCTATCTTCTGTTTTAAACATCAACTCTTAGAAGATTTTAAAATAAATTTTTCTGTGCCTTCCAAACAGCCTCACACATTTCTGTCCATTCAGGAATGTACCACGGCCCTTATCTTCCCTGTAGTTTGAGCCTGCATGCATCTATCTAAAGATAAGAGTCTCCTGTGATAGATAAAGATTTTCCAGCTCTGCCTGCTGTGATTTACTCTGAGATTACAGCACCAGCCTATTCCTTTTAGCTCCATTGCCCATCCAGACATGCAGCACAATGAAAATATTATGTCACCCCTTCACAGATGTTTCTACACCGTGTCAACACCACTCTTCGGTGCATGCATCTGCACCCTACACAGCTGGGCAAGGAACAGACCTTTTCCACACTAACCTGTGGCTGCCACAGTTTGGCTGGACAAGGAAAACATTACAGAGAGTGACATCTGGTTTGTGGCAGCAGAGCCGAGCTGCTCGCTGCCTGCCAAGGCGGAGTGGCGTGGAGACACATCCCCAGGGAGTCACAGCATCCCTGAGGCTGCTGCAGAGAGGCAGTGAGTGAGCAGGCAGCCCAGGGCATCCGCCGGCAGCGGGTCAGGGCTGTCACGCCTGTGGTTTTCAGTCTACGGGAGAACTTTGCGTGGGTTATGGGAACACACAATTGCATCCACAGGGGAAAAAGTGGGGGGGGGGGGGTTAGTAGTCAGTCAGAACAGGAAAATGTAAGTATGCCTCATTCACTTGTGAATGCAGATACTATGAAACCATGGTCACACTGTGGAGATAAAACCTGCAATGAATTCTCCAGGGTTTAGTCTGAAGCTTTACTGCACCATGTATCATCTAGCTGTGTCTTGGCTGCTAAAAAATATTTTGCATTAGCTGAAATGCTGAGTCCCCCAAGGAGAAGCTGCCAATCAGTTAGCATCAATAATCTAAATTTTTTAGAGAATTTTCCAAAATTCAATGTTATCCTGATTACAAGGTCTTCAGCATAAGCAATTTTTTTTCATTATTTAAACAATTTCCCTTGAGTGTTGCAGCCCAGACAACAGCCACATTGTGTTTAATGCAGTAGAACCAGGGAATGAAACCAGCTGGGAACAGATCAACACAGTTTTATTGTCCAAACTGAATAAAAAGGTAGACTAAATTCAAAAGCTAGCTGCTGACAAATATATTAGATTCAATAATAAAAGGTGCTTGTGTGAATAAATAACCCATTGAGGAATTTTTGCCATTTTTAAAGTGCTTGGGGGGGATTGAGTAAATGTATTGTGTTGCAATGGAGAGATTGTAGTCCTATGTTACAGCACAGGCAAATTGTTTAGGCACACCCACAAGTGAAGGCAAAGGGATTTCACTGACACAGGGATCTAGGCTGCAGAAAAAGTCTTCCTTTGGTCTCTTCCACCTGACTTCAGACCTACTCCTCCTTTCTCTTCCCTTCTCTCTTGCCTTTATGTTATACCAAAGTGTACATCATGAAAAGAAGATTTATCAGGGTTGTATAGTTTTGTGTCTTAGCACAGCAATGGTTCTGCAATGGCAGAGGGAGATGGGAGAGGTTGTGATCGATCTTTTCAGTCTCCAGCTTCTAGCAGTAGCTAGAGGGGCTTTTCTATAAAGGTAGTTTATAATGCACTCCATATCCCTATGAATCAGCATTGATAGAAGTCACAAAAACCTGTATATAGAGTCCACTAGATGAAAATTACTGTGTTATTTGAAAATTTCAAGGCATTTTATACTGGGATTCTCTGCAGATGAAGTACTTAGTGCATTTCTGTTCTGCTACCTCCATGATGAATCACATTGCTTAGCAGTGGCTTAAAATATTTAACAGTAATTTTTTTATTGTTTGAAAAACAAATAATTTGAGATACAAGAAGTGAGATGTCTACAGCAAAATGCAGTAACTGAAAAATAACGTGTGCTAGCTCATTAATAAATATAATAATCTTATCCAGAAATCAGGTAGAATAGTACATATGAATCATAAGCCTGTGCATGTGTTTGTATGCAGGTATAAGATCTTTTCTAAAGTCTTTGCTTCATTTCTCCCTGCCCATTGCTGCTGCTCAGCTGAACTTCCTGGTATTTCTTCTGTCATATGAATACAACATATATGGGCCCTGAAGTCTCAGCTTCCCTTCACAAAACCTTTATTTTCCTGTCTTCTCTGTTGCTGCTTCTGACATCCCTGGCTGACCTCCATCCCAGCAGCTAGGAGTTTACCAATTCCCCTTTGTTGAGCCTTTTTATCCCCTCCTCTTTCCATGATCCCACAGAGCCAGCTTCCCTCCACATCCCTGTGCTGCACTGCGCCACGCCGCTGGGGAGCTGGTCTTACCCTGGAACCCCATCGTAGGACTCACCCCCAGCCTCACTGTGTTTTCCTTAAATCCAGCTTCTCTGATGAAGACCTTCAAGCCACTGCCACCTTTTTGTTTAAGTCACTTCTGTAACCTTATCTCTTCCATGAAGAAACCCACCACAAAGGACCTGATTTCCCAAGCCACCATTTGCAGTTTATTTTCAGCCAGAGGATGTATTTCTCTTGCCCAGCTGCTGGTGGTGCAACTCCTTGTCTTGCACCCTTACCTTGCTCACTGCTGCCCTTGGCCAGCACCATCGCAGCATGAACACCAAACTGCACATCACCACCAACAATCTGCTTCTGGTGCTCTCTTAATTGCTTTAATCCCCTGCTTTGCGCTCATTTTGCCAGCAGATTAATGTTCTTCAGGCAGATGCTGTGTGTTACTACTTTCCAAAAGGCATTTTGATGTATTCCTTATAATTACTGCAAACAAATAAATCCTAAGGAACTGGAGAGCACTGTTGATTAAACAGTGGCCAAGACTTTTCAAGAATAAACAGTGGATGTTTTATTTCCATGGAAATGGAAATGCTATTGTGTGTGGGTTTCCATTTGTTTTGTAGTGAACTGGAAAAGGATAGAGAGAAACAGAAGGTAGATAAAGACAGATAAGGGAGGGATGATGATAAAAGACTAAAAAAGAGAGCAACATGGGGAAGGTGAAAAACTAGGCTGAAAAACTGAAGAACATCCAAGCAAAAATCAGTAATGTCTTGCAAAAAAAATTCTGATTCTTGTTTGAAACCCGTCAAATTGAAACAGCCTAAATACTAGACTCCCTCTCCCCACTCTCAGCTGTCTCTGCTTCCTGCCATGGAGGTTCAAGCTCAGGCCCTGCCATAGGCACCACCTACCAGGCAGTCCCAGAAGGAAGAGCCCTCTCATCTAGATTCACAAGCAAAAGTTCCACTTTCTTCCAAAATCCTTTCATTTTTATCTTTTCCTTAGTAAGTGCTGGATCCCATGGTTCATCTTTTTTCCCACTTGCATCTTTGAAAAACCAGGCGAGTCATGTTGGCTTATGTTTGCAGCACTTGCATAGTGCTGCAAACATCACCATTTTTTTCAGCACCAGTTCTGGCTTGTGGCCTGCTCCTCTGACTGCCTGAAATACTGGTATATTGGATCACAGCTATTTGGATCAATATTTTAAAAGTTCTGGAATGGAAATTCCTGTTTCAACTTTAATTTAAGCTATTTAAAATAAAAGCCTGGACTATTAACTTCAGGTATCTCCTAAAGGAATCATATAGCTCTAGGAAAAAGTCTTAACCAGCTATAACAAAGTTAAAGCTAAACCTGGAACTAAAACAGAGCAACAGTCACGTGATTTACCTGACTAGGGCTCTGAAAGTGTCCATGCTTCCTCCACATGACTCTGCTTGTAAAGCTTGTATTAAATGCACAGGCCCAAGGGTTTTCTTTCCTGTAGTGGATATGATCTCATCGATCATGCTTCATGCATTTATGCCCATCATTTCATCCACTTTCCTTATGCATACCCTTTGATATGGAGAAATAAAGCATCCTTAAATTCTGTCTCATAGCCTGGCTCTCTTTTCTAACCTCCATGGCTGCAGCCCGGGCAATACCCAGCACTGTTGGTGTCTGTGCCGTGGCACTGAGAACATCTTGGGCTGAAGGACAAAAGGGCCTTTGGGGCTTTTCCTTATTCACTGCTGAGAGCAGGGTGCCTACCCTGCCAGGGGTAACTTTGCAAAAGGGATGAACTTTCTCGCACCCCCTCAAGTCAGTGAAGGTAAAACAGCCCAGCAGAATGTGGGAGGGAGGATTTCCCTTGGGCTGGCTGTTGGAGGGATGTCTGCTTACAGCTTCATTGCTTAGCATCCACAAGGAGATACAATTTCATAAACTTAAAGCAACAGAAAGGGAGTCTTTCTTCATTTTTGAGTTAGCAAACAGTAATCTCACAACTTAAAGGTCAGAAAGTTCAATTTATCCAATTCCGCCAATTCTATAGAGTCTAAGCAAATTACATTGCAGCTGAATTTTCTCTCTCCCATCCATCTCTTATTTTTCTTCCTGCCAGGATTTGCTCCTTAGTGTACATTTTATTCATTTTCTCTGATCTATATTTAAAAGGTCTGAATGCTAAAGCCTCTGCTACCACCCTCATGAAACCCCTCCACAGGAGCACTGACTGGCTTTCTCTTTTCTTTCACCCCGCTGCCTTCACTTCCTACCCCTTGGACCATCCTAAACTGTTCCTGTCCCTTCCCAGGTTTCTGGGCTACAACATGCAGCTCCAGTTGCAGTTGTCTCGCCTGGGGCTCTGCCACAGAGTTACCGCCCTGGACACCTCCTTTCAGGAAGCCAGTCCTCAGGATGGTGCTCCAGCCGCAGGCAGGATCTCAGCATGCGGGTCCTCGGTGGGATGCCTTGCCCTGTGGCCAGTTGTGTCAGGTGGGGAGGGAGAAGGCACCCAGTCTTCTGATGGATGCACAGACTTGGGGAAGGAAGGAAGGAAGGAAGGAAGGAAGGAAGGAAGGAAGGAAGGAAAGGAATGCAGCCATCCCACCCTTTCTTGACTGTACTGCAGGCTCTGTCATCAATCCAAAAGCCCCAAAGACCATATAAACTTTTTATATTATACTTTGTTGTGGCTGGATGGCTCTGCTCCCTCTTTAAGAGTGACCTTAATATTTTATTTATTGTTTAAAGGATAATGATCATGGTAGAGGAATATATGAGGCAATAAATGGCCTTTGCAGGTAATTAAATGCTGAGGAGCACTGAAGCTATTGATAGCCATAAGAGCCATTTATTCCAAGTGTGCTGAGAAACCAGGAGCACCGTTCCTCATAGCATGCAACGAGACAAGATTAAACAAGCCATGGTACCAGAGAGGGGAAAGATAACATTTTTCTTGCCCTTTCAGGGCTTGAAACTTCTGAGCTGCTGTTTATTTGGTGCTTGGAACAGAAAATATTGATTGTAATAATATGTGGTTTCCTATAACATCATTCTTTTTTTTCCTAGTTGATTTAGAAGGGCTTTGCACATGTTGGCAAGAATTATTGCCCTCTTTCAGCAAATACTCAAATAAAGGCACAGCAGAGAGGGTGGCTTGCCCACACAGTCAATGGGAAAGTCTCTTTAAAAAATCCAGTTCCCAGACCAGTGTCTTGCCTACTTAGTGATGCTCCTGTTGTGCGTTGCTGTTGTGCTTCTCATGGCAGCTTTTCAAGGGCTTGTGGATAGGAAGAGCCCACTGTCCTATAGACAGAGGCACTAAGATCCTGCTATGCTTCTGCTCCATATAGATCCCTACTTCCAGCCAGTGCCATGAGAAGACATGCTGTTCTCCTGCGGACACTGGTAGGGAACTTCAAATGGTATCTATGTATCCAAATTTGACTTGGCCGTGGGGAGAACAGCAAGGCTGGGGACCTTAGTCACAGACCTTCCCATCTTCCCCCTGTGATGAGAATGATACAAGGTGGCCACAGAAGTCCGTGCATAAAGAAGGTTTTGCTGCAGCCACCTGCAACCATGATCTATGTGGAGACATCAATTGTCTAACAGCACAAAATAGCCAAAATCCAAGATTTGGGACAGAAGGAACAAGGAGAGGATTGACAGAAAGGGAAAGTAGATGTTTATCAAACTTCATGCTTCCCACACATGGAAATTACTTCCATTTCTGTGCCACCATCAGGTTAGCCAGAAGCTTTTTAGCAAACATGCTTTCCTCTGAAAAATAGTCTAGTATCTCACAGGTGCATGACAACAGTATGTAGGTATCCTAGAAATGTCCCTTTCGCATGCTCCCATCCAAGCCTCCATTAGCTGAGCATGAGACAAATGATGAAATTCGAATCCACAGTGGAGGCACTTTACAGGATCTCTGTTGGTTTCCCATCACGTAGCCCCTGGCACACTTCACAGCCTTTTCTGCACAGGTCTTGCCATCATTTTAGCTCAAGCTGCTCTACCACTCCCATGGAAAATTTTGGGGTGGAGGGCCAGAGGTGCTTTGAACCCAGGTGCTGTGAGGACAGGTGATGTCTCAGGATTTGCTGTAATGTAGACCTGAAGCTGGACATTTCCCAGATGAAGGTCTAGTCATCCCACCACTGCTCCCCACAAATTGCTCTCATGAGCCAGAAAGTCCCTTCACAGCTGAGAAAGAGCCAAGGGAAATGTCCCATGTGAGACATGAGACACGTGAGGGGCATTGGCAAGGCAGGCAGAGCATGAGGCTCAGGTGCAGGGAGGGTAAGGTACAGCCAACAGGGCTCATTGCAGAGGCCAGCTCTAGGCAGAGCCTGATGAGTGTGCACTTCCCAGGCATGTAAAACATACTTGTAAGTGATATATGCATATGTCAACAAATCCCACCTGGCCTGTACACAGCCATTAGCATCTGGCAGCTTGCTGAGAGCACAGGTGAATTATGGCTTAGGGGCATGTGCTTTGGGGCAAGGTTAAAAGGTGACTCCTGTATGGTGTAAGTGGATTAATATGACTGGACACGATGCCGACTTCTCCTCTCACTTCTGACGGTGTAAATCAAGAGTAACTGCACCGAAGTCAATACACTGATTAGATTCATGGGTGCAAAGGGGCTGAAAAGCACATGATTTTAAAAGAAAGGATCCAGGGATTACAAGATGGAGAACAGAAACCATGAAAAATGCAGCTGCTTTGCATGGCTTCCTGTGGTGCTTTATTATGGCCCTGCTCCTTCCATGCAAGTTTTATCCCAACAGGTGCCCTCACAGACCCATCTGCAAGCAGAGTTCCTACAGTCCTTACCACTGCACTGTGGGGAAACCCTGTCTCTGCTCTGTGCAGCAGAGGAACCCTCTGTGCTGACCTTGTTGCAGAGAAATGCTGGCTCCTGGGGAGATGGGAGGAGGTTTAGACAATGCAGCATCAAACAGAGACTCAGTGCCTCAATCCAACCTGGCCTCAAACACTTCCAGGGATGGAGCATCTGCAGCTTCTCTGGGCAGCCTGTTTCAGTCCCTCACCATTCTTGCAGTCAAGAATTTCTTCCTCATATCTCATCTAAACCTACCTGACTAACCCAGGCTGCCCAGCCCATGCTGCTTCTGGGGGGCTATTAATTACACCCATGCACACCCACATCTCCTGTCTTGTCTGAGGGAAAAAGAATGTTTTGTCCATCCTCAGTGTCTGGGGAGATCCAGTGAGGATGGTGTCAGGGGCAGCTGTGTTGGAATTTTGTGGGGAGGGAGATGCTCAGAGTGTAACAGCAACTGTAAAAACTCCAGTTGTGGAATTGCCTTCTATCACATACAGACCTGCCATGCAAAAGTAAATGCAAATGTACATGCAAATTAAAATGCAAATGCAAACGCAAATGCCAGGCCTCCTGGGCTGCACTCGCTCAGTGCTACAGAAATCCCTTGACCTCTCAGAAACATTCAGCTTGCTACAAATGTCCTAGTGGAGAGAAAAGAAAAATACTGCTTTCCAGTCTGGGCTCCTGCCTTTCTTCCCCTCTGGGTAAGAATGGCATCTGGATTTCTTTGTACAAAAAGATGATTTCTGCCCTGTGTGTACAGCCCTCTCCCAGCTTTGGTGTGCAAAGCGCACACCTAGGGTATTCTTGGTGAACAAGTGATTTAAAAATCATAATTGCGGACACTGAAACACCTTTCTCTCATCTACCAGCATGTATCTGCCATTAAACTGAATGCATGAGAGACAGTGTGCTCCCCAAACACCCACAGTGTTGTTAATAAAAGGAAAAAATAATTTAAGTCAGGAGGAAGCCTGCAGGTGAAATGAAGGCTTATGTCCATAATTTACATCTTTCTTTTTTTCTAAACTAGCTTTTGCAATGCCATGGTAAGGCCCCAGGGCAGCTTTCCAGCCACTGATTGCAGATGGGGCTGCAGGCATGTCCCAGCTCCATGGGGGCTGTGTGGAGCCCAGAATGCAAGCTAGAAGGAAGCTCAGGAGTGCCATCCATCTGGGAGCCCAATGCCGCTCAGGTGCCCCTCAGGATCACCACCATCCTTGGATGCATCTGCCCCATGCCACAACCCCTCCAGCCTTTGCCTGGCATGGTCAAACACTAAGACTGGGCCCTTGCTGGTCCCAGAGCATTTTAAGCTAGGAGAAACATTCCTGCAAGTAGCAAAGCAAACCATTCAGCAGTCACAACTTATTTAGGTTTATACTCACGGATGGAGGTGGTAGATCGGGATCCAGGCTGATTGTGCTTCAGCTAATAATATGTACCTCAGGTTTATGCTAACATAACATGCTGGCCCAAAATTTCTCCAACAGCACCAAAAAAGAGACAGTCATTTCTTCAGCTCTATTAAATCTTGAGCCCGAGGTGATCAAGCAGCCTACCTGCCTCCATCCGTCTGTTTTCATATCCCTCTGAGCTTTCCGTCGTGGCACTGTGCTGCTGGAAAGGCTGGTTGCTGAAGAGATTGTCACACAGGAGGCTGTGACAGAGCTTCTTCAGGAAGCGCAGGACATACCCAATGCTGTTCACTACCAGCAGGCTCTGGAGGTGCTGCTTCCCCTCAAAAGAAGCTGAAACTGGAAAGCAAAACAGGAGCAATTCAATACCTGCGGATGCATGGCAGGAGGAAGAATGAGAGATGGGGAAAATATTTTACTCAACTGTTTGTATGTCTTAAAATACTTTGTAAAATTACCCTACCTGAAGCACACAACAAACTGGAGGAGCTTAGGGAGCTGAGTTTGTGTGACCCAGATCACCTTCCCTCCGGAGAACTGAAAGATGCTGACTGGCATGGCCAGCAGTGCAAGGTTTTCTAATATATGCGTTCATCTGAAAACTGTATTGTGTGATTAGAAGGAGGCAATTAAGATACCCTGGTCTAAGGAAGGGGAAAGAAAGTGGTCTGCAGTGATCACTAATAGTGATGGTCTATTAGGCTGACTTCAGCAGTACCTAAGGTTTTAAAAGATAATGGGGAGATAAGAATTAAAGGCATAGCTATGAATGAATGAAAGGTACCGGGGTTGTACTGAAGAGAGAGGTAACAGCTTCATCATTGATCTTTATTTACTGCGTTAATTGCATTTATGGGCAAGGGAAGGTTGGCAGTTGTGGTCTATCCAGAATTCAGTAAAGTAGGATAAACCTTTCATTAAATTGGAAATTATTGCATATGAAAGGTGGCTCAAGAAATGACAACAGGGTCTGCTGGCAGGAGACCCCAAGTTCCAGAGAGAAACCGGCAGCAGTCTGTGCTAGCGCAAAGAGATTTTGTTGATGCTGTAAGCTGGCATACATTAGCAATGGAGAGGAGGACTGGGAGATTGCACTGACTGATTTTGACTTCTGTGGCAGTAAAAATGAGTGAAAAAAAATCTACAAAGTAAACAGAAATCCGTAACTCTTTGAGGAGGCTCAATACAACCTGATGGGAGAAGCAATGATGGTACAAGCTCACCAGACACCCATTAAACAGCAAGGTGACACAGCCATGAAAAACTCAGATATATTTCCAGAAGGTGTGGAACAAAACATTTTCAGGAGAGAAAACGGAATGTTAAAGTCACTATACAAAGATCTGGAGAAACCTGGGATGGATTGATGGCCATCATTCTGGTCATCCAGGCTGAAGAAGGGTGAATTCACAGTTGCAGAAGTGCACAGGCAGACCACATTGATGTCTGGGGAACAGAAATTTTCCCTGTGGCACTGCAGCCATCACCATCATTCTATGTAGGACTGTGGCGAGACACTTGCACTCCTTTCACTGATCCAGTGATCTTCCTCACCTGAAAGGAACTGTGTACTTCAGCCTAGCAGGATTAAGGTGGCTCTCTTAGAAATACATCTAACTAAGGGCAAGAACAGAGCAACTAAAATTCCTGGGTAAATGTGTCAGGGGACATATTAACCAGGAATCAAAAAGGGCATAAGGTCGCAGCAATGGGAGAGGCAGAGGGGTCAAAACAGACCCACCAGGATCAGTTGTAGCAGGACACATTCAGTTTCAACAGGTTTTCAGCAGGACTACATGATATGGCTGCCTGAACTCCTCCACCTGGAAGGTTTTTTCCCAATCCTAAAGTTTCCCATAACTACTAACAAGTAAAAATTGCAACATTAGACTTATAATTTTGGGGATAACTTCAGAGATTTCCTGTTGGCCTGAGGTGCTGTGAGGGATCATGATCCACAGCTGGCTGAGCATCTGTGAGCCAAGCCATGGGAAGATTAGAAAGCCCCTGACAAAACTCATCTACATTGCTGGGAGTGAGGTGCAATTGCAGAGCCATGCACTAGGAGGCCATTCACCCCTCTTTGATGACTAGAAGTAGCATGAAATTGGGAGAAATATTGACCAGGTGCTTTTAGCTCAGGTGAAGCTGAAGCTGAGCCAGCTCAGAGGAACTGAGACCAAGGAGTTTGGCAGGCTTGGCGCATAATATGACTCTCCTGATTGTAATGAAAATCATATATGCAGCACAAAACTAGGCAAAAATGAAGCTTTGCACTGAATTGCTTCAGTCTTGTGTTTCTGTGAGTGAGTCTGGATCGTTCTCAGAGTATTTCTGATGTCCCTTAGGGAAGGCACACCTGTGATTACAGAGAACTTGAAGAGAGGGAAGAAGCACAATTTATATGCTGCACCGAGGGCCTGAGCTTGGGCTCCCACACAAGAAGGTCCCAGTGGCACAGCTGAGCATCTGCAGCCCCTGCAAAACTGATTGGACTTGCAATCCTTGGCTTTGTGTTCACGCCTGACTCATCTGCAGCAACTCATTGGAGAGTGCTGTTCCCATATTCTCATCATTGTTGCATTCCCACTGCATCCCCATAAGCCAAAACAGTGTTGTGACACAAAACTCTTGCTGTGATAGAAGAAAAGTTCGTGTTCATACTGAGAACCAGGCCAGGGGATTCGCTGTGGGACATGGGAGGCTCATCAGGACACAGGATGAAGTGTCTCTGCGGGAAGATGAGAAGCTCCTGGGAAGTTCCCCTTGATCTTTGATTCTCTCTGACATATTTGTGTAATCCTGCTGCATGGGGAATTGCCATGGGACTTTTGCAATTCCTGCAGTGGAGAGCAGGTTTGGCTCATGAACTGCAGGCAGGGGACACACCAACACCTAAACTCCATAAAAATTATCCTTTGGAGAACCATAGGATCACAGATTCTTAGAATGGTTTTGGCTGGAAGGGACCTTTAAAGGTCACTTAGTCCACCCCTCCTGCAATGACCAGGGACATCTTCAGCTAGATCAGATTGCTCCAAGGCCCATCCTACCTGACCTTGAACATTTTCCAAGATGGGCCATCCACCACCTCTCTGGGCAACCTGTTGCAGAGTTTTGCCACATTCATCACATGAGGCATGCATGTGTACTTGAGGAATCACCACTGCAACACCCCTTATCAACATTCTCTCATCTGACACCAAGGTGATTCCTGCAGCAGCTCATTTTACAAAGGCATAAGTGACATTCAAAGCTGGTTGCCATCCCACTGATGGGAACAGGACATCCAGGGCAGACAAGACTGGGGAACATGTTAAGACTTCAAGCATTTCCCAACTGCCCACAAACCCCTTACAAAGATGCTTTACCTGACACCATTTCGCCTCCATAGCCCTGCCTGATGAGGGAGAAGACCACCTTTTGCTGGAGTGCACAGTCAATGCAGGCTTGCACTGCCTGCTGCAGGGCCGCTGATGGCCGCTCCGGGCCAAAGTGCTCTGGCAGCTGCTGCACCTTTTTTCTGTCAAGGTACGGCCCCAGGTTCGCTTGTTTGTTGACATAAATGCAGACTGTAGACATAACATCCCAACAAAATTATTACAAAACAGTCCTGAGAGCATCCTAGAAAATACTAGCATTCTATATTTCTATTAATTTCCCAAGTTCTTCCTTCACTGGTGAATTGTTGCAATATATGATGGCAGAGCCAGACTTCCTCCTGCTGTTTACCCATTGCCAAAGCAAAGCAAGCTGAGTTTAGTTCTGTCTCAGTGTCACAGGTTAGGATAATCTACATGCATCTAAAAAAGTTCCTGTGTATGTCTGGGGTCTGATCTCTTGAGTGTACCTTGTCCATGCAACTCATGACCAGAAAAATACCCTGGGAGTGCAGGACAGTGACTGCCAGTGGTGACTTCATAGCAAGGAGGGAATGCCAGCCTGAGGTGTGTTTTCAGGTTGTTTATTTTTCTCCTCTGTGTGTTTTTAGACTGGTTCATTGAGAGCCACTGTGAGAAACACTGCTCTGAGATGAGTTTTGGAAGGACTTTGGATCCTTGCTTCTTCTGACCCTGATGTAGCTGTAATTTCTGGAGGGCTACGCTGCACTGAGCTGCACAGTGCCACAGCAAAGACTCTGGTCTTTGGGGGCTTCCTAATGCTCCAAGTGCAACCTAGCACTCTGCAAACTGCATCAGCTTGAGGGAAACTGTACATGGCGTGCAGTGCTACATTTTGGGATTGCAACAATGGGACTGTGCCACGCAAGGGTCTGCAAGGGGGTCTGCCCCAGCCTCTCCACAGCCAAGCCCTGCATGCCTCCTCTCCTAAGCTGTAAAGGCAGTTTTTCTATGTGCCATCAGGCCTGCCAGCAAGAGCCAAAAATGAGTGTTCTCCTCGCTACCATGAACTTATTTTAAGCTTGGCTGAGGCTAACTGCATCTCAGGGGAAGCAGGGATAGCGCTGCAGTAACTAAGGGCGACTAAGACACAGCCTAAAGTCAGGCTAAAGTGAGACATATTATAATGGCCGCCTGAGTGTGCTCGAGCTGTCATCTCTCAAACAATATAACATTATCTTCTGACAGAAATCAGATATGTGACAAAAAAACCCCATCAAGCAGAGTGGAGGACATGATGACAGCTGTGTAAAGTTGGAAATAATTTACAGTTTGTATCACCGTAATGAAAATCTAGTGCCACTGTCACATTGCACTCTGCTCCCCATCTCACAGGGAGCAGCAGAAGGGGCTCAGGCAGTACATCCTGGGTAAACAGGAGGATAATAGCAATCATACTTATCATTATACCAGTTTACACCTTCCAAGTGCCAAACAAACAAAGGGATAGTGCCCTGAAATACAGCAGTAGCATGCAGGAATTGCAGGGGGATGTCAGAGTGCAGCTTTCCCAGAGTGCCACACCTCAACAAATCCGCAGAATGTGGCTTCTGCGTGACAATCTACCGGTTTTGTCGGGGCTCAGCTGTGGGAGAGACTCTGCAGCCTGCAGGCAGTGTGCTGAGTGCCCTACTGTGGAGCCAGGGTCCCCACAGTCCTTTTGAAGCACAGAGGGAGGTAAAAGCTGGCTTGAGCTCCCCTTCATCTCCTGCAAACTCTGGTCTGGTAGGAGCCTGCACGCACTGTTGGGAAGATGCTGGGAGGAAAGGTGCCGGTGGCATGAGGATGGGCAGAAAGAGGTGAGGGGCATTGCATCCACTGTGCCCGAAATGACCCATGGAGCCTCTGCCTTTGCAGCCACCCTGGTGATCTGCCAGGGCTGGTGGACTGTGCCTCCCTGTCCCGCTCCAAAAGCAGCCTGGGCACACCTCTCAGGGCAGTTCTATCCACTGAGCTGGTGTTTGCCAAGTGCTTTGCAGACTTTGCATGTGAAGGGATAAACGAGAATAAAATATATTATTGTCATTGTTGCTACGTTTAGTGTCATTCTGCCACCAGAGCAGATGGAAAACTTCTCCTCTGTGCATCCCAGCTAAGAAATAATGGGATTTATGTGCTGTCTTTAGATTCTAATGTTATCTAATCCATTTCTCTGCTGAAATCTCAGGGTAAATCAGCTGTCTTGTTGATTTTCCTCTCATTTACATCAGATTAAAAGCCTTGACCTATGTTACTTCTGGTAATATAAGCAAAAAAAAAGAATAAGGCTGTGTTTTTCAACTACATTTGGAAATGACCACGCCTGCTGCTGTGATAAGGCATTGGGGGTTTTGTGCTGGTAGCCCTGCCTACAGTCAGACCATGGCTCCTCCGTTCTTCTCCCCACAGCTGTAACAGATGTTTCATGTTCATACAGGGATTTAGTCTGGTCATTGCAACATATTGGATGGGGTGAATGTTAGGTGTAAAATGGAGCATTCATGGGTTTTTGATGTTCACATTTCAAGAGGAAGGGAGCTGACATCTCCACTAAACTCGACACATGGCTGTAAAACTACAGTCTTGCAAGGCATCTCTGCTCCTTGTCACTGGTCACCAGACTCATCTGCGAACACCCTATTTTCATGAGCTCCGCCTGTTCTGGAAAGCACAGCATCTGGCTGTGACATCTGGCTGTCAGCCCATGGCTCCTGCTCACCCCTTGGTCAAGGAGCACTTGAGGCTGAGTACCTGTGAGAGCCTGTGGGGTGTCCGAGTTGGGTATTGTAGCTGCATCCTGGGGAATTGAACTAATATCCGGCTCTGGCGTGCTTCTCGGTGGAGAGATTGCTAGAGGAGTCATCAGGACACGAGATTTCAGCTGCAAAAAATAATGAAAGTATACAGAAGATATTCCAATTTTATTCTACATATGTCACGCCCCATGAACTCCCACTCATTAGCAATCTGCTCTTGCATCACTTTCTCCAGGCCAGAAGATCCATCCTGCTCCCAGGAGGATACTGGAGCCTGAAGCCTGACTGATTTGCAGCAGACAGCAACGCCTTAAGCTACAGGATGCAAATATTATGCCACCCACCGGGTAGTTATTTACACCTGAGCAAATTGAGTCTAACACTCCAACAAATCAGTGCAATGGCATTTTATGACCCATTTCATGTGGGTGTAAACAATGCTCCACAACTCAGAAACATGGGGTCTTTAACTGCATCATAATTTAGGGCCAAATTCTGCTCTTGGTTGCAGGGGTGTAAATCTTGTGTAAATCCAGTGGCACCAAGAGGCTACCCTGGGCTGACACCCATGTAAATAAGCTCGCACTGTGGTCCAGAGTGTGTTATTACTAGCTAGTAAATACAAACTGCTGCACTGTTGCACCCAGTGATCTTTGTGACCTGCAGCCCAGCTTGGAGAAGGGAAACATGATGGGAATTGATTGTGCAATATCATTGTGTCTTTATGCTGCCAGTACCTGGCAACATCTCACCAGTCAAGTGATGATCAGGTCCTCGTATTTAAAAAGGACTGATGTGATGGATGGGACCTGAAGGAATCACTCTTGCTTTTTCTTTTGCTAAGAAGGGAAGTAGGGGGAAAGCCGTGAGCCAAGCACACAACTTGCTGGTTTATATATTTACATGTACTACACCAAGGTGTTCTTCTGGCAGGTATTTTTTTCCTTTTGTTGTTTTTCAGTGCACAATGTACAAAGTATATTTTAAGTAGAAATTAAACCAGACCACTGCCTACAAACCAAACCTTGAGCAATCCCTGGTGGAGACTAGAAGTCGTTTTGGATGAAGATTCATGTTGTCTGTGATTATTATTTACAAATGTCTAAACTGTTTCAGTATAATGGTAAAACCAGAAAGCGGGGGGAAAGGGAAAGGAAGTATGCAGGACTTAGGGACATCTAAGTGTGTTTTTACCACCACCTCCCCTGGGGCAGGCTAAATCCCTTTGTTTTCAGTCTGAAAGAGGGAGAAGATGTTCAACACATGCATCTGAGACAAGCTATGGATTTGACATCCTGCTGTATGGCAGGATGATTATGAGGGACCCTGAGCTGGTCCTTGGCTAGTGCCATTTCTCACTCACCTGTGTTGTCCTATTTTTGGGGAGTTGTCTTGCCTTCAGATTGAGATCAAGAATGACTAGAAACAATGCTCTGTCCGTTTGTTTTCACAGAATCACTGACTATGCTGAGTTGGAAGGGACCCAAAATGATCATCAAGGTTCTGCACAGGACCATCCCCAAGAGTCATAGCCTGTGCCTGGGAACGTGGTCCAAACTCTTCTGGAACTCTGTCAGGCTGGTGCTGTGACCACTCCCCTGGGGAGCCTGTTCCAGTGCCAACCACCTTCTGGTTGAAGAACTTTTTCCTGATATCCAGCCTAAGCCTCCCCTGACACAACTTCAGGCCATTCCCTCAGCTCCTGTCACTGGTCGCCACAGAAAAGTAATCAGTGCCTGCCCCTCCTCTTCCCCTCACAAGGAAGTTGCAGACTGCAATGAGGTCTCTCCTCAGTCTTCTCCAGGCTGAACAGACCAAGTGACCTCAGCCTCTCCTCATACAGCTTCTACTCAAGTCCCTTCACCATCTTTGTTGCTCTCCTTTGGATGCTCTCCAACAGTTTAATATTTTTCTTTTATTGTGGTGCCCAAAACTGCTTACAGGACTTGAGGTGAGACCACCCCAGTGCAGAGCAGAGTGGGACAATCCCTTGCCTTGCCCGGCTGTTGATGCTGTGCCTGATGCCCCCCAGGACACAGTTGGCCCTCCTGGCTGCCAGGGCACTGCTGACTTGTGCTCCACTTGCCATTGACCAGCCCCTGTGTTAGGCTTCTGGGCTTGTTTTTGACCATATATATATGTATAGTCAATAAATGTATGTATACATATGTGCATTGTACACACTCTATATTTATATAAAATATGTATATTTATAGAGAGATGTGCATACATACTTGTATGTACAGAATCAGGGAATCATTCAGGTTGGAAAAGACCTCTCTAAGATCATCAAGTCCAATCATTCCCTAACATTGCCAGGACCACTACTAAACCATGTCCCTAAACACCTACGTGTTTGTTGAACACTTCCAGGGATGGTGATCCCACCTGTTCCCTTGTGCCAATGCTTGACAACCCTTTTAGTGAAGAAATTTTTCCAAACATTCAATCTAAACCTCCGCTAGCACAACTTGAGGCCATTTCCTTTTTCTCAGTTGCTGGTTGCCTGGGAGAAGACACCGACGCCACCTGGCTACAATCTCCTTTCAGGTGGTTGTAGAGAGCAATAAGGTCACCCCTGAGCCTCCTCTTCTCCAGGCTGAACAATGCAGGTCCCTCAGCTGCTGCTCATAAGACTGATGCTCCAGACCCTTCACCAGCTTTGTTGTCCTTCTCTGGACAGGCTCTAGCAACTCATATATGCTCTCACACCTATATTTCTCTATATACATACTGTTTTTGAGACAGTACACCTGACAAATTCTACTTCACTTGCATGTTGGCTCCTTAATATCCTTACTGGTTCACACTCCTGTGGTCCCAAACAGAGGCACACAAGTCCCCTCTTCAGCCCCCAAGTTCCATGAGTGTGTGTTGCCCCACCAACACTGTGCACTGCCTCACCAGCACCATCAAACCTCTTTCTCCAACTAGATCTTGGAGGCCCAGGCAGGTTTATGTTCAAGAGCAAATAAACAGAAGGGCAAGACTTGTGTAAATTCTAGTGTGGAAGCCCCTTCTTGGCAGTTTCCTGTTTTAGTGAGCAATTTACTGCAAAATTAATTGCAACAAAATGTTCTCTACAGCCTCTGGGTGCAGATGAAGGTCATTTTATTAGGGGTAGTAGAGAACTGGCCCCCGTTAGATCAAAATAAAACAATGTCTTGATTAATGCAAGAGACAGTACATTAAGCAAACGCAGCTTTGCTACCTCCTGGCCACTGAAACCCTGAGTAGTCCCTGAATATCATAAAGTGTAAATCTCCAAGTATTGCATTTAAAGATGTAATTTCTTGGACTGAGTCTTCTCTATTGAAAAGCCCACCCAACCAACCAGCTGACTGACTGAGAGCTTGCCAGTAGAAAGCGCATATGCATGAGAGTCAAAAAAAGCAGCGAAGAAGAGAGAAAGAGAAAAGGAGACAGAGGAAATCTGTCAGAGCACTTTGGGAAATCCTTGTGGTAAGGCACTTGAATCAACTTTTGACTATCAAATGTCTTAAGTTTTAATATGTGCAGCACGAGACATAAAAGCAGTGGTTGCCTTAAAATACAATCTACAACCACACCCCCACACCCCCACACCCCCCCGACTCTTATGGGCTTTCTACCATGGAAAAGAGATCAGAGAAAGCCGACCAGGAATTTAGGGTAGGAAATAAGTGTGTCTACTTTACCAAAGTCACCATGCATTAGATGCAGAGAAAGTGGGCTTTTGTGCCATCAATGCTGGCTACAAGTTTGTTTGAGTATGCAGTGGCTGTGGATGGGGAGGACTTTGCTGTGTCCTGGAGTTTTTGTTACAATCTGCACACCTCTTCAGAGAAGTGAGGATTCATCTAACTGGTATTTCTGTCATACCACACTAAAAAAATGAAAGAGGGTGAAGGACATTTGCCAGGCAACATTTTTTTAATTCTGAAGATCTCTGCTGGCTTGTATAGTAAAATACATGGGAAAGAGCCCACTTCTTAAACCACTTAGATACAGGTTCTCATTTTTATGGCTCCCTCCTCCCCAGTACCTGTTGTCCCATGTCCTGAAAAAACAATTGCTGGAAAACGCTGGGATTCACCCTATCCCCATGGCCTTTGTCCTTCCAGACAGGAGGGCAGAGGCGCATCTTGGCAATGAGAGTTTTTGCTGCCAGAGAGAGAACGATCTCCAGCCCTTTCAAATGTGCAGTAAGGTGAGTGCCTGAGCCAGCCTGGTCCTGCCATGTGGATTTCTGATGGCTGGACAGAAGGTTGCCATTAAACCTACACCAGAGAAGCTTCTGAGCCCATGTTTTGGGGTCCATGGCTCTGTGCATTTGGCTGTGAGCGAGGAGGCTCAGCATGACACAAGCCCAGTCACAGGGGGTGAGGGGGGGGTCAGCTGGCAAAGGGAAAACACAGTCCAAGGTCTTTCCCACCTTTTCTTCCTGTGTCATGCAATAACCTTCTTTTGCACAGCAAATGATGCAAGCGAGTCTGCACACAGCCTCCTACACCCCATCAGTGTTTCACAGTGAATGCGGCAGGTAACCTTGACAGGAGTGTATACAACCTTGAAATCCAAGGCTGTATCATAGGACAGGTGAATAAACAGGACACATTAAGGTTGTCTGTGCAATCTCATTCGCAATGTGTCCAAATCCTGACTGCTTATTTGTCATCATTAGTATTGACTTCTTGGGCAGCAGGGGAACCTATTTCCCGTAATGGAAATTGTCACTCCACATGTGTGACTCTCGCTGCCCATCCTGCCTGGCAGGAGCTTTGCAAGGTCCTGGCTGATCTGGGCTGGGGCCACCTCTCTGGGTGGGAGCTGCTTTTGCACAGAGGGACAAACTGCCCTCAAGCTTCTCAGAGAGGCCCATGGCTTTGTTGCCCTCTGGGAGAGATGTGGTGGCCTTTGCTGCAGCGCTGCCCCATGTGCGTTACCCTCCAGTGCCCTCTAACACAGCAAATCCCTGCAGGATTCTAACAACCCCTTCCTTTGTACAGGCTTTCTAGGCAGCTCTTCAGGGCTGCTCTCACTCACAGCCAGAGAAATAAAACCCATCCATCTACTAACCTCCCCCCCGGCTGCCAGAATAGGCTTTTTCCCAGAGATTTTGACAATCAGAAAGAATATTGTATTTTGGGGAAGTGTAACATTTTATGGCAAATAGCTCCACATAAGGTACAAAACAGTTTTTGGAAAAACAGCTGATGAAATTTTATAGCCAAAGCTGTGAAAAAATAAACAGGATAGCAAGGAAAATACTTTTCTTGGTGATGAAGTGTGATGAAATGTCATTTCAGGAAGGCACATATATTTGCTTTAGTATCAATGAAAACAGGCAATGGGTCACCTGTCTATAAAGAGCATGTGATTAAAAATGTCTGTTGTTCACATCTTGGTCAAAATAAATTTAAATCTAGGCTGTAAATTCCTAGTTTCCTAAAAATTCAGAAGTATTTTTCCATCTGTTCTGTAATAATTCAGCTATCTGGTTGTTATGAAGAATTTGGTCATCTGCCATTTGGGCAGGGAGTAATTTTTTAAAATGCATTTAAGTCTCATGGTATCTGAAAGTCATACAATTATCAAGCTAATTAAATCAAGCCAGAATTCCCCATCAAAAGATATAATCTTTGACTCACGCTGGGGAAGTGCTTTTGATGGAGAGGGGTTCACTTCAACTGAGCACACAGCATACAAAGGCACCTCACGGAAAACACTGCTTCAGTGTATGGATCCTACAGCGCAAATCAACAGCACCGGGCCAGATGCCACAGGTGCTGCAGCTCCTGAGTGTCAGCTCCATCCACCTAAGCCATTGGTTAAAAAAGGATGAAGAAGAGATGCTGTTGCCTCCTCGCCAAGTGCCTGGGAACAAGGAGGAGCAGGAGTGTGTGGTACCCAGCCAGGGAAAAAGCTTCCCTTCCGAGGACACAGCAGTCAAATACTTGGCCATGCAGGTCCAAAGCAGTGTCACTGCAGCATTTCCAGGAATTCAAGTATCCTGCTTCTCCCAATTAGAGTTATGCAGTCAGTGGTGAAATACTTTTTTCCAGGTGGATGGGTGCCTTTGGGGTAGAATAGAACTTAATACCCAGCTTCCCCCCCCTCCCCAAATTACTAATTAAATGTAAATGCAGGAGTGTTGGAGGTTGAGGGGTGTGCAATTTTTTCCCCTTTCCTGTCGCTAGGTTACTAATGGCTGGATACTTAAGGACTATTAACTTCTTTTGTAAGAGACAAAGAGCTAGCCAGCGTGGGGAGGGGAGGGCAGATGTGGTCATCAGAGAAGGCACTTGACCACCGGCTTCGGGAGAGGCAGCAGGGGGGAACTGCGGGCTCCTCGGCTACAGCGGCAGAAAGGTTTTTCGGATCTGCGCTGTTTTCTTCTCCTTGGTGAGTGAGCTTTCGTCTGGGAAGGGGACGTTCCTGGAGGGCACACCCTCCTGGCTGTGCCGGCAGTTTCTGCGCAAGGGGGCCGGCAGCCGCCGCCGCCCCGCGCTCTCCCTGTCGGAGCACTGCCATGGCTGGGGAGTCCCTGCCACCTTCTGCCGGGAAGCCCGGGTGGGCTCATCTCTGCCGCCCCTGCTCGGAGTGCCTGCACCACGCCTACTGCACGCCTGCTGCTGCCCTGCCCGTCCCGCCGCGGCGCCCGCCTGCCCCTCGGTCCCTCGCCATAACCCGCATCCCACAGAGCTGACCGCGCCACAGCGCCCCCTGCAGCTGCGCGGGAGTCATCGCACCCGCCCTGCCCGGCCGGGAGCCCGACAGCGCCCCTGCCGGCTGGGACCGGAACTGCACCCAACGGGAAAAGCGCTTGGCAGCCCAGAGACTTCTGTCACCGCATCTTCTGGTTTTTGATTGTTTGTTTGTTATTGCTACTGTTGTTATTGATTGTTTGCCTTGCCATAGATACTAGTAAAAAACTGTTATTCCTTTTCCCCATATCTTTGCCTGAAAGCCCTTGATTCCAAAGTTATAATAATTCAGAGCTAAGGGGGTTCACACTTGTGGGTTCTAAGAGAGGTTTACACCTTCATTAGCAGACACCTGTCTTCAAACCAAGACAAGGAGTATGAAATGGGGGTCACAAAGATGAACAGGGACAGAAAGGATGGGGTTTGACAAAACCCTGTGTACAAGGTCACAGGGGTGTTTGGTAAACCACTCAATCACCTCAAAGACTCAATTTCAGTACATATCCAAAGTATTATTATCCAGACTGGATGGTTTTGATCTAAAGAGTCTACAAGTCACCCAGCTTTACTGATAATAACTAAATTACTTGAAATAAATAAAAATAATACATAATAAACTTGTAATAACAAGTACCTCAAGTAAAGCAATTCAGATATTTCAGTCCTGGAGTTTTATCCTGATACAGAGGAGGAAAAATATTTCCTTATCCCACATTTTAAATACTTGAGTATTTGCTCCAGTCTTAGCTTGGAGCTCTGTTTTGGACTACTGCTATAAAATTCAGCTTTATTCCCAAAAGGGACACCTGAGACTGCTGCCAAGTTGGTTCTGCTCGGCCGCTGCTGTTACACCATTCCCATTACCAAAGTGAAGGCTTTTCAAATGGGAAACTCCAGCTGGAACTGTTTCTTGGTCATGCAAGTTGTGTTTGCAGCACACCCTTAAATGCACTTCAAAATATGCCCCCAGAACAGAGAGGAGTATGGATGAAGTCGGGAGAACATGGAAAGACACAGGAGAGGGTGGAGGATGAGGAGAAAGCATTAAAAACTGAGGTACTGACAGCTGCTGCAGAAGTTGTTGCACAGGTGCATGTGGAGGAATTGGGGATTCTGGAAAGAGATGCAGAGGGGTGGAGAAGAGGGCATGCCTGGAAAGGAGAGAGAAGGCCAGATGGAGGTTAGGGGATGGGAGGAAGAAGGTCTGGCAAGAGGTGAAAAGCAGGGAAAAGCAAAGATGAGGGTAGCCTGCTCTAGATTAAGCTCAAATCCAAGGATCAGAGGAACCAAGCAATTGGTCCCTGTGTCCAAAGCTCAGCCAGCAGCACTGCGTGTGGGATCTGGTTGCCTCCCATGAACCAGGAAAGAGCCAGGGAAGATCCAGGCAACACCCTGGCCAAGACCTTCTCCAGAGAAGGCTGGGTCAGCCTTTTGTATACCATAAATGCTTTATTTGCTTTTCTGTCTTGACACCAGGAACTTAAGCAGCTCTTATTTTCTATCAGTCAGCAGTTTGCCCTCCTTGTGTAACAGTCTGCATGGCTGTACCAGTGCCCGTGCCCATGAAAAACAAGGAATAGACACTGCAAACACGTACAGTGCCCCGAGCTGGCTGGGGAGAGAGACAGAGACATTAACAGAGCAATCTGCTGACCACGAGGCCCCTCACTACAGTGAGGCTCAATTTCACTCCCCAGAATAAATACTCCTCCTCTCAGCATCACAGTCCCATTTTTGCCTGCTGTGAGGCATCACAGTGGCACTGCTGCCCTTGGTGCTGAGCCCACTGCTGGTGGTGTGGTGGGAGAGATCCAGCCCACCGGCTGCATCGGAGGGGCTTAAGGCACCAAGGGTTCCTGTCCTTTACTTCAGCCTTTGCCCCAGGGTTGCACAGAGAGCTGGGCATTGAGCAGATGAAAAATTTACAAATAAAGTGAAATCAATTTTTCTCAAATGTTCCTCTTCTCCTTTTCCCTTTGGAAATTAGCTTCCCCCCACTCTTTATTTCCACTCTCCCATATTCCTTTCCTTCTCTGTTCAGTTTGTTCACTTTCTAATCATTGTTAGGGAGAGAAGAAAAAAGTGACAAATGAGAAACACTTCTCCAAATGTGTGCAGCCATCCCACACAACACTGGGACGCAAGTTCTTTTCAAACAGAACAAATTAAAATTGTTTTAAACTTTGGAAAAATATACATGGTGTGGTTCTTGGAGTGTCCTGCGCAGGACCAGGAGTCAGACTCAATGATCCTGATGGATCCCCTTCAACTTAGCATATTCTATGATTCTGTGATTTTTTTCACCAGTTCAGGTAGATGAGAAACTATCTTCAGTTTTGGGTTTTTTTTTTCCATTGCTCTGCCCCAGACTTGCACAGCTTTGCCTCAGTTCCTGCATTTCAGCTGATATTCTAGAAGAAAATACGAAAACCATCAGGAGTTGGAGAAGGAATGTGAAAGTCATACATCTACCTTGTGGCCAGGTTTTCTCCCTCTCTTCTTTGAGATCTTCATGACTGGCAGGGCACCGGCTGGTGCCGAGAAGAGGTTGTGAACAGCCATTTTAATGGGCGCTGGCTGAAGTGGGGGCCGCCCTCGCTTCCTCCCTGCCGTCCTGGGGGACTGCATCTCCCTGGCAGCCAGGCTGGGATCCAGGCACGATGGGTGGCTCATCTGCCCTAGGGAGACAGAAAAAACAACAAACCAACTCTTTATTCAATCTTCATATTAGTTTGGTTTTTTTTTCCAATCTGAAGGCAGTTTTCTCAACACTGTCATTTTTCCTGTCACCGCTGATCACGAAGCAGCAAGAAACACACCACAGATGTGTGGTCCTGAGTGGGATTCACCTGACCACAGCTGGTTCAGCTTCTCCAAAGCTGGACAAAACCCTTAACATTCCATTCCCCTCTCCTGACCATGAGCAAAGTAGATGGTGAGAGGGAGAGGGTAATTGCCAAACATTTCCTCTCTGCAATTTTTATTACCACGCATGTTAGTAGTGGGTTTTTGGATGTACTCCATTAACGCAGTTACTTCACCACAACTCCATGCAGCTGCTGAAGTTGAGCAGGGGTAATGGAGTGGAATCTGATCCATTTCCTTCTGTCCAGATTTTAATAAAGAAAACAAATATACAGCCATACACAGAGTACCAAGGGAATATATGGCATTCTTCACAGCTTCTAGCAAGGGTCACCTACTAACAAAGATCAATTTAAAAAAAACAAACCAGCAACTGTAGAAATATGTTTTCAAATGTTGGTTTGTCCAGGCATTTGATTTCCTGCAAGTGGGCAGACTAGCAGTCCCAGTCCTGCCTGTATACATTGCTAGACATAAAGGTCTAAGCAATTCCCATACTTTTATAATAAGCCCTGCAATGGCTAATGTTTTCAAATTCATGCTCCCTCAGGCCAGTGATAATGGAAGACTCCCTGCTTTCTGATTTTTTACAGAGCAGGCTCATAGCTCTCTCAGCTGCAGGGAAAACTTAAAGATGTGGTTCAAGAGAATCCTCTACATAAAGCAAACAAATGTTTGTTTATAATTACAAGAAACTACAATTGTTTACAAAATCTATAAACCATAAAATCTACAAATTTCTCTGAGCACCTCAAATTTCACATTTTCAGAATGCAGTGTGATCAGAGCTGGCATTGCTGGGAATGAAATTGGGGTTGATCACTCACATAGTGGGAAGGGTACCACTTGATAGGGGTCTCTGGTGACAGCTCTATGTGTGGCTGGGGGCTTCTTTTTTCCAAAGGCAAATATGTTATGCCTAGTTAAAAATTTGTAAGCATAACTAACCAAAAAGAAACCCACTTTTCTGGTCTTATCCAGTCTGTAGTTTACACAATCTCCTGTAGGATAAAAAAATAGAGGGCTCCCAACCCTACCCTCCAGTAAATGCATTTATTTGTAATATGTTAAAACCTGTGTGTTTTCAATAATGCTAGGGGTATCTGCTCTGTTCAGATAGATCCACTATATATGGTGGAACTTACAGATTGACAGCCCCACCATCCTAGAACTCCCATGCAAATACTGAATGTCAAACACCAGAGCAGAGCAAACTTGCAATGCCTGATTTACCATATTGTCCAGAGCCACTTTGCCTGCACTCACTCTCCCAGGCATGCTCAGCCAGCTCAGGAACCCCTCAAAAGCCTGCCACGGGGCTCTGATTTTTACCAAAGTCTCATTATGCAGAGAGTGTCCTTTCAGGGCTAAAAGCATCATGCTTGCCACAGCAGGAGTTAAATGGAAAGGCCCAGTCTATCCTGAACATCACTGCTTTCCTTCTGTCTTCAGCAGTGCTCATTTTCCTCCCTGTAGTGCTTTCTGACGGACACCCTCAGTGTCTCTTCCACTTTGCAAAACAAAACATTCCCAGAATCTTACATTACAGGCTGTCTGCAGGCAGGGAGTTCAGCAGGGAAAGGAAATGCAACAATTACACTGGATTTGGCACCAAAACACACTGAAAGCCCAGTGCTTCAAGCTCTGTATTTTTTCTGCTTTAAACAAAACCTGGCAAGATAAACCTTTGCAAAGGAGCTTAGCAGAGGCTGAAGAAGGCAAGTCCAGCCCAGGTTTGCTCCCTGCTTGGGGAAGCAGCCATTCCTGCAGAAGGGGCCACTGGTGGCCATGGGGCTGTGAGAGAGAGGTTGTGCACCTGCACTGAGCACCACACTGCACTGCCTGTATCGTATTCTCCTCTGATGGTAAAAGTAGCACCTCAGAAACTCTGAGTTATCAGCTCCCAAAGCAAAAGAGGTACTGACCCGGAGCCCTTCTTTGGTTGAAATGTCACTTTCTTTTGCCACTGGTGAAGTATTAAACAGGGTGATCAGGAAACTCGCTGAACATTAGCAATCACAGTTTTTTGTCCTGTTTCTCTGCCTGCAGCACTTGTGGCACTGTGCAAAACCTCTTAGAGCTCTTCACCACATGTGCTGACACACAAGACCCAGATGAACTGTACACAAAAGAATCTCAGCATAATGTACTTGAATTGATACAGCAAAGACATTGTCAACTTCAGTGAACAAGCTGTTGTTATTACATTTAATTACAAGCCCACCCGTGACTTGATTCTCCTTTCTTGTGTGCTAAGGGAAATGTGAGTGCCTTTGGTAGCATTTACTGTCACACTGCTGCAGATGCAGGGAGGCAAGGGTGCTCCCCAGCAGCAGGGGAGGGCAGCAGACATGCAAAAATTGCCTCTGCCTGACACTGGGGGGGGGACAGCATGACCTTCCCTGACAGCCAGGAGGAAGCAGGCTGGCCAAAGAGGTCAGAGGGACACTGGGGCTTGTCTGACTGCCCACCAACAAAGTCAGGGTGTTACCTTGGAATGACTTTCCCAGGGCAGCTCTGATTGCTACCACAGCCCGGGCTTGACCTGTAGCTCAGTGCTGGAAAGCTTGGTGGGCTCGAGGCAAGTTGTGAGAGTTTGATTCAATTTAAGGGCAAATTCAAGGAAGCAAATTACAGGCTACTGATAAAGGCATCACCTCAGTTCAGGACATCAGTGTAGTACAAATAGCCTGAGAGAATGCTTTGGGAGGAAAATCAGTATATGTTTGCCCTGTCCTTGTACTTTTCCAAAGGCACTAGCTTTGGATGGCCAAGGATGGTACAGGTTCAGTCTGACCTGGGTCTATCACTTTTTTATTCTTAGTTTAAAAATAACAGCAGGAAACTACATTTATGGCTTCTAATCATTTAATGCGGGGCTAGGCACAGGGTAACCTCGCCTTACTGTCTCTCAAACACTGAAATCTGGAAATATGATTTCCAACCCTGCCTTCCACACTGCCCCATCAGATCCCTGAGAGGAGACAGCAGGGAAACACCTCTCCCCACCTTGACACCTGAGCAAGCACTGCAGGAAGGATGAAGTCTCATCCCCTCTGGCAACAGAGGTTCTGCTGTGACTTCAGAGAATCCTGAGGAGCACCCTGTGCACAGCAGTCCGCCCCCACGGGATGACAGGGGTGGAGAGAAAACATTCCCTAAGCCAACACTGGTGAGCTGTAGGATGTTTCTGACAGCCCATGCTTTGCCCATCCATGCCTTGCACCATGCGTTGGTGTAGATGCTGTATAATTAGCAACACAGATTACCATGCTGGAAACCACAGCTGAGAGCAGAGGGAGCTGCGGTGCATTTCCTCCCAAGATGAGTGTTTTTGACAGACTGCAAAGATCCATTCTTAATAAAATTAAATGTCTGCAATAAATGCAGCTTTTAACCTGCACTCCAGTAACTGCAAGGATTGAAGGTAAAAATACCACATTAAATTTTATATTGGTAATTCCACGGGATGATAATTTGAACTTGGTTTATACCAGGTGTCGTGCAAACCTGTGCCGGGGTTGGCACAGGGACGACACATAGGGAAGGAAAAAGCTATTCCTGCTGTAAGCCACAGGAAGGTGCAGGAGTGCAGTCAAGGTAGAAAATGTGCCCATTCCACAGCAGCTGAAGGAGATTGCCCTTCCCTCCCCTTACACCCATTGCTCCCAGCTGCAGAAAGACTCTGACCCAGGAATGCCTGTCAGCATTTGCAGCCCTGCCTCCAACTTTTGACTCCTGCAGAGCTTCGTAGTTCACAGATCTACAAATCCAACAGCTGATTGTGGAAAAGAGGTAAACATCTTGTGATTGTGTCTGTCTTTTCTTCTGACGTTGTTCAGGAAGGCACGTTTGCGGGGGAATATCATGTTGTTAAACAAGAGGGAGGGGATACTTTCCAGTCAGTAACATGACTATTTTCCCCTCTTCCTCTGTGCACAGCAGGGCAGCCCTTTGACTGCGACCGCTCAGAGATGATGGTCTGAGGTGTAGGTGAGCAAAACAAAAAGCACTGTCAGATCTGAAAGCCAAGCTTTATACCTGCCTGCTCCTCCTGGGGAGAATTCAGGGACATGAGACATTACACATCTCTTCACCGTGAATACCAAAGCAGCACTGCAGGGCACATGAAAGGTAAGAGTTTCGTGAAGCAGACAGTAGGAATTTTTGCTAATAAAAGCATTGAGCCAATATTCTCTGCATGTCTGAATGTGATTGCCTAATGACCTCTCATGGTAAACACCCATTTCACCATTGCTCAAAGAAAGGTCAGGATAATTTTTATCTGTGGCCCACAGTTCTTTTACAGTGATTTGCAAACCTCTTCTCTTTTCTTGCCTATTGCTTTGGGGATTGAAATGAGAAGCTGCTTCTCTGAGGGACTCTCTTGCCCATTTTGTCCCCAGGAAGAGTATTTCTGTATAAAACTCTTGAGACTGTCCATCCAACATGATATAAGTAGACAGGCCTGTTTTCCCAAATTAGTCATTCAGGAAAAAAACCCAACACAAATATCTGTGCTAGCCGTGGGAACCAAAAATGGCATTTTGAAACCTAATTTCAAACCCCAGTTTGTCTTCACCTCAGTACAGGTGCCTCTGATCATTTTAATGTGATACCGTATGCCACATCTGCCAAAGTATCTTACACACCTCAGGTCATCTAAGGTGGTACTACATGAGTGTTTTAGGCAAGCAAACTTAGCTGTAGGGAGTAATTCAGTAACAGATTAAGGCACCTAAATGCCTACATTCAAACACATAGACACAGCTGTCTCTATGGGTGCTGGATGTCTGACCTCCCATGGTGTCAGTGGAGATGTGGCCAATATGGTTGAAAGTGTGAAGTCATTCAGCTTTTCAGTTATAAATGTAGTTTGCTGTGGCTTCAGTGGCTCTAGGGTCCACTGATCAAGTCCAGTTTATCCCTTTCTTGTAGATGCCCGTATTTAGGTGTCTTAAATCAGAATTTATCTCATTTCTAAAAGCTGGGTTTGACTTGCCTGTTTTATACCTGACAGTAGAATGAAGTTTATCATATCCTATGTGTGCTTGCTTCTTCTGATTACAAAATGAGACCAGAAAAAAACCCTCATATCTAGATAGCTACAATGCCCATGTGAATCCCACACTTGGTCACTCATGCCTATGGGCAGTGGCCAGTTCTGTGTCCTCCTGTGATCCTAGTTAATAGTACATTGCATTGCAGAGGAAAGAATTGCCTTTTTGGAAGTGAAAATCCAAGCTTCCTGCGTAAGAGGGGTGAATGTGTTTATGTTCTGGACTGTAAAGTCATGGTTTTCTAATGAGCTGTAATCTCTTGTTAGAGGTGGTAGCCCTATATCATCATCTCCTTGCGGCACAGAAGAAATTCAGCTCTCCTTGATAGAACTGAAAGTAGTTGCAGCATCCAAAACAACATATACTGGCATCCATCACTGCATAGACTTTGTGTACCTTGCCCTGGAGCACCATGTCAGACAGTGACACTGTGGGAGATGACAGTTTTCCTTCAGTGACTTCACTTTGGGCATGAGATACGCATGGCAAGAAATTGCCTCATTTATTTAGTCTACTTTCCTGCAGAGTAAGAGTTCATGTATTCACAGACTCATCCACTCCTTCACTCCTTACATGACTTTAGAACTTGTTGACTCCTTTCAAACAGACCTGATGGAGCACAAGAGGAGGAGGTGCAAAGGCTTGCAGATGGAGTGTAAATGTGCAAAAGACAGAGATGTGAGACCCCAGTTGTGGTCTTAAGACACAATGAGAGCAGAAGACACAATATAAAATTTTCAATGCTGGGAAAAAATCTTATGAGACCTGACATCCTCTCAGACACTAGAATCAGGCACTCACAAGTCACCAATGTCACCAATCTATAGAAAACCAAGCATCCTTCTCTGCTCGTAAAGCTAGCTGGGGATGTTCTTTTAAATGCTGGGATGGTCTTTGTGTCCTGCCCCATCGGAGATGAAGGAGGTGCAGCAGCCAAGCTGGGCATGGGTGGCACTCTGCTGCTCGGCTTTCACATCTTGGGAAATTGCACATTTCTTTTTGCAGCTGTTTTCAGCTCTTTCCACCTGCATATCTCCAATATGTGCTGAAGGTTACCCTGCAATAGCAATTGCATCGCACTTTACAAAATAATTTGCCAGAGGATCCAAATCAAACTGAGTTAAAACAAGGAAACACCTTTTTGCCCTTGCAAATGTGTCTCAGTGCAGCAAAAACCCAGCAATGTTTCTGCCACAGGGTCTTTGCTGGCTGCTCCTGGCTCAGGAGTGGCAGAAGGGGTCCTGCAGCAGGCTTGATCTTCAGGTGCTGAGAGCAGGTCCTGGTATCTTCAGTCGCTGCACTGAGGTGGGAAAGGACTGGGCATCATGCAAGCAGTGTCTGTGCTGCATCCTGCCCTCTTCTCCCTCTCACCATCTGGCTGCCTTAATGAAGAGACAGGGAGCTGGTAGGAAAAAACACAGGATTCTTCAAAATCCACACAAAAAGTATTGATGGTGTCTGCACCTTTTGTTGTTACTAAGAGCAAGGAAAGGGAAAATGGTTCCCAGTGTCTTCTTAGAGCCTGATTTTTTTTTTTAAAAGTTAAATTCATCAGCGGTGACAGTGCTGTCCTTGAGGAGGTATTCTTTTGAAGGATAGCACCCTGGTGACAGCAGGTAGAGCAGTAGCTGCATGCCCCTTCTCACTCAGGTTTGCTTAATGAGCCAGAAGAACTTGAAAACCCTGGCGAGAATGGGACCCCCAGGAGCAGCCGAGGCCAGCCTTGCCTCCTGATCTTACCTTTCTTCATTTGGCCTGACGTTTTTGTTGCAGATGAGTAGCCTGTAGCAGGGAGTTGGGGGAATGAAACTTTATGGAAAGTGAGAGAGCACAAGCAGAGCACCAAAGGAAAGATGTGAAAAATGGATGCAGCGGGGCCATGTGAGTGGCAAGGGTCACTCTGCTGAGGTCGTCAAGCCAAATGTGCACAAAAAAGGGACAAAGCAAAGGCAATCCCTTCCTTCTCTCTGTCTCTTATGTGGAGCTAGTAGCCCCACTTCTGACATTGCAGAGAAACAAGAAGAAAAACAGTGCCTGGGCTTAGTGTCCAACCTTGGTGATCTGCAGCAGTGGGTGGGGTTCCACATGCAGATCTTTGCCTCAGACTGTGGCTTACCATTTGCAAGACAAGCTCCCAGAAAAACAACTTGGATGCCTCCTCTCACTACCCTGAGACCTCCTGCCTCAGCTTCCATGTATGCACAGGTGTCATTTGGTTTTGCTAAAAAGACCCTCTTAAAATCCCCTGTCCTGAAATCCTGAGGGTGGTCAAATGCTAGGGAACCTGTCCAGGAGCCATGCAAAACTCCCTCTGGGATCTTGGAGAGGCAGTGTGGAGAGCTAAGGCCAAGGGCCATGTATTGTAATTTTGGTATTTATTGTACAAGTAGATGTTCCTGCAGACTTTCAAGCTCTGCTTGCCAAGCCTTCCTATCAGCCTACCTTCACTTCATCTCATCACCTTCCCCACCTCACACCCTTGGTGCTGACAGGCTGCAAAGTCTCCAAAGGAGACAGGTCCTCTCCCGTACTGCTTCCACAGCCATTATAATCCTGCTTAGGTGGTACATGAGACCCTGCATCTTTCCCCAGCATCCCTCTGGAACTTAGGGAGGTGTAATGGAGAGCTGCTCTCTTTCCAGGCTGCAATCAGCTTCCACTTTCTTCTCTGCTACCCTGTCTCTACCATCTGCAGTCTGGGACCAAGTGATTTTTCCAGTGACTGGGAGGACTGCAATGGAGAGCACATAATTCTTCACTCCCTGACCTGCCAGGTGTGATTTCCATCACCAAGATCCTCTGATTTCCCCAGCTGCAAATGCTGGAGATTCAAAAATGCACAGTATGTCTGACTATCTGACATTAATTAATTAATTACATGACACTGGAACAAATCTTTCTGTAAATACGTTCAACCTATGAAACTGAGGCTGTGATTCTGAATCAGCAATTTAATTTAAACTGGGTTTTGTATTTTAGCAGGTCCTGTTTCACATATTCAGCCAAGTTGAGACACCCTGGTTTCTGATCACATGCTTTGACAGTGTAATTTACAGGTTGCTTTCCAGAAGTCCTTTCCTGCCATTAGTTACCAGGGAACTTGCACAAACTAACCCTCCTGAAGCACAGGCACACAAAGCAATATCTTATTTATTTACAACATTTAGATCAGCAAAGAAAGCGCCAAGGTCTCTTTCTAATTCATCTCATCTTCTCTGTCTTGTGCAGAAGCCAGATGTTTTAATCACTTGGTCTTGTGTAAAGCATGTGGCACTGTCCCACATGACATCCTTACCACTAAACTTGAGAGGCAGGAATTTGGTAGATGGAAAACTCAGTGACTGTGGAATTGGCTGGATGGTGAAACTCAAAAAGTTACAGTCAACAACTCAATGTTCATGTGGAGACAAGTGAAGAGTGGCGTTCTGCAGGGGTGGGTGTTGAGATGGTCAATGTTTAACATCTGTTGGTGACATGGACAGCAGGATTGAGGACACCCTCAGCAAGTTTGCCAATGACACCAGGCTGTGTGGGGCAGTGGACAGGCTGGAGGGAAGGGATGTCACCCAGAGGGATCTTGGCAGGCTTGAGAGGTGGGACTGTGCAAACATTATGAAGTTCAACAAGGTCAAGTGTGAGGTCCTGCGCCTGGGTTGGGGCAATCCCAAACACAAATATAGGCTGGGTAAAGAATGGATTGAGAGCAGCCCTGAGGAGAAGGACCTGGGGTTGTTGAGGAGAAGCTCAACATGACCGGACAATGTGTGCCTGTAGCTCAGAAAGCCAACTCTGTCCTGGGCTTATCCAAAGCAGCATGACCAGCCGGGCAAGGGAGGTGATTCTGCTCCTCTGCTCTGCTCTGGTGAGGCTCCACTTGGAGTGTGGTGTCTGGCTCTGGGGACCCCAACATAAGGATGCGGACCTGTTGAAGAAAGTCCAGAGGAAGGCCACAAAGATGACCAGAGGGCTGGAGTTCAGCCTGGAGAAGACTCCAGGGAGACAGTCTGGTCTGATCCTGAAATCATCTGTAATTAACAGGAAGGATCACTAGCACACAAACTGGAGTCAAGTCAAAAAACTGGCTGTCTTCCCCAGATTCATCTTAATAAGAAATATAAACAAACTTTGTGTGGTAAAAGAGAAAATTGCCATGGTGAAGAGCTTGAGGTGATCTGGATGTTCTGTGTTGGTATTTACTGCTTCCTGTGCTGCTCTAGGTGTTTCATTATGGTTATGTGCTGCCATCCTGAGTTACTCTGCCAAGTAAGCATGTTTCTAACATAGAGACAACCCCTGTCCTGAGCACAATCATCATCATTCCCCACCCTTCTTGAGCCCACAAATGGGATAAAGCTTCCATTCTTCCCTTCTTGCCAGATTGTATCTAGAATGTGAAACCACCGGGGTTAATGTGCCCATTTTGGAAAAAGAGGTGTGGAACTCCCCCGTTTCCTGTTGAAATGTGCTCTGCAGGCAGTCTGAGCACTGAAGGAACAGTCCACTACTTCTCCAATCACACACAAGTGATATCCCAGCAGCATGCTGGGGAACCCTGGGGTGCTTGGCAGCTGCATCCACCCCCCCTTCTCCCACACCAACCCATGTGCTGCATCCCATTCCTCCACCAGTAACAGCCAGCCACTGACTCTGCAATGGTTCTGTCCAGCACCAACACACTTGACTGGATCATGCACGCCAGAGCTGATGTGCTTACCACAGATATCTGTCCCAAGAAATAAATTAGCCCCCTAAATCTGAAGAACTGATATTACAAAAGTCAATAGGGAAATATCTTCTTTTGGACAGAGGGCAGGAATTTCACATTTTTCACATAAAGTTAACTTTATTCCTTAGGGATCTGAAGCACTTTTATATTACATTTTGAGAAATAATACTTACAGAAGATTCATCCATTTCTGGCATAAACTGGAGTAGCTTTAATGTTTCTGTCTTTAGAGATTTCAGGGACCACAGATTCTGAGGATGCTGAAAGCTTCTGCTTCCATGCAAGAGAGATGCATTTATATTCAAATCACATTTTAACATTTTAATTGGACAGCATAAATAAAAGGACATTAATTTAATTATTAAGTTCAGAAATAAAAAAAGCATGTGCATTCCTTGCTAGAGCTTGCTGTGTTAACCAGGGCTGTTTGGGAACTGGACGGTCACCCCACTGCTGCTGCTTCCCACTCCAACAGAAAAGTTCTGGTGCCTAAGTGAGCACTAGGCAGGCTGACAGAGGTTAGTGGGAATGTTTCAGGCCATCAGCTGTGCTTTTCTTCCTGGCACACCCCTCTTGGGAAGGCGAGCTGGGGCTGCTCACAGGCTTGCCCTCTGTCTGGACACTGGATCTTTCTTTGGGGGAGGCTGCAGGTGGCTCTCAAAATGCAGATTAGATACATCTGGAATAAAACTATTCTGGGCAACTGCAAAATATTCTGGACCTAGGATTGAACCATGAGAATATAATGCAGTGAGTTAGCAAGGAGCAGCTCACTGTGACTGAGGAGCAAAGCTTTGCTAACTGGGGCTGATTATTAAAGGACACAGGGCTCTAGAGTAAAATTCACCCCTTTGACTATATCTGTAACTCATTTTCTAAATAGACACAAAGCCTTCACTTTTCAGAACAGTTTTGATCCATTTCGTCCTCCAAAAAAAGATCATTTTCTGTTTTCTTGATGGTTTTTACATTGTTTGGCAACAACCCTGTTTTCATCACCTGGAAACCCGATATTCAGAGCAAAATATCTCCAGCTGGCTAATGTGTCAGAGCCTGCATACCTTCAGCAATAGATTCTGCAAAATTGTACTGATTAAATGTCTGCTTTTGCTGCTTTTTAAAAACACACACCCCAGATGAAAGGTCCCTCTGAATGAATTTTCAGTTGGTTTGTGCTTGCAAGGGCCTGTCAGTAGAAGGCACACTTCCAAACCAGATCCGAGGGCAGCTAACAGAAAGTTTTCAGACATTTTATGGAATCAGAATTTGGCCCCTGTGTAATTCTGACAGTGAGAGCAAACACAGAGTATGAGCAGAAGGCTGATGTGCTCTTGCAGTACCGCTTAAACCTCTGGAATAGGTCTCTGTGGGAGCACGGAAGAACTTGCATTGCATACTCAGCCCCTGCACACAGGAATTGTTTCCCCTCCGTGCATTGAATTGTTTACTGGTTCTTAAGGTGTCATTGTGCTAATATTTTCTGTCTGCACCACAAAATTGGCAAGAGATTTCTAGAATGGCAATGTCTTTCACTGCTGGCTACCTTTCTTTTGACTAATTGGGACAACACATTTAGCAAAGATATCTCCTCACAACTCCACAAAGATACCGGGGCTGCCAAGGAAGGAATGCCTCCATGCCCAGGCTGAGGCACACAGCAGCCTGAGGCTGACAGCAGCCAGCCACGGCAGCATATTCCCATGTACCACAGAGGTTTCCATACTCAGGGGCAGCATGGGCTCCAGGAGCTGCTCAGTGTCTGGGGAGTGTGCAACTGTAAGAATCACTAGAGAAGCAACACACAGCCATGACTGGTGGCACCTGCCTTCCCTCAGGATAGGAGAACTCCCTCCAACACCTGCCAAGAGCAGGGGGCACTTGGTGAGAAGGGCTCTGGGTGCCTGTGAAAGCCCTGGCCAGAAGGGTGAACTGTTCTGCTCCTCTATCCCACAAATCCCACTAATCCAGAAGCCTTCATAAAGCCCCTCCTGTCCCCAAGCACATCGCTTCCCTGAAAAGTAATTTCAAAATTGTTTGATAAAACATTTCAGCTTTCAACCTCTTTCTTCTGCCAGTGAGAAAGCACAAGTGATTATGAGACTGATAAAACATCTGCAGGTCACAGTTCATTCTGCCTGCCCCTCTGTAGGGGATGGTCACACTGGATGGAGATAAGTCATCCTTTTTCATTGTTTGTGTGTGTGACCACATCACTTATGGACAGATCACAAACCCTCTGGAGCAGTGTTTGAGACGATTAATATGTATCTCTTCATGAAATCTCTGTGATATTGCAAAGGAAAGGAAAAAGCAGATGTGTCTCTTGAAAATCCAAGGCTGTTCCCAAATGTGGATCAGGTGTGTGTCAGATGCCCACAGCAGAACAGGCAAAGTGCCCCCCTGCAAACTCCTCCCTCTGCACCTTTAAGTCCAAAGTTGGATTTACTCTCTTATGATGTAGTTCATGCATGGTCCAATACCATCAAATGTCATCATCCCCCAAATTCTTTGTCTGAAGCCATTTTCTCTACTCAGAGTTTATCCTATTTTCCCTGCAGGTTTCTTTGCTCCCTTATCATCTCTGGGAACAGGTAGTTTTAACCTACTTCATTGAGAGAGATATTCAACACTTGCAAGGAGCCTGCAAGGACATGTGGCACAGTGCCATCCACAGCACATGACGACTGAAGCCTCCTGAGTTCCTGAATGGATTTCAAATTTTATTTGTTTCATTTTCCTCCCGCTTTCCTCTAGTTTTACATTCCCTTATGGAGCACAGTCTCCTGGCCTTTCCAGCCTCTCTTTTCTCTTCTGATGATTTAAGACACCTGCATTGACCAACCTGAGCTGCCCCCTCTAGCAATCACCAGGCAGCATGACCAGAGTGTCAGGCTTTTCACTGTCCCAAAACTAGCATAAGAAACTGGCATATGGACTGTGACTGTAGGCAAATGTGACCTTTTCAGAGGCTGACTTTATTTATTTATTCTGCTGCCACTTATTTCCGTGTTAAAAAAAAAAAAGAAAAAGAAAAAAAAATCATTAATGGTAGCACACTGTCTCCTGGACCTACTAATGATAAATAATTACAATACCTCTGACTAGCAACACTTCTTCGTCGAACAGTAATTAAGATTGCAGTCACAGCCCGGGACACAGGCTGAGTACACAGCAACACCATCGTTAGCATTTCCAGCTCCTCTGCACTTTCATTTAGCTGGTGAAGTGCCAGACACGAGTGCCCCCATGGCTGTACATGTTCCTGCATGCTGGCACTGATAGTGAAATAACTGCGTGGCACACGTGGCCCTGTTTGCTGTTGGACCTGTATATCACATCTTCCTAGAACCTCACGTTATTTTGGGGAAAACTAGCTTGTGTGAGGTCTTAAAGCACACAGATGGGCATGCATGGCAATTTTTGCCTTTTCTGGGAAGCTCTCTCCCTCTTTGGCCCCAGGGACCATTTCCCTTGGCACAACCTCTCACAAGGCTCGCTGTCAGCTGCTCTCCCCAAGTCGTGCTCTGAGTCCCTGAGTACACTTGAGAGGGGCTGGAGCCTCACACCTTTCTTCTCCCAGCTCCCTGCCTGCTCTGAAGCTTTCACCCAGGCAGGACGATGGGCTTCTGTGTGCTCATCATCCCCTCCCGTATGTCCCTCTGCATGAGAACTCTGTGTCTGCAGAGCTAGATATTAATGAGCTCAAGAGAACACACCAGCTTCCAAATTAATTAGGATAAATCACCCACCAGAAGTCTCAATCAGTCCTGCTCTCCCCATTTCAGATAGAAGGATGTTCCTGCCTGCCTACCTCCACTTCACATACCCTGACCACTCTTCATTTTCTCCTTGTCATATGGCAGCCTACTGCTTACCCAGGAAAATGAATAGCTACAGCATAGAATCATAGAAACATTTAGGTTGGAAAAGACCTCAGAGGTCATCGAGTCCAACTGCTAGCTCAGCACTGCCAAGTCCACCACTGAACATCAGCCCTTCCCTGGACAGACCTTCTTGCTCCACGTGCTCTAAGTTCACGGAGAGACAAAAGCCCTGGCACAAGGTTAATGGTAGCTCGCCTGAGCAGATCTTTCTTTTTGACAAAGCCAGATACTTGAGTTTCTTTGCCATCTCAGCATCGGTCCCTGCTGTTGGCAGAGGCTGCCACTGCTAAATGTGTAAAAATAATGGGTAAAGATAAAAAAAATCAATCAAAATTTTTGCAATATTGTCTCCCAGTTTAATAACCTCATTTAATTAGAAACCATAGGTAACAACCATGGCAGGTAAACTTAATATAAATTCCAGAATACCTGAGATTGAAGGAATTTCACCGTCTCTAACATCCTTGTTAAGAAAAATGTCTCTGTAGTTGCAGGTTTCTTCCAGTTGTCTCTCCCCATACCACATAGCTCCATCCCAAACTAACCTTCCCGAGAGACCGGCCCGTTACTGGGTCTGTTGCAGGGTGCCCTGGCACACCCGAGTGCAGGTGTAGGAAACACACAAACCTGTGGTCATGCAGGGACAGGAAGCAGGCTGGAATAGCAACATTGTGGTCAGTCCCATTAGCCTAATCACTTGTTCGTTTTTTTGGTTGTTTTTGGGTTGTTTTTTTTTTGTTTCAGAGCAAATTTATGTTCATCTAGTCAGCTGTTAAGAAGAGAACAGCTATGTTTTCTGGTTTTTCAGCATCACCCAAGAAGCCCATGTTCTGAGAGGACAGGATATTTGCACTGGATTAACTTCAGTGCCCTAACACAACTACAGCAATCCCACGAGGAGCACATGATAAAGTGTGTCCAAAGGTTTCTGAGCTGAGCTGAGGGTGCAGCAGGACTTGCAGCCCCCAGGCACACTGCTGGCTTTCACACATACGGAAAAGGTGGAAAAAAGACCTGCAGAGGGCAAACTGAGGGTTTTTTCCCAGAGTACACCTTGCCCATGCCTGCAGCCTCTGCAGTGAGGCAGGACCAATCCAGCATTCCTGGGGTCTCCGGGCAGCCAGCAGCAAAGCTCCCAGTGTGCCGGGGGACATCTATTTTTGTGGGAAGGGAGGCATCCTACACCACACAGATGGATAGAGCCCAGACATGCTGCTCACTGACCTACATGAATGGGACTTCCCAGGCAAGAGAGAGAAGGCAGGAGAGCCAAGCCTGACAAATACAGAAGGGTCACAGCAACCCCTCCGGAAAGGCAGCAGCACTGGGACACACAGCAGAGCCTTTGGGCGGGAAATGAGGACTCTCCCAGCCTCACTGGAAGCTTAACAGGGACAGAGGAACCCATCTTCTCCTAGCTCTTGTCTCCCACCCAGCAGAACTGCCCTCACTCCCATGTGAAAGAGCAGCTCAGAAAGGACTTAACCCTGAAAAACTTTCCTCCTCTGTGTCCCACTAAAGCCTGAAGGACTGCAACCACCTCCGAATGTGTGCCAGTTCAGAGGTGACACAAAAACCTACATGACAAGCAGCACATCCTCTCTTCCTGCATTTTAAGGAAATCTGCTCATGTATCAGCACCAGAGAGGTGTTTTAGATTGCTGAGCATCTTCTTGAATAACCAAACAGCAGTGAGTAATATGTATTTACATACATTATGGTCTATTCCCCCACTGGAAGGCGATTTGTGCAGATAACTTCCATTAATGTTGAAGGGAGTCATTCACATAAATCCTCAGTACATTAATGGCCCATGAGCCTCCTCTGTGTGGTAGTTCGTGTTGCTGCATTTAGTGAGTGCAATATAAACGTGGCCAACTTAATATGCAAATAAATTCAAGTATTTACTGAGCCATAAGAGATAGTTACTAGGCACATCTCATTCATCGTTTACAGTGAAATAGATGGAGGCTGCCAGATTAAATAGGGAGATAAATGCTATAAACATTTTTTTAAGGCAACAGCGTACTGAGTCTCAACATATACATAATGATCATAAACAGTTTCTTGAAGACATCTTCTATTTATTTTTACTCCATGTGTGTCTTTACTACACATCTGTGCTGAACACTATTTGTTGCATTGCTGTTGCCTGACAGTGGCACTGGAGTCCCCTGTGTCCCTCAGGGAGGGAGGAGGGCCAAGCACCATCCCTGCTCCTTCACTCACCACCTCCTTGTCAGCCGCACAAGCTGCAGGAAGGGAACATCCTCACCTTGAAAAGATGGGCCACTCACTACAACTCCCTTTTTCCCAGCACGAAAATGTGTGCCTTTCCTTTATTGTCATCTGGGGCAGGAAAGAGAACTGAGACCTTTTGTGCCGTTTCTTCTTGCAGATGCTCTCTTGAGAATCTGCACTGGGCATTTTCGAAACAAGAGCCCTCACCAGGTCTGTGCTCTTCAGAGGCAGAAAATAGACATCTTCCATGGGAAACAGATCTTAAAAATGCATCAGGTATGGTATTACTGAAGTCCTCCTTCAGTTCCTCGTGCATGATTTTTAAGATGCCATGCCAAATGGATGTGTCTTCCACAAGACATGTCCTCCACAAAGTATTTCTTCCTTGGGGTAATAAATGATGTTACACTGATTCATTTTATTCTCTCAGATGGAGAATAAGGAAAAATTCTCTATCTCTACTGCACAGTTTAATAGGATAGTTCCCATGCACATATAAGCTCATGGAAATATAGAGATACATACGTTAAAAGGCCTTATCTACCATTAAACTCCACATCATCTGCTGGGATGAAATCCTGTTGATGCTGTTGTGTTTTTCACAGGAGACACCAACAAACCCCTGAAGTCTTCCCAGAATCCCTGTGTCAGCTCTGAGCTGGTGCATCTGTCCAAGCTTTAGAGCATGGCATTGAGGGTGGGCAGGCATTTCCCTGGAGAGCCAAAGCCAGGCACAATGGTGGCTCAGCCCCCCCCAAAATTATAGCAGGGACAAAATAAAACCTTCCAATCTCTCTGGTTCTTTAATATGGAACCCCTGCTTGTAATGTTGCCCTTTGGATTTGTCCTTAGCTAAAATCCCAGAGCTCTCTTTTGCCCTGTTCAGCACCTGCCTCTCCTTTCAAAATCTCTTCTACCTGAGTACCACCTCTGGCCAGGTTTAAAGACCCCTCCCAGATCTTTTCTCCTGCCTCCAGTCATGTTTCTCTCCCCAGAGTGCCCGCAGGTCTCAATGGCTGCAAACCTCTGATGTGTACTTCATTTTACACACTGATTCTGTAAAACAGAGGTCCCACCAGAAAGCAGTTTTTGCCCCCTCGCTGCCTCTCCAGGAGAGCCTCCACTGCTGTTCCAAGGTGCAGTGCTGTTCTCACGGCTCAGGTCTGCCCATTCTGCCCCAAATTCAGGCTGCTCTGTGGTACTGGGGAGCAGCAGGTACCCAAGAGTTGACTTTGGCAAGGGGACAGGAGGTGGCAACAGGACAACCAGCAAACAAGACCAGTGGTGACCCCTCATTCCCACCTTTCCTCTCTCATGCCTTGTAGACTGAGTGTTTGAGCGACACAGTCCCTCCAACTGTGAGTTTATAGAGTGCCTAAACACTCACTGGAGCCTCTCAGGAAGACAACTACCGTAATTCTCAACAAATTGGCCTGTGGTGCAAGACAAGCTCTTGGGTTAAAAACCTACCTGTCTGTTGTGTCCTTCCTGGCAGGCAGGCAGGAAGAAATCATTGGGGGCCAATGCTGCTTACGGGCTTTCAGGACAACAAGGATTTATCCTGCATTTTGGGGACACGGCTGGTTCCATGTTACTCAGTCAGCCTGCTGGCCAGGACAGGGCAGGGCAGGGCAGGGCTAACAGAGGAGTGAGACCTTCAGCCTCCCCTCCCATGCCAAGTGCAGCCCCTTCCCTGCTGCTCCAGCTGCAGCAGAGCTGTGTGAGCACCCACCCGGGACCTGCATGTAGGGCAGGTGGGGAGCAGACCCTAAAGCACTCAGAGCAATTTAGGGCACAGCTCCGAAAGCTCCATTGCAGTCATACCTGTCGTAAATAAAGAAAATGACAGCAAATACTCCTGGGAGCCCCATGGATAAAAATACTTGAAGCAATGAGAGCAACAGCTGGCCCCTGCAAAAGCTTTTGTCAGTCTGACATTTTGAATGCTGAGCACACCAGCATCCATGCACATGGCAGGAAAGAGGAGCAGGCCTGGCTGCAGAGCCAGCTGATGGTGGAAAGGAAACCCCATTATTTGCATCTCACACCAAAGTGAACAGAGTAACAAACTCTTATGGGGGGAAAGGAAAGGCCTAACATTTATGGCACCATTTCTTCTGTACGGTGAGAATCACCCTTAAAGATGAGGTCAGTATAAACTGCAGGGCAACAGCAAACTGTTCAGTTCAAGAGGAATTATTCATCCTTCAGTGGAATATAATTACACATCCAGACTCTCTCTGGGCAATCCTTTATTGAAGCCAAATTTACGCTATTTCCCCAAGGGAACAGTCAATCTTAATGAATGATTACAGGTTCACCATCTTTAATAAAGATTTATTAGAAAAATAACATCAGAAGTTTAGATCTTTAATTAATAAATTTTAACTCCACCTTCTCTGCACATTGTCTTTTCTTTTGTTAATTCCTTCATTCTCATCAATAGAAAAACTCGGTGCAAAGATGCTAACTCAGATTATAAATTCTTTTCAATTTTATTAGTAATAGCAAATTTGCCACTACCTTTAGTGCACCAATATATCATGATTCTTTTCAGCAGAGCAGTGCGTAATCTCCTGACATACAATTTTGAATCAAGTTTCTTTTCTAATACACAGAAAAATAAAGAGAAAATTTTGCTTCCATTGGTACAGGAAACCAATTCCTCATAAGGCAACTTGTTATGACAGAATTAATACATGTAATTAATTTTTCCCTCCAAGGTGAGCCTGGAATATTTTTCTTTGCATAAGTAAACCAATTATTGCTCATTCTAACTGTGGAGAGCCATCACCTGTTAAACACTGTAGCTGCTCCTAATGGCCAAATGGAGAATTCAGATGGGATTGTTTTATATAAATAAAACTGACTGCTCCTTTTAACCGATTTAAAGCTGTAAAGAAAGAAGTAGGGCAGGATTTTAGGGTATTGGGGTATTTTTTCTCATTGTTATTTTCTTTTTAAAAGACACAATGTGGCCATTGAGTATAGTTTATGAAAGTGAACTAAAATCCCCTGAAGAAAACAGGGCTTTGCTGACTTCAGTGTTAACAAATATAAACATCTTTTTTTCTTTCACTTTTCAATGGAAATCATTACTGTCTTGCTCTCATATCGACTATTTCCTGAAGGTTTTCCTTACCCAAAATGTTCTTTTACCCCTTTTATTTACTTGCCAGGTGTGTATGGGTTCCCTGCCATTTGCAGGAGGAGAGCATGCCCCAATCTCCAGCTGAAAGTGTCCTGGGTGTTTCCAAAGTAGCGCTAGGAATAGGGGCCAGCCTCAGTGATGTGAGTTCAGTTCACTGCAGGAAAGGAGCACCTGAGCACCTCTGGGCAGAGCCCACCAAGAAGTGGTGATGCTGAGGAGTTAGAATAATAGAATCATGGAATATCCTGAGTTGGAAGGGACCCACAAGGATCACCGAAGTCCAGCTTCTATGATTCAACTTAAATGAGTTAAATCATCCCGTATTCTGCTGTTGGGTTTGAGCTGGCTCCCACCAGAGCTGGGTGCTGGGGGAGTCTGCAAGGATGCTGACAGGTCCCAGCATGGCCAGGGATGAGGAGGATGGATGCATCCCCGCTGAGGCCAGCCCATGTCCCAGCAGGACGTCCCCTTGCCCAGCGGCCTCCCCACAGCAGGGCTGGCTGGGGCAGTGGGCACGAGCCCAGCTGGCAGCGCTTGCCTGCCTCCTGTTACTGGGATAGGAATGGACAACTGTTCCACATCTCACTTCCTCGCTTCACCCCACAGCCTGGCCTCTTTCTTTTTCCCTCTTCTTTAATACTACCTAAATTTGAGGGAGGGAAAGATGCTGGGGAGACGTCTCAAGAATCTGAACCTCTGGTACCATGATCAGGTGCTATATCATGTTTCTCTTAAAAAAAAAAAAAAATTAATGTTTAACAAAACCCCAAATCTTTGTGTCATGCATGGAACTAAGGGAATGCCTGAGGGAAAAGCATCCTATTGCAATTTCTTCTTTCTAGGTCCCATAGCCACCATCAAGCACCTGTGCAGTCATGTCTCAACCCTGCAGGTAAGAAACCTCATGGCAAGTTGCTGAATGCCCAAGAAAGAAAATTGCCACTTTCTACCCACACTTTTCCACAAAACATAAGGAAGTACTTGACTTAAACATTTCCAGTAGACAAAATAACAGAAACATCAGAGTTACTGTGCTCACCAACAAAATATTTCTCAAGATATGTCTTCTGCAGTGTTTCTATTTAATTCAGCACATGTACTTTGCCTGTTGGTAGATTTTTTCCAGTCCCTCTTTCACACTCACTGAAAACTCATGCCTCTGACATTCTTTCTAATCTAAAGCAGGTGTATCAGCTAAATAACTTTTATGATGGGGCAGAGGGGCTCTGCCTGATCAGGAAAATCAGTATGACATCTGAATTACGCTACAAAGTCACCTGCAAACAGAGAGGACTGGGAGGCACCTAATCGAAATAAAATTACAAAACCTGAACTTGCAAATCTCCAAGCTATATCCTCAGCTGGTGTCAGATGAGGCTGGAGCCAGGGAAATTATGCTGATTTACACCAGTGGCTGATTGAACCTGGTGTGCTGAGCTGCACCGGGGACCGGCAGCACGGTGGGGTGGAGGATGCTGTAACTACTCCTGTAGCACAAAGACACTCTTTAGACTCAAGCCCTGCTCCCACAAATAACAATAACCCTTTCTTTGCTTTACTTCTCCCATTGTGCCTTTATTCAATTTGAAAAGCCCTTGGTCTACCCTTGAGGAAAACATGTTCAGAAGCCTCTTTGAAACAAACCCAGGATTAAACAGCAATCCCCCTCCATGCAGAGCATTCAAGCAACTTTCCTTCTGCAGCTCACCAGGTTAACTTTATTCCTGCCACAAGCCCCGCATGCACCAACCCCAAAAGCAACTTCTTTCTGCCAAACCACTGCTGTCAGATGAGCTCCAGGCAAAAAAACCCAACCCCCACAGCCATTCAGCAGCGATGGAAAGGTGGAATTACTCACTGAACCACGCCGGGCTTCTGTCAGCAAACGGTGGGCTGCGGGCTGGGGCGGCAGCGGGGGCTTGAGGGCTAGGGAGGGACCAGCAGGGCTAGCCCGGTGCCGGCAGGCATTGCAGCCCCGTGCTCCCTCAAAGTTGGCTTTAAGACACCTGAAGAGACGAACACAAACAACTCTGCTCAAGTGTGCTCCTCGGTGTCTGTCAAAGCTAGATGCCTTAGTCTTGAAGGAAAAACCCAGCCTGTAAACAGTATTGCTCCCTCCAGTTTTCAGCTAGGCATAAAATTCAACTTAACATCTGGTTTGAAGATACGAGGAGATCATAATTAAACTCATTGCTCTATGAACTATATTAAAACCCCAGAACATGTGACATATATACTGCCTGCTACATATATTGCAATACAAGTTGCTTTTAAAACGGAAGAGACATTTACCTTGTCAGCAAAAAAAAAAAAAGAAATAAAAAAAGACCACTTAGATTCAGGTTTGGAAAAGCCCGAAGCCGCACTGCATGCAGAGTGCTCTGTAGTCAGAAGTCTTCTCTAACTCGTGCACACACACACACACCCACACAGGCACAGAGGCACGCTCCTGCTGCCGCGCAGCACAGGCTGATCTCTGCCCCTCTCCCCACGGGAACTGCTCCCAGGGCTCGGGAAGGATGTGCTTTGGTGAAGGGAGACTCCAACTGAGGAGCTGCAAAGTTACCACATACACACAAGCAGAACAGGAGCTGCTCTGACAAGGCTCAGCGACAAACACCAGGCAGAGAAGAAGCAGAAGAAGAAGAAGAAGAAGCATGCTTTCCCCTTACCTATTGCTTAGGCTAAGACACTGAGCAGAGGCTTTAGAGAGCTCGGGCACTGGGACCAAGAGGGCAGAGGACTTTCAGCACAGTCACAAGGACCCCAGTAAAAGCCATCTTCTCCCTGTCTTTTAGTACAGTGTAAGTCTACAGCAGCTCAGCTCTCCAGCTGCAAACATCTCATTAGACTAATGCATTCAGCACAGGCAGAAAACTCGATTTACCATAGCTACAGCAATGAATTTCCATTACGATGACAGCTTCTACCACATCATGTCCGGAAAAGCAGCCAACCACTGCCTTTTAAAGAACACACGCATTTTACATGCAGAAAACAAGGCCTGCGTGGCGGGTTTCCTCTCCCTTTGCAACTACATCGAGAAGAAAAATTGCCATTTCTTTTTATTTCAGAAACTCCGCAACCTGAGAGGCAAAGACATTTGGACTCTTCCTGCCCCCTCTCCCCCCGCTCAGAACAGCACTGTCTTTTGCAGTACAGTGCATTGGTCTGCAGTGAGAAGGGGTGTTTGCAACATTTCTGGTCTCACTACCCCTCCTCTGTTGCCATGGAAACCGGACTGTAGCATCAGCCCTTTGTCCCACTCCTGCAGCAGCCTGGCCTGATGCTGAGCTTATGTGATGTGCCACGGATGGGAAGGACCAGACACTTCGGTTTTGGTAATTTACATGGAAATTGAGGGGATAGTGCCTGGCATCTTTCTGCCAGCGACACTGGGGGTGTGTGTATGTAGTGTTGCTTGAGCACACACATGCAGCTGTACACAAACTCACAAAGTTGGCTCTGTGGAGAATCTTACAGGTATGGCCAGGCAAAGATATCCATAATATATAGAATTACCAATAATGGCTGCTGTGTCATGGGCAGAATACAGGAGCTGCTTTTCATTGAATTTCCAGTCACTCATCACAGAAAGTACCAGTTCTTCCCTTGTTTAGCACGGCATTAGCAGTTCTCACAAAAAAAAAATAATTCTGTAGTACGTATGATAAATAATGGTCATAATAATCCTGCCATGCTCCATTGACTACACTAGATCAAATTATCCCAGCCAAGGAGTTTGTCACAGTTGTTTGTGAGTGTTGCATGGCTCCCTGCTGCCCACTTCTCAAGCTTACATATATTGTTACTCAGTATTCATGGCAAGCCAAACGTGTTCCTCACATCTCTCTTTCTTTCCAGTCCCATGAGTGCCTCACCAAACAGGCTTGCAGCCATGGCCACTGGCTCTGCTGGGTTTGTGGTCCCTGCACACTGGTTTTGTGAAAGATGGGTTTTCTGGGTTTTAGGGGAGTTACTTTTGACTTGCCACCACAGAACATGAGGTGAATATTAAGCCTGTTTTATTTACCAAGGAAGGAGAGGAAAAGCAGGAAAGCAGAGATCCTGGGCTATTTGTATTAGTAAGAGCCTGCAAAGCCCAGCAAAGGGGTTTTATTGGTCCCCTTCCCTGTCAGTGAGAAGGGCAAGCAATTGCCCACCAGTGGCTGTGAGCAAGGTGAGATGCTCAAGCTCATACCAGCAGTCCCTTGCAAGCACAAGCTCAGGACGATGGTCGTGGTCTTATTTTTTTCTTACAGTCATGGCTAGTCATGACTTTCTAAAGAAAAAAAAATAAAGAGGTTTGTTAGATCCAGGAGAAACAAGATGGTATAAGCCTCTTTTTTGTTTTTGTTTTTTTTTTTGCTTACACTGCCGCAAGCTTGACAGATACTGTAGGTGTGAAAAATATTTTATCAGCACAGAATTGGAACAACTGTTTTCTGTCTTATTCTACTGGTGTATGAAATCCGTGGTGCTCACAAACACGTTAGTAATGAAGCACACAAATGCTCTTCATCCCAGCCTTCATCCTTGCAAAGACCTGTAATCCCTCATTTTCCCTCTTCTCTTTCTTTTTTCTTTTTTTTTTTTTTTTTGACAAAATCAGGGTCAGTGGGCCAGCACTCATGGATTCCCATACCAAGAAAAATGGAGGGAACTGGACCACCATGCAAATTCCTGTTTTAAGTTCCCTAATAAGATAAACAAGGAAAAGTACTAGTAATTAGGAAAAATTGTGACAGGATATTTTACAAAGCCTCTCTTCTCTTGTAAGCCATTTAAAATTTTGAGCATGAGTCTTAGCCATCCCTGTCATTTCCCATTGCCTCCGCAGATCCATTGCTGCTGTGGCTTGTCACACCCGGTGCTGTTGTTTGTGTCACACTACGTTACCAATGTCATCTAACATGGGCAGGCTGACACAACCTCACAGCACGGAGGCATCAGCTGTGGCCTCTCACAAAAAATATCATATTAATACAATGCAGCACAAGAGCAAAGTGTTGGGGAGGTGATTGAAAATTTTGCTTTCTCGTCACTGCTGCTATTAATGCTGCATAGAATTTTGCAGCCAAAAACCAAACCAGACCTCAAACCAGTCAATTCCCCACTGCTTTGGTAGCAAATGTTGCACAGTGAAGGATTGCAGAGTTCCTCGGAATATGCTCTTTGCAGGGCTTATTTGACAGCCTTGAATTTAAAGTTTAATTTAAAGAGTTGAATTTTGGTTTAAAACACACAGCTGGTCTGGAGAGCAGCTTAAATCACAGCTAAAAGCAAGGGTGGATGAGATAGTGTTGGGGGGATGGTTTGAAGTGTTTACATCTGCTATGGAGTCAAATGCAAGGCTCATTCCCACATCTCAGCCTCGTCCCAAGAAGGGCAAAGGTTGATGAGCCCGAGGTGGAGCTGAGGGGAAGGTTGTGCCCAGAATGGTGCAGGGGAACTGCCTCCCTGTGTGCTTGTGGCGTGCTCACAAAGTGTCAGGGCCACCTGAGCAGCCATGGTCACCCACTGGTGGCTTCAACCCAAGCCTGGCCCTTCCACACAAAGCTGGTTCATGCCACCTTCCCAGGTGCAGAGGGACCAGCCTGACTGTGGGGCGAAGGGAAGAGTGGGTGGAGGAGGTAGGGAAGCCTCAAATCACTGCCCAAGGAAATCTGCCTACCAAACACCAGAAATGTGGCTGAGCAGTGTAATCACTCACCTCATTTCCAAGGGAAAGTGAAAAAGTGATAAAGTGGGGGCAGGTGGAAAGAAAAGGTCGTTGTTTACATGAGGCACTGGTTGTCACCTCAAAACCATTGAAAATGGTTTTTGGCAGCTCAAGGGATTATTGAAATAATCCCTCAAAACCATTTAAATACTTTCTTCTGTAGGTACAAGGTTTTCAAATGAAGATGGCTCTGCAGAGAAATATTAAGGATCTTTGCACAGAGGCAGGCAGTAGCAGAGCAAGGAGCACAGCTGAAGCCTCCTGCCTCCTGTTACTGCTTCCCCAGCTATTTGAGCTACAGGCCACCATCAATCTCCAAAATAATCATTATTTTTAATGCAAATCCTATTCACACTCTTTTCATCAGTATCCTGATATTTGTATTTCCCTATTTTGTACGGACTATTTTTCAACCCTTCCTTCCACTGCTAGTCCTCACAGCCTTCTCTGAGGAGGAACAGACCCCTGATGAAGTGAAGCCTTTGGGGCAAGTGATAGTACGGCGAGGGACGAAGGACCAGGGCTTTAATGAGCAGACAGGAGGCAGCCTGGCATCCAGGGTTTGGACATGGGGCAATCCATGTGGCAATGGGAAAAAGCCCTTATTCCCAGGGTAATCTCCGCCACTCCCCACAATGTCCTGAAACAGCCTCAAAGAGGAGCTGAGATACCATCTCTTGCCCAAGCCATTTCAGGGAGAAGACAAACCTGGCCACGGCATGGGCTCTGCCAGGGAGGGATGAGTGTCCCAGAGGGTTGTCACCCACTCAGGACCAGGCTGGATCCTGGCCTTGAGCCATGGCCCCTCCCCAGCCTGTGGCTCCCTGGCACAGCCAGTCCTTCAGCCCTGTGCTGGACATGGTGGCACACATCACTCTGCCACTCTCCATCCACCACCAACATCAATAAACTCCCACAGATTGTCATTTTATTTCAAACATTACCCTATAATTTAAATAATTTGATTCTTTAAACAATTACATTCAATTACCTTCAGACTTCCATGAAATCAGAAAGCATTCAGGGTAAGTGAGAAAGGAAATTAAATATCCCAAAACGACATAAGTGTGTGCAGCCCAATCTGCTATCTGAGCAGAAGATGATCGGGGCGGGGGTGGGGCTTGGAGCACGTCTTTCCACCTGGCTGCGGGGGTGACATTCACCCTGTCAGTCACCGCAGCACAGAAGATACCAGCAGGTCTTTTGGGGCAGCTCCCTGCCCAGGTTATGCCCTGTATGTGATTTTTCCCTGCATCTTTATTAGGCATTTCAGTTTAACAAGATTTTTACCTATAAATCTTTCCGGATGATGAATCAATCCCGTGACACCCGCCCCGACCCTCCTCCAACCCCGCCGCGCTTGCACAGATACAGTTGGTTAAGTTATGATGGGGTCCGGTTTAAGGGGATGAATTTAAACAATTACCTTAATTACAAGAGCAGTATCATCTTTCAAGAAAGCGGGTCTCCAGGGAGGACAGCTGCTGCTAAGTCATTTAGACGCGTGAACCTTGGAAAACAGCGGTGACAGGAGCTGCGACTCCTGCCCCGGCTGCCAGCGCTCCCTGCTCCCACCCCGGCTCCTTCCAACTTGCCCAGCAAAGGAGGCGAGGTGGGATGGCCGCGCTGGCAAGAAATCCTTGGCTAGGACCCCACACCACCCGATAGTCGCGCCCTACCCAGCCCGGTCCTGGAGGTCACCTTTTGTTTAGGCTCGTTGCTAAATGGGAGTAAAGCCGCAGAGACTTCAGATGCGCTCCAGCAGTCAGCTCGGGAGGATGAGCTGAAAATTAAGCACATGCCTGAGGCAAAGAGAAAGCCCAGATGTAAGCCTGACAGCAGCCAGGATGGGCAAGGGGTGTCAGGAGACAGGATTCCCATCCTGCTCAGGTCCCCACCCATCCCAGCCCGTGTCCGCTGCACACCCCACAGCCCCCTTTGCCCCGGTGTGGGCTCCGGACCCGCTCTGCCTCCTCCATCCCTGGCACAGCAGCCCCTGCAAGGTCACCCAGCTACCTCCCTACTCCAACTCACTGCTCGCTTGAGGACATGATTATTTCCCAAATCACTAAACATCAGGAGCAGCTTTGTAATTTGCTTGGTTCTTTATTACATTTATTGATTTTAAAATATTTTAACGGCTCGTTTATTGCTGTGTTAAAGAGCTCAGAAAGGCAATAAAGTCACACAGCACCCTTAGTGATAAAAGAAATAATCCCTTGAGCTGCCAAAATCGTGCCTTCTCCTTCCCTTTTGAGCTTTTTTCAATCCAAAAAGCCCTGAGAGGAACTGCAACCAAAAGGGTAAGTGCCAGGGCAAAATCCCATGCACCCAGAGTGGGTAGGGTGAACAAAGTGAAATAACCAAAGTAGCCAAAACTCTGGAGCTTCAAAGCAACCTGCTGCAGCTAAGAAACAAAGAAACCTTGTTCATCCCTGAGTTTAAGGTGCTTGACACAGACGGTCATTTGTTACGTTTGTTTATATGACTGAGGTGGCTGCCCATGGACCGTCTCTCTCTGGGCAGTGCCAGCAGTGGTGCTACAACAGTGATGAGCTCAGATCCAGAGCAAGGTGCTCCCATCGATGCTGACTAGGGTGTGAAACACCAAGTTGCTTATCTGCAAATATTTGGGAGCCCTGCTCTCCCCTCCAGCCTTGGTCCCACTTTCCCTCTTGTACATGTCGCCCTGGGGGATCAGCCATTCAGCACCTGGGCACAGCTTTGCCCGTGCTGTGGGCAGCGCAGCAAAACCTCCTGTGGAGCGGCAGAAGTGGCAGAGGGATGGCCCTGCATGGATGCATCTTTGAGCATCTCTCTCAAATAATTTGTCTCAAACAGCCTCACTTTCTGCACTAGAGATAACTGGGTCTGAGCAGTAATTAAAAAAAATCCTCCAGGTGAGGGTTTCTGTTCCTTGGATTACTCTGCTGTTTCTACAATCATTTCCATCCCAGATCCTCCCCAGGCACTTAACCAATTAAACACCTACAGCCTGGCAGCTGCCGGCAGCTCCCTGCTCTGCAGCAAGGGGCCCCGGCCAGCAAGCCCCATTCCTGTGTGAGGAACCCCTGGATTTCTTTGGTCAGCCCCCATTCAGTAGGAGGGCAGCACAGATGCCCGTGTTCTGCTTCCCTGTGTGCCTAGCCCTGCCTTAGAGATGCAAAACTCGAGCTGCTGGGATGCCCTTACTGCATGGATGGGATTAAAAGAGAAGAAATGGCAAGCTATTGTTCAGCGGAGGAGGTGGGGGAGAAAGGTGTGCTCCCTCCCCAGCAGCTGCCACAGAGCATGCCATGCCCTTGTGTGAGCCCTGTCCCCTCAGGTCAGGGCAGGATCACACCCTCTCCAGCTTCCTCCCTTCCTTTAGGCTTGGAAAACTGGTCTGGCACTAGGAAAGCAGATGTTTTTAAACCACCCCCCCGCCCCCCCCCAAAAAAAAGGGCAGTTCTGAAAGCAAATTAGCACAGAAATTCGGAAAGAAATAGTGTTAAAAATGTAGGCAGGGTGATGTTAATGGGCAATGCAATGCATGCAGTCCCCTCACACCTGAGGGGACTGAAGGCCAAGAAAGCCATTCCCAGCCGGGGATTCAGGCCCCAAAGTTTGCCATTTAGTAGACTCCCGCAAGGAGTAAATGATGCCTCCACCACAGGTCCCCCCCAGGAGCCACTGCACAGCCATGCCACATGGAAAGCTGTTCTTCCCCAGACTAAACACTTGCTCGCACACCAGAGAGACAGGAAAGACAAGGTGTGATGGTGCCATCTCCTGCCTCCTGCCAGAGGAGCACTGCATCTCATTAGCAGGATGGGCTCAGCTGCCACCTTCAAGCAAAGCTCATCAGAGAGAAAGCCATTAGTAACAATTTCATATAATAAAATTTTATCAAATGTGCAAGTCCAGCAGATTTTATTTTCCTCCATAGCAAAAAGAGCAGTAAAATATGTTTCTATATAAGCTATGTTTGCATACTTTTTTTCCTAATTCAATAAAAAAATAAAATCAGTTGCAATCCAAATTCGCTGTAATTATCTCTGTTTTTCTCTTGGCAAGTGTTATTTTTAGTCAATACGCATGCATAGCCATACTATAGCATAGGTTTTTTTTTTTAAATTACATATGCCAGCATAGTTTATAGATTTTAATTTGCCAGGGAGTTGGATAGCCATCAGCAGTCAAGAGCTGTATGTTGTTTGCATACAAACTCAGTCGAGAAACTTCCCCACACAGCATCTGCTTGTACAACTGAGGAGGGGCAGACCTTCCTCGGGAGCCAAACCTCGGGATAGTTCAGACCCTGTTGAACCATGGGCTCAAATTTCACAGCTCTTGGAGGAGGGAAGGGGAGCCTGGGTGGAAGAGGGTACATCCGTGATGAGCATGGATTTAGGAACAGAAATGCAGCACTCCACTTGCCAAAAACCTGACAGATGGGCACACGGGTTACATGTCCCTCCTTGGTCAAAGCAGCGCCTCTGACACCGGCTGCAAAGGCCATTTTCTGCTCAGGGTACGTCGTGCATCTCCCTAGGAGGGAATAGAGACCCCTCTCCACAAAGGAGAGGTCAGGGGTGGCTGGGAGAGGCACAGGGTGCCCCAGCACAGCCCGGGAGCAGGGCTGAAACTTCACCAGGCAGCTCTGGTGCCTACACACATTTGCCTCACTGAGGAAACTGACACCAGCCCTTAGCCACACACCAACTGCCTTTAATAAAAAAATAATACTAGCAGAGATCAGAAATATACTAAAATTTTAGCATTCAGTTAGCTTCTGAGGATAATCTGTATCTGGGCTTTATTTCACTGAGGGGTTTGGAAGTACTTTAGAATAGTTTAGCCCTAAAGCACCCCACAGTAGCATGAAATTCAGCATCCAAGGAGGGGCTCTGTTGTCCTCCATTCACATGTAACTGCAGAGACTTAGATCCTGTCACAGGTAAGCAGTCAGCTGAACTAGCAAAGGAGATTTAAACTCCTCAAGAGACCTCTGCTGTATGCCAGAGAAGGCACTGTTTTGGTTTTTTTTCAGATGTGGAATAGCTGCCAACAGAAAAAAAGGGGGAAAAAAACCCCAGAACTAAAACATACTTCCCAGTTGTATTCTGAGCTATCTGATTAATTGCTTGCATGCTAAACTTCAGAAATCACATTGTGGTTATTACAAAACTAATCGAATTTTAGTAGTGATATCTTTCAAATAAAAGGCTTAATTTTAGGGTTTTCCTCCTATTTTCTCTCCTCTGTTATTTTGACACGTACATCATTTTTGCGGCCAACATGATGTGCATACCAAAAAGCCTTGCCTGTGTCTAACGAGCTGAACTATTTTATTATTGCCTAGCCTGCAACCTCGCATCTACAGAGACCTGGCTTACAAAGGCTGGTGTCAGCTTCCACATCAGTGCCGTTGTAATGTTTAACACTGAGCACTCACATAAAGATTCAAAGCAGCATGGTGATTAATTGCTGTCATTCCTGCACATCTCCCTGGCTCACATTTGACCAAGAGGTCCGTGCTTCCCTTTTAAGACACAGTGGGGCTTGAAGAATATCGCTGTATTTTTTGTTTTAATGGGCTTTTAGCAGCGAGCGTGGAAGATGCTGCGCTGGGCAGTGCGGTCCGGGAGCAGCTGGAGCTGACCCACGGCTGCTGCCTGGCACTGACACCACAGGCACCACTCAAGGCACCAGATTTGGAAGAAGAGGTTAGAGGCACACTATGCAGGGATAATGTCAGCAGGGATGTTGCAAGGAGGCAATGGGCTGGACGAACTAAGGTGCTTTCAACCTGTTTTTTTCTCTTTTAAGCCTTCTGCTTCTCTTGAGCTCGTAACAAAGATTATCCCCCTGGCCTTGCCAGCCATCCCTCTCTTCTTGTCTCATTGCTCCCCCAGTGCTCAGTGCAGCACCCTGCCTGCTGCTGTGTGCCTGCCAGAGCCAGCTCCAGGGTCACCACACGTCATCGCGCTGGCACCCAGCCACCCCTGTCCAACACCCTCTTTCCAAGAGACAATGCTTCATGTGGTGGTGGCCATTATCCTGACTTCCATGGATACCAGGCAAGAACAACACAGGGGAGAAGTTCTTCACTCATCTAGAAGAGCCTGACCCCTTCTGTGACTGGTTCTCAGGATGGGGACAGGCTGGGGGATGAGCAGGTGCCACAGACCACTTGCACCCCACTGCGAGGTCCAGCCCCAGCTGCTCTGCCTGATCATCTCCAAGTCTTATAAGCTTGCTGAGAGGTGGGACAGAAGAAAAATGAAGAGTCCATGTATAGTAATCCCCATATTTCAAATAACCAATACCTTTTAGTATACATACTATAGATAAAATATTAATCTGAATATAAAATATAATGGGGCAGCTTTTCATCTTCTGAATGAACTCCTCAGTCCGGATTGAGTGGAGGAAATTTAAAAAAAAAAAAAAAAGAGATCAAACACACCTAACAAATCTACATCAGGAGGGAACCATAAAAAGATACAACCAAGATAAAACCTTATGTGGGGAAGTTAACTGCAAAGAGTAAATCCTCATAGCTTCAGGAAGAAGTACCTGTATGCAGCAGCCCCTTCTGCCCCCGGATGCTTAAGAGAGCTAATGATGTAAATGAGGTTGCTCAAATTGCCTTGAGATGGAAGGCTGACACCCATTGCCTCGTATGTGAGGCCAAGAGAGCAAAAGACTCTCTGGAATCTGAATTGATCCAGAGGGACCTGCACAGCTGGGCCATATGGGTGGACCAACATCTGGCTGCAAAATGAAGCAAGAGCTGTCTCATTTCAGTTGTTCAAGGGACCTGATTGTCACCTGGGCCTCCAGATCTCACCACCCTGTCATGGTCTGTGTCTGTTTTACAGCCATTATAACCTAATCTCAGCCAATGTGATTTACACATAGTAATTAATGGAGCTTCAGCTGTGATGAAATTGGTCATTCAATTTGAGTTTAATTTACTGCATGTGCATACACTAAGGAAGCAAAAATTCCATAGCTGTGATCTGGGCACAAAGAAAGGGCTGTGTGCTAAGAAGGAAAAAAAAAATACTCCGTAAACAATTCACCATTGGCCTTTCACACCTCCCGCTCTGCAGGTATCTCCTCAATGGGAAGATGACACACAAATAAATCTGGACTTCTCAGTTTGGATGCTTGGAGGTGGAAGGCAAAGTCTCACTGTCACTGCTATCCCATTTCCCAACTGCAGGAAGCATCAGCCTGGCATGTTGGGGAGTATGGCCTCATTCTGGTCCCTGCTCATGTTTGGGGTGCGTATCCATCAGAGAGGGCAGAGTGGGTTGATGGAGTTCCATGGTGCAGGGTACAAAGGCTACAAAAGATGTTGTGTCTGTGACACAGACATGAACAGCTCCAGCGAAGGAAATACTTGCCTAAAAACCAGGACAACCTTCCACAGCAAAGGCAGCATTGCATTTTCAGCTACTCTTGTGTTGAAAGCGGTCTCACAGCAGCCTGGACTTTGGAGCATCTAATAACTATGCCCCAGCACAGCCAAAGGTACACCCTGGGTGATCCTCACTGGCCCATGCAGGACCAGGAATGCCCCAGAGACATCAGTGTTCTCCCAGCTCAGGGACTACCCTGCAGGAGATACCCACAAGTTGTCCAGCTTTTCCAGGGTTTCTCCCCTGAATGCCTCCATGCCATGAAGCATCTACCTATGTTGCTTGCATTAAAAGAAAAGCATGCACACCTTATTTTAAAGTAAAGGTGGATGAATTAAAAACAGTTGCTCAAGGTGGTCCATGCAGTCTCCTTTGTGCTGTAAAATTCCACACAAGCAATGTAAATGTAACATCTTCCCTGGTTAAAGGTTAGAGCATATATGTGGAAGGCTTACACACAGTGACAGGTCGAAAATGATTCAGTGCTTCCTGATTCAGCACATATTAGAAATCAAATTCTAGGTAGAGTGTATGCAATTTGGCTTAAAAATATTATCATTAGCTTTACAATCTATTGTGTAAATTAGATTTATTAATAGGTTTCATTAATACTTTGCCAGTAATAGTTCTGTTATTTAATTGAATGATAAACAATTTTGGCAAAAATTATTTCTACCAGCTTAATAGCATCTGTGTTGGCACAAACAGCATCTTAAAACAAAAAGTCTTTGCATGAAAGAAATTAACTGCTACCATGAATATCAATAGATACAGTGTGAACAAATCCAGTATCCCAGTTAGAGTTCAATACTGAACACAAGCCACCCAAAGTTCTTCCTTCTCTGCGTTCCCAACAAGCACCTGCTTTAATCCAGCACTTGGATGCTCTGCCAAGCCTTCAACAAACCCTACGAAAAGAGTTTTTAAAGATGCTGCTGCCAGGGGCATTTCTACATGTTTGCACATAATTTAAAACTCGAGCAATCACTGTGTGCTGTGGGTGCCCACAAGGCACCCCAGGTACCCCATAAATCAGATCTTCAAGGTAAGGGCATCCCCATGGTGGAACCACCTCACGTACCTTCCCTTGCAAAGCCTAAAATTAAAATACAGCTGAGGTGGAGATACCTTCACGACAACCATCTTATAAAAACATTTTCCCAAAAACCAAGGTAAGGCAATGTTTAAAGACCAAAATAGACTCATTAACACCCCAATAACCACTAAAAAAGGAATCTCTGCCTTCCTTTGCCAGGCTTTTATTTTAAAATAATTTAATAACAATAATATAATAATTCCAATATTAAAATGGGTTACCTTCAGAGGTTTTAAATGGTCAGTGAGAGGGTTGGGGAAAAACAAACCCCAGAAAAACAGATATAGATGAATAGAAAAAAAAACAGATAAAAGAAACTTCTATCTAAGCCCTTTCCTTCTCCAGAAAGGCGGAGCACAAAACCAATCCTACAGTTCAAAATACGCTAGGTATCCCCTGGAAGAATCCCAAGGTTTCCTGAAGAAATCCATGCCCCTGCCTCCCCCTGCTGAGCGCGGCAGAGAATTGCACCTGCTCCTTGGGAAAAGCACCTTCTCTTCCCCTACAGCTCAAGGGTTTTCCCACTCACAGACACTTACCAGTATTGAATTACTTCATTCAATATTAATCAAACACTGCCAACACTTGGCTGGCAGAAGTGGGGAGACAGAAGTTTAAATCATATTGCACAAAAAAACAAGAAAAATCTTTTTTATAACTTCTCCCTTTTCTCTACACTTACCTACTTCAACATGCAGCATTTATCTGCCCTAGATCTAGGCCACGGTGCCTTGATGTCTCCCTCTACTAACTGCAGTCACTGCACCCATCCTTGAGCTGGGCTAGGCACACTGCATCATCCTCCTGCCTGTTCCAGACAATTCCCATTTTTACACCTTGGAAGTGCTGCAAGCCCTGACAGCAGTTGTGGCATCTCTGGTTGGGAGGACAGTGGGGCTCTGCAGTTGCCTCCTCTGACCTAGAACAAGAGGCTACAAAAAGGAGCACGACAGCAAAAGGGCAGAAATAAATATATTTAGGCTGAAAGAACAGGAGCTGCTTCCAAATTATGCTTGGGTCACTATTGTACATGGACTGCACAGCAGGAAAGCAGATTTTGTTTCTAGAACTGTTTTTTTCTCCTTCAGTTCCTAGCCCGGAGTTTCAGAAGACTTAAGTAGAAAACAGGCTGAATTGATTCCTAACCCCTACCAAAATTGAGGCTTATACAACAGTGAATGCAAAATTCTGCTTCTTCCTGTGAAGTTCTACCCATCCTAGTAACCGTTATTCAGGAGGAAGTTGATCAGTCTTTGAATGACAATTCATATTGTTAATAAAAAATTTATTAATAGACACACCACACAACAGAAGACCAACAATGCAATGCTGGTCAGCTGCAGTTGGGTGTGTTTAATTGTGTGAAGCTCTTAAATACCTTCTTGGCCCCATTTCGCATCGGTCTTGGGAGGTGCTGTAAAATCATGCACAGCTATATAGCTGATCGTTCCCTGAGAAAAAGTATCAGCATGCCTTCTTCACATTATCAAGATTTCCAATACCACCACCATTTTTCTCCTCGCATTTTCTATTAAGTTACCTTGACTATACAACAGACACACCTTTGAAGTATTAGATTTAGCCTTTGTTGCCTCAGTGGAATTATCCCTGGTTTGCAGACTTAAAGTGTTATCGCAGCTGTCACCTTCAATCTTCAAGAAGAAACCAGTTCAGTATTCAGACCAGGGACATGATTCTTTTCTTTCTTTTAAAAATCATTTCAATGCATTCACATCTTGCCAGTATATACCTTGACTGTTAACAGCAAAATTTAGGGATCAGCAGTCAGAATGCAGCCCAACCCACCCAAAATTCTCTAATTACCAACTTCACCTCCTGACTATCACCACTCCCCTACTTTTAACAACTGCAGTCTTCAACTATGAGTTGTTCTGGCAGAACAATGTCGTCTCAGCATTCACTTTGCCTACTTGCTTGAGGAAGAGTCACCAGACTCTTTATTATCATTTCTCTCACCAGGTGCACTATTTGACTCAAAAGCCTATGGAAAGAAACCAGAGCTTTTTGGTTGCTATTTCTCTACTGTATTTAGCAAGTTAAAACTGGAATTAAAAGGCATCAAGCATAAAAGCCATTTAATTTAAACCTCGTCTTTGTTCTTAATACCTGACTTAAGGTTTACAAGCTTTTTCTGAACAATGTGCACTTCAGAAGTACTTTGAAAGATACCATAATCTCATTAGAACTTCTTCAAATTTTATTTGCATCTATTGTAATTACAAAGAATATAACAATATAAATTTGCATTTAAAGTGACAACCCTTTCTAACAAACAAGGTCACAAATTAGTGGAACCTATTCTGGCTTTGGACAATTTTTATAGGATGGAAATTTTCCAGTATGAGAATTGTCACATTTTACAGCATTGTATTTTCATATTTCAATACATAGGAACAGAAATACATCTATTCCTACTTGCAGAACAATTGTAAGTATTTCTGAAGTATTAAAACAAATTAAATGTTGCATTTCATTGGGAGGAAGAAAAGGAAGAATCCATCCATGGCTTTTATCAAGTCTCATAAAATACACTAATAGCCCTGATTCTCTCCTCCCTGAATTTATTCTCTAATTAGACTTGATTTCTTTTTCTTTAACAGGAGTAGGAACAGAATCACTGTCTTGTTTACAACCTTGCAGAAGACTGGGGTAAGAAAAAAAAAGAAACAAACCAACAACCTCAGACACAGATGCACACTATTACAAATGCAAACAGCCATCAAATTGTCCAGTTTATTGATGGGAATTCAAAATTGATACAAAACATGCCCTCTCTGCATGTTGTTTTTTACCCTTAAAATGTTTCTGACTGTGTCAGGTAGATTCAGAATTAAGAATATACTTCGGCTTTCAGCAAGTACCTTTTACAAAGGTATTACATAAAAGCCACTAACTTACATAACATGTGGTCCCAAAATTACTTACAGACATTCTGTTTATCAAAAGACTCAGATCTCCTGCTGATCTGATGAAATAAAGGCTTAAAAATGTTTTAAGCCATTAGTAAGTATCCTATGGCAGAGTCAAGAAAGTTTATGATTTCCATAATCTCGGGCATAAAAAGGCAACAGTCCTAAAAAAGCAGCCCTCCAGAATATATGGAATGTGGCAATGGATATTATGCCAATTTGTAATGATCAAGTTAAGTAAAACAGATTCTTTAAAGCTATGAATGATGTGAGCAGTATCACAGCAAAATAGTTAATGAATACCACAGAACCAATCAAGTTTAAAAGTTGAGCAAATGTTGTTTCAATCAACAGAGATTTGTAATGTCAAATATACCAAAACATTTTCTAAAATAAATTCCTAATGCAGAAAAATTGACTGAAAGTTTGCTCTTAGCTAATAGTACCTTTTATTTAAATTGGACCCTAAACTGATCAGACAATACATAGCCCACACTTTCAGACATTTATAATAAAAAAGCTTTTATTTTCAATTGAAACAAATGCACCATCCTGCACTTTGAAGGCTATAATGAGCCATAAGCATATTCCAAGGTGTATCAATGGCAACAGATTTGTTTCACCTCCACTGAGAAGTTACATAATGCACTCTTAATTGGTAAAGAAAATTTAAACTCAGCCTTCTCAAAGCTTCTGTACTGTGTTTCTTGGTTAATTGTACAAGTTCCACAGTCAGACCAAGAGTTTGCAGTGTGTGCAGATATTGTAGTCAATCAATAGTGTGTTTAATCATCATCTTCCTCCTCTTCCTCTTCCTCCTCAAAACTGTCTTCAAAGCCCTCACTGTCTTCCTGGTCCTCATCACCTTCTATTGCTGTATCCCATTGTGGGTGATTTTCTGGCACTGGTTTTGCTTCATGAACTTCCAGCTGTAATTGGATAAGGAAAAAGAAGAGAGGGGGAAAAATGTTACAGACAATAAAAAGCAATTTGGGAAAACAAATCTGCAGACCCAAAACAAACAAGCAACCCAGAAAAGGACAGTTAAAAAATCCAACCAAGTAACAAAACAAATCCCATCCTGCTCCCCAAACCAAAAAACAAAACCAAGAACTGCTTCCAGAAATAAGGCATGCCAGATTTTTCTCATTAACTGGATGAACCTAGGACTAAGGAAGGGCAGGGAAATGGCATGGCAAACCTCAAGGTATAAAAAGGCACTGCGCACCATACTGCAGAAACTGAATAAATATTAGAGAAAAACATGAATTAAAATACACACGGCATGGGAAAGCATCACGAATTTTAGTCCCCTTTAATTCATCATAAAACTACCACCACTGACATTAGGCAGGAACCACTTGCAAGTTCATCCTTCCCTCTTGTTTCAAAATTAGGACAGGCTGAATTCTTATAAACAGGACTTCTGGTGTTTTAATAACCATATGAAGTAGCTTTCGATGTACTACAAATGTATAACACAGTCAAACCTCACCTTCAATGGTTTAATCTGGTCCAATCCCATATATGAATCTGATCTTAAATAAACTGTGTACTGATAGTTTCCAGGCTTGCCTGGTGCTGGGAACTTCAGCTCTACCTACAAAAAAGATTTCATACTGTAAGTTCTTACTGCTTTCAAATGACACACTGAAACAAGTACCTGAGTTCTCCAATGAACAATAAACACTACTGCAGAATAACAGAAAGTTTCAGTTTCTTACTAGGGACATTTCTTTGAAAATCTCTATGTAATAAAATACCTGCAGAAGAGTCACAATACTCAAATACAATACCTGCCATGAAACCTGAATAATCGAGTCGCTCAATCATTGATTTTTTTCTGAATTAGGCCAAGTAACTACATTAAGTACAAAATTTCACCCTGCTATGCTAAACTTCAAAAGGTTAAAATATTTAGTCTGCTGAAAGTATTATCTTAACCACACTGCTATTTGAATAACATCTAGGTTGAAAGAACAAATACATTAAATCTTCATTTTTCAGAAGAAGAACATAGCCAAAAGTTACAGTCTCAGTAAGGTTTGCATGAGCCAAAGCTAATTAATTTGTCACAGTCTCTGCTTTACAAAAAGAGAACACTTAATGTTTCTAACAAACTTGAATAACATTAAGAATTTCATTGTGTATGAATACTGGTTTTCATAATCTTTTGATATCAGAGGGAAAAAACCCCATACTCCACAAAGAAACTTGAAAGCTGTCTTACTTTTTCTTTCTTCACTATCAATTTTCACAGTTAAAGGTACTTCTCTACTTTTATCAGAGGAGTAAAATTTGTTTTCCATCTTAAGAGATATGTATAAAAAAATTAAAATCTACATGTATTTGCATACCATGCACACTTCCACAGTTTTGTAATACCCCAAAAAGAAAACTCTTCAAGTACTTTACCTCTTCTTTATCTTTTAGTGTACAAACGTGATATGGCATACATATTAACATCTGCTCCTTCCGATCTGCAATATACAGCCACCACCATTCCTGTTTTTCCTTTTAAAAAGGGAGAAAAAGACAAAACAAAAAAAGCACCAGGATTATTAAAGTCACAGAAAAAGACGCCCCTACACTTTATAACAGGTCATTAGGATTCACTGATCTTTGTAACACAGACAGAAAGAAGGTGGTTTGTGTTTGGTGTTTTTTAACTCTTGGATGTGCATGGATAAAATATCTGTATATACATGCGTAGTATACGTGTAAACTACACACTGAAAGTAGACTGGTTATCACAAGTAACTGCTGTTCTCCAAAGGCTTCATTCCATGTATTCAACTTCAGCTACCATGTGGAAGATGGAACCATCCTGAACAACTGTGTCCACTGAAGATTAACGAGCAACTTCATGCAATATAAAACAACCTTAGGTCCTTCAACAGAAATCCAGCCTGGATAAAAAGCTCAGAACATAAAGCAAGGAAAGTGTAAAGATAGATAAAGAACTCTTCGCAGAAAAGTCTTTTTCAGGCAAGTGTGCTCTGTCCCACTACTCCCCGCTCCAAAAAACAAAATTACATTTGAACATACTGAGATTTCACTTCAAGGAAGTGACTCAGTATCAGTCAATATTGATTTATATTTGTAAATGATGCCCAATAACTGCTCCCTGTCACACACAGGTTTCCAAAGAGCTACAAGTCTCAAGATTTTGCTATTGCAGATGCTAAAGCACAGTTCCTAAATTAAATTGAGTGTGGTCCTTCATAAAACACAGCAACACTGTACAAAAACAGTGGGTTTTTTCCTTCAAGTAGAGTCAGAATTTTAAGACTCTGGTGCAGTTCAGCAGCACAAAAACAATCATTCTCAAATGGGAAGACAGTTTTTAAACACTACACCTTTTTGGTTAACCCTCTGGCACTCATTTGAGGCAAAATCCACTTTGTTTTAACAGAAGCTGAAACCTTTTTATTGTAAAAAAATAGTTTAGTACTGTAAAGCAAGTTCATGTTCCTAAACCTCCTTGAATCTTTTTTTTTTTTTTTTTTAAGGGGTGAGAATAGTGAGGAGCAAAGAGGGAAGACTTCTACATGGTTACGAAGAAGTATTTCAGGAGATAGGTAATAGTCATAACAGCATAATCTTACCCTTCAGGAAAAAAGGGGAATACACACACTCTCTTTTTAGACAACCCAAATGCTGAACTGTGCTCCAAAACAACTTTTATCCACCCCTGATGGTTTAGTAACTGATCATGTTCGTAACAGACTGGAACCCTAAAAAGTGCATCTTATTATGGTTACAAGTTAAAGCTCCAAACTAGGGAGCCAATTTTTATACATTTACACCAAAAACAATCAGGCAGTTGCTTCAGTGTCCCATAAAAAGTAGTTGTTTTGTTTCATTTTTAATCTAACAGCATTAGAAGGACTGAATGAAAGGATACAGTGGACTTTCAACACCACCAGTGAGCAACTTCTAAATTCCACAATTGGGAAGCGGATGCTGTTAACATGCAGAATTTGAAGAATTTTTGTCTCTACTGGAAAAGTTAAAAGTTCAGTAGTTTTAGATTTTTTTAACACTTCAGAAGTCAGTGTTTGGTGATCTGAGATTTAAATAATGCATGTTGAAAAATGACAAAAACCAAATTAACTCCTTTTCTCTTTTAAAGTGACTAATTGTTATACCAGTAATACCTATCACAATCTCACTGAAATATACAACTATTTACAACACAAGATACTCACACCAACAACTAAAAACACCAATTAGCACTCCTGAGTCCCAGAACAGAGAAATGTAAAATTAACTCAGCATGTTAAACGCCCATTTTAAAGTGTATAAAAGCAAAAGCATCCCAGTGAAGCAACAGCATTCCCCTGTGTTTTTAGAATGGGCACAGAGAACAGGACAAAAACCTACTCGTATACTATTTAAAACCAGAATGTGTAGAATTCTAAATCTTTCCTACAACTATTCCAAGTGATTTTCTTTAGGAAAAACCATCCCATGTGATTACAAGGCGTAAGTTATTTTATCTGTAAGTTTCAACAGTAAATATATTGTCAATCTTCTTGACAGCTGTAGCAAAGAAGACTTTTATGTAGTCAAAGTGTTTATTTCCTAGCCAAGAGGCCTCTAGGAATAGAAGGATGAACAGTATAAATAGTACAGATGAACAAGAGCTACAGAAGCAAGATCCTTTACAGAAATGGTTAATCACCATTTTGGGCCTATAAGGACTGTGACCATAACAAAAAGGACCTGCAGTTATATCAATATGTTATTTTTAATTTTACCAAAACACTGTGCTGATCTACTACACATTGTTCTTACAAAAATAAATAAAAAATCCTTGCCATGAAGAGTGATGGAAACATAGACAAAGAAAAAACCATCAAGTGGATTTTCACAAAAACTGGTAAAAATAAAAGCCAAGGGGGGAAGAAATACCAGTGCAAGTGACATTCATTAATCTAATGGTCAAAGGAACCTACAGAGTAAACTCTTTGGAAGTAAAGCTCCTGACCCCAAAGTGCCATCACTTTTTCACAGAAAGGACAACTGTGCAGGAGTGTCATTTTCCACTCACTTATTGGGTGGAATTTAAAGTTTATGCCTGTGAGAATCTGGCAAACTAACAGGCAAGTGGGCAAAGTGCCCTTTAACAGATGGGTGCAAGGTTTGGCATGCCAGGGAACCAGTATGTTCATAAAATTGGAACACCAAGGCCAGTTTCTACCTAAAAAATGTCAAAACTACAATCTGTGCAGTTTCTGCATCCATGGATGCAGGAGCAGAAGATAATTATTTAGGAACCTGCACAGATTAAAGACACATCTCTGGCAGAGTAATCAAGTGGTCCAAAACTTGGATGAAACAGCATTAAGGCTGCCTCTTGAGAACAAGTATATTAGGCTCAGCTACACTCAAACATCTGTAAATTCTGGAACACAGGATTTTATCTCTAATTTTGTATCTCTGAACTGGCTATGACTGGCTATTTAGAGTATACACAATACTCTAAATAACAGATTTTTAAAAAAACCAAACCAGAGTACAGTGGATTTTGTTCTTCAGATGCTGCAGATCAGCTCTATCTGAACATACTCCAAGTACAGCTGCATTCAACTTTCACAAAATCAGTGAAGAAAAGTTGGAAAATTTACAACTGCAGTACCATGAGAGGATATGTATGTATCTTTCAAGTTCAAGCATTCAGTTTAGCCCTAGATTTCTTTTTAGCAGTGAGCTGTATTTAGGTTTTACCATAAAACCCACCTGTAGCTTGGCTACACGAAGCTGAAGCTTATGCAGCTTTACACAGAGTAAGTACAAGCAAAGTCCCTGAAGGTACCCTCACTGCAGTAAAAGACAAACACACATAGTAAGCACCTGAGGCACTGGGCATGGCACTTATTCACTGTCTGTGAGCTTCAACTGATGACCAAAGCCAGGTGCCCTCACAGAGAGGAGATATTCAGACTCTGCAACACGTTTGACATGATCTAAGGCAGCCAGAAGAGCAGAATGCCAGCACACCTTTGTACATTATGCTGGTGTACTGCTGGAAGCTATATGAGAGATGGGAGTGCACCTAACTGTCAGGAAAATACAGCTGTAAGTTCAGCCATTACAAAACTAGATGTCAGCAAAGGCCTTCAGGAGGACAATTTATTTGCCTTATGTCCTCTCTGGGTCCTTAGCAATAAGTCTTGCTTCCCACAATTTGCTTTTTAATGCTGATAGCAAGTAAAACCAGCAGGAACAATGTGATCACAAGCATGTGGACAATGGAATATGCTTTCACATGCAACAAGCTGTACCATATAGCCATAAAGAGCCCTGAGGAGTGAGAAGAGGGAACAAATATACACAGTATCTTCCTTTTTAATTAATGTTTTATTCTTCTTTCCCATCTTAGTTGTCTTCTTTAAACCTCAAAAGGAAGCATAAGCCTTGCATCCCATCCCCGTTACTGGAGATAGCAGAACAACACAGAAGAGATCCTAGATTAGTTCCTTACTCAGACTGCAAGGAAGCAACGGAAACCTCTGAACCACTGGCCTGGAAAGAAAGTGTGGCCAAATACTCCTCACTCCTGGTTCCAATCTGGGCACCCGCAAGGAGCTAACTTGTTTGCTCAGAACACAAACCCTCCATTGGAAAAATCCCATCTTTTTCAAGGTTCCACTGCTGTTAAGGGGGTCTCAGACAGCTACTGAGTGGGTAGCTGTTAGTGCAAGTAACAACTGATACACCAGAACATACTTTTGACACCAAAGGCTGCTGTAAAGACACCAGCTATAATGAGCCACCACTCTCAAACATGTCCCTTCCTCTGATAACTCATCCACACCTGAACTCTTTCTTATTTTTGAGCTCTATAGGAAAGACTGTTCCACAGTTGGCTTCTGCCCCTTCCAGACTACACTGTGGCAGAAAAGGACAGCTTTGCCAACCAACCCCATCTTCCATAGCTGCACACTGTGCTGCCACCATGTTGCTGTGTAGAGACTTGAAGGCAACCAGTAAGCCAAAACTATCTACTGATCCAAATGACTTCCAAACTCTTCTATCAATACTTGTAGCACAGGAGGGGTCAGGACCTCCCCCCATCACAGGCACTTGCAGTTAGATGTAGAGTTAAAAACACCCAAACACTTCACCTTAAGTTTTATACAAGTTTGCAAGTCTCTGGGAACTGGGTAGAAAGAATAATGAAGAAAAGGTTTTTAGAAAAGTATGTGAAAACATTTAATTTTTTAAGATAGGACTTTATATAATTAATACTAGATCTTTTTTCCATTCATTAAGTGTTGGGGAAGATGAAACAGGAAGGCCCCGTAAATATGATTGCTTAAATTCTGAGTATATGAAACCTGTAAGTGAAATAGAATTGAAAGCAAGTTTCGATCTCTAAAATGCCAAGCCTCAGTTACTGAACAACTGGAAAACAATGCTATGGCCAGCTGTCTGTAATCTCCTTTTTGATTAAACAATGCCCTTCTCCTTACCAAGAGTCCAGGGGTCAGAGCTGACCCTGCTGGCCTGGCAGGAGGGGTCCAAATGGTGATGTAATGATTCTTATAGGCTGTATGTAAATGCTATAGGATTTGTATCTTGTACTGGATTTGTTACTGTAAAATAGAATATTCAGGAGGGAAGCTGTTTTACTGTACTGTAAGAGTCACATCGCTCTCTTCTCTTCTCCTCCCTTACTCTCTCTCTTCCCTCCTCTCTTACTCTTGCTCTTACTCTCTCTCTTGCTCTTACTCTCTCTCTTGCTCCTGCTCTTCTCCTCTGCCCCTCTCTTCAGCCTCTCTTCGCTCTCCCCTCCCCCCACCCTGTTTCCCCAATAANAAGCTTTTTTAAAATTCCAGTATTTACAGTAAAAATAGAAAAAGATAAATTAATTTGTATTATTATATATTTTCATGTTTCACAACTGTCACATTTTTTATGACTGACCTCAGGAAAAAAAAGACTGTAAACAGGATGTGTTATCTTTGACTTTGTTTCAAGAAGGGCTCGTTCCTTTCTCTGTATACTCTGCTGTAATTCTTGCCACTCCTGTCAAAGATAAGGTTAAAGAATTACTGTGCATCAGCCATCTTTTGCATTAAAAAGACAGAAAATGGTCCATGAAAATGGTACATATGACAAGTTCTTGTGCTATACTAAACATTATAAAAGGAAAAAGCAGATCAGTGGGGCTTGTACACATTCTTCAAAACTCAATTCTACAGCACTACCTATAAACACTCTCTACCTGAGCTCTAAGAGTCCTGATTACAAGTTTGATGATTCCTTTCCCATCAGAAGCTTAATCTCACCCTGTATGGGACATTCAGCTGTCACTCAAGTCTTGTTCTGTAAGACCTGTGGTGCAGAAATTGCCTACCACCACAATGTCTCACTGTCAATTACAGTTTCAAACAACTAACTTAACAGTTACTAGAGTACAGTAAGCCCCCATACAAGTTTGTTCAGCTACTGCATGCTTAGTATGCACTATGCAGCATGCAACAGCCACTGCCTGTAAAGAACACATTGCAAGGGAGAGACTTTAAGTCAAAATTCTGCAGCAGCTAGTAATCAAATTAAGCTGAAAGAAATACTGCAGTTTTTTCCTGAAGTTTAGCCATTTTTCTCATGTTACTTCTAAGTCTTCCAACTATGCCTCAAAGGATGTTCGCTACTCACTCTGAAACAAACTTGCAATGACAAAACTCTTATACCAGAATGAGGTCTGAAAACCTCTGGAGTACTGGTATTACTCCTTCATCCTAGTGTTGCCTAGCCTGAGGGGATGCTAGAGGATTAAAAAGCATTTTCACTTAACCCCAGAGGCAACATTACCCTTCAAGAAAAAGTAAGGCTTACAGCTTCATCATCTTTGTTTTGCTTCTCATCTTGTTCTCTGTCAGAGTCTCTGTCACTTCCATCATCTTTTTCACTTTGAGAGTCCCTGTTTGTTTCTTCTTCTTCAGATTCACTTCCTTTATCAGAGACCTCCTCCTCCTCTTCCTTCACCACAACTTCCTAATGGGAAAGAAAAAAAAACCCAACACCTCTAACTTAGTTTGTTTGCATTACTGTAGTACACAGAATTTACAGCACCTGCTTAAGGTCACACCATCTATGTTCTTCTTGTGTCACGGAGTTATGCCTACAGTGAAGATTAATCCTTTTCACCACATTTGCTAAGAGAAGCAAGGAAGCAACTTTCCTTCTCCATATGGCACTCACAACAGGAATAGAAAAAACCAGTATTTGATTCCCAGATTCGATGTCCCATCCCTGCAAGTGTTCAAGGCCCGACTGGATGGGCCCTGGGCAAACTGATCCAGTGAGTGGCACCCCTGCCCCTGGCAGAGGGGTTGAACTAAATGATCTTTAAGGGTCGTTTTAACCCAAACCGTTCCATGACTCTGGGACTGCATTTCACATAGTATTAAGAAAATTACAGAGAACTTAAGAAAGTAACTATGACATAGCCCATGAGGTGGAGAAAACACCATGCAGTGGGAGCATAATGTTACTAAAGTTACTTAATTTATCAGAAGAAAGTCTCATTTCAATTTTTATCTTTAAAAAAAAAAGTAGAAGTTATGGAACAATTCACCCCCCAGAAGGCTGCATAAGACCATAACAAGAACTAATAGTAAGGACCGTAAAACCAAATTTCTAAAATAGCTGAGCAGAACTTTCAGCAGGCCACTGCAATCATTAGCATGGTGGTTCTCTGGATTGCTCCACTAGTAGTTTTTAAATGTAAAGAAAACAAATGCTATTTTAGAAGACACACTTCACAAAAGCATAAACTGTAATGTAAGACAACGATACAAAACTCCCCATCAGATTACAAGTGGTAAACTGAATAAAATTGTATCATTGAATCTATGAGCTACCCCATTAGCTTGTTTTTGCTTCTGCTGTTTCGGTGGTTGCAATGAAGGTGGCACAGGTTTCTTTTTCAATGGCTTCTTTTTCTTTGATTTTGAAGCTTTCTTGGTTCCTTTATTCTTTTGTTGCCATCCTTTGCTCTTAACTTTGCTGGCATCTCCTTGCTGCAGGAAAGCAGTATTTAAAATATTTATTCTGTTCATAAAATTTCAGTCATTCTACTGTACTTTAAGCATTTTAAATTGAGAACCAAAATTAGAAAGCAGAGCGCAAAGGACACTTCAGTAGGCATTTCTGAAAAAAATGCTTGAGAAGTGCACAATTAGCAATTCAAGATCTGAAAAAAAGTTCTCTTTAATTAGCAAGAGGAACGTTCACTCTTCACTTACCCCATCTTCTGTTGGTTGCTCTTCTGCTGCACATATAGACTGTTCCTTTTCAAACACTTCCTGGTTAGAGAAAGAAGTGAAAACTACTAATGCCTTTCTGTACCAAAAGAGTAAATTACTATTTCATATTTGAACTTAAACTAAATCACCTTAATCAGGTCTGAATGTTTTACTTAAGGAAAATTCTTTTATCAGTAACAGACACAACAGGGGATTAACAGATCAAAATTAAACACTATTTCAAACATTTGGTCTCAGATTTTTCCACCACTAGTATTATAAAGAAATTTAGTAGCAACATGTCACCTTGTTCCAAAGAATTACTTGTTTTATAAATCACAGAAATCCTATATCACAAAAGCAAGCAGTAGTAAAATGCTAATTCTGCTCCAGTTGTCAGAGCATTAAAATCTTCAACAGCTGCTCTGGTACTCAGGGACGCAAAACAACAAATCAAACCAGAAATGTGAAACGTTAAGACCCAACACAATGTTAGTATTCTGCAGACTAGGACATCTCTATGTAAATGGATTTTTTAATGCATTTTTTTCTTCAAAATATATACTATAGGCCATTAAAAAAACCCACCCAAACAAAACAGTCACAAGGAGATGTCTTATATAAAAACAGCAAATAGGAAATACCACCACAAAAAAAGTGTGTAATACAAAAGGCTAGCTCTAGTTTTACAGTAATGTATTTCTATGCCAGACTGCCTAGTGGAGATTACACAGGAAAGATCTTAAACAAATTTTCTGTATTCTGTTAGACATTTTAGTTTCTAAGTACAGTTCAATATCCTCATAATTTTCAGTTTCCTTCATTTTACAATTCCAGCATAGTGATACAGTGCTTTTACTTTCTACCTACTGCACCCTCAGCTACCACAGCATGAGCACACAGTGCTTACATATACAGACTTTCTGCTGCATTGGTTTCAACAGTCTGATCTCACCTGTAATACTCAGGCTTGTGTGCCTTACCTTAGAGGTGTAGCTCAGACCTTCTGTTTACTTGGACAATTATGTCATTAGTACAGATGCAAAAATTGACACTGTAGTCTTTGATATGTCAAAGTTTGTTTAGGTTCTATGCATTAAGGTTTTTTGTTCAAAGAAAGCCATTACTGCCATTTTAAGCTAGCAAATAAGCACAAGTCAGACGTTTAACTACTGGGGTGTAGTACTGGTTTGGTTATGCCACTGTTCCCTACTCAGCAGTCCACTTTCTTCATGTGACACTGGTGTACCTCCTTTATACGATGCATATTCTGCATTCTGCTGGACTGCGTTTCTTCCATAAAAGTGTCTAGAACACCCAAGAGATTTGTAACATTATGAGATCACATAAAGTGAAATCAAACACTGTCCTGAGGACTTGTGTGAATATTTTATTTTAGTTCAAGAACCAAGTTTCTGAATGTCTCTTTTCCTGTTATTTACAAACCTCAGAGCAGTATCACTTGCCATATTCTTTTACCGTTCCCTAGACAACCACAGTGGGTCAGACTGAACTTTGGTCTTATTCCAGGAAAACTTTCTCATTCAGAAACAAAAACATAAGGATGGATTAAGAGCACATGCTCTCAATTTCAAACCTTAACCTTAGAGTTATGTTTACAAAACAACCAGAAATGCCTGTTTACTAGAATATAGCTGCAGTTACCCTGAAAGAACAAGTATTCTTAATACTTACTGCCATGGTCTGTCTTGTTAGTGTGACCAGAACAGTGACAAGAGAACCTACTGTAATGTTGTTGCTGTCTTCATCATCCAAAACTAGTGCAAAAAGAAAAGCAATACATCTATTAGACTTCTTTAAAGTCTTTTTCTCCATTAAACATTGCTTCCGCTACTTCTAAACCTAAGCACACAAATACCAGAATTTTTAACAAAAAAAAAAAAAAAAAAAAAAAAAAAAAAAAAAAAAATTAAAAATATTACTAAATAAAGTCTCTTACAACTCCAAATATACTATTAGGATGAGGGCTGGTAATTCAGCAAACTATAAACCTGCAACATTGAGTTTGAAATTTTAATTGCTTGAAAGTTAGAAAATTCAAAGTTACAGCTGCTGTGGGAACCATAATCCTGTAACACTGTGCATTATATATTAAAGCATAAAACTTCAGAAACATGAAATACCACACACGACCAGAGGGACCCTGTTATATTTGTTCTGGGAATCATAATTTTCATTTTTCTGACTTTCATATGATTAACAACTCAATTTCAATGCCACATTAACAATCATGCATTTAATTATTTTTTAAGGAGAAGGCAAAGGAAAATAAAAGAACAGCAATGATTAGTTTAACTAAAACATCAAACAAACCCCACAGGAGAGCCACTGAGGAGTTTATATCTCCAATCTATAAACTGGAGAATGTCTCGGGTAGGAGAGGAATAGAGTTCTATCCCAGTGTAGACATTTTATTTATCCCGCTCCAGTCCCTTCCTGAGGAAGCAGTTTTACTATTCACTAGTCTTACATATACATTTTATATAATGGCAATACTGAGCTAAACAGAAAAGCACATGCATGGTGTAATCCTCCATACCACACTTGAGTGCAGCAGTGTGACAAATGAAGACTACAGACAGAAAAAGGTTCTTTGCCAAAATATGGGAAAGTACTCGAAGACTGAATTTTAAGCAGATTAACAGGACTGTGTATAATCCTGCGCTACAATAAGATACAGTCTTCTGTTTATTTGGTTAAAAAAAAAAAAAACACAATAAAAAAACCCCCACATATAACATTTAGAAATACCAAGATTATCAGACATTTGCTTCCTTAACAGGTATTTCCTCTAACACATGCTTCTCACAGGGGACTACACATAAGCCAAATTATGATCAGGCTACCCAGAGAAAGCATATTACATTTTGAATGTGATCACTGTTATCACAATGACAATATAAACTAGAAACAAGAATTAGAACAACCTTTCAAATATCATTTACTAGCACTGATCTTCTACAAAGAAAAGGAGACCGCAGAACCAATTCATTTCCCACTGCAAGGCTGTCAACAGGAACTGCTCAACAATATGCCTAATCTTCAGAGAGGGAGAGCATTATACATTCATTGAAACAGTGCATACAAAAGGCATGCTAAGCATAGCACGAACAAATTCTGCCAGATATAAAAACTATACAAGGATTATCACAAAGGAATCCATGAATATTTAGTCATCAGGGTCTCCAACTCAAAAATCTCACAAAGGACTCTCCACGGTGGAGAAAGCTGAGCATAAATTCTGGAATGAGCATAACTGTTTAACATGGCTAATAAAAGTGGTATTTCAACCAGAATTCCACATTGCTCATGAAATATTAAAATCAAAAGACAAAATATCAGATAAGCTCCCGTATGAGAAACTACTGCTGGCTTGGGAATGGAATGGAATGTTTCAATGTACTTTATCTCCTCAGACTATAAATCTCACAAGAACCCACCACTCCAAAGAAGTATGTTAATTTCCAGGTCACATAAATAGCAGTGAGTTGTGTTTCAGCATCCTCCAAAAGCCTACTGCCAGCAGACTATCAAAATGTCAGAGGAGTTACATACACAGAACAAAAGGACCTCCCACTCACCCTGTGGTTTTATATCCATAGTGACATATGGAAAGCTGCCAAGGACAGCCATAACTTCTTCATATTTCTTATCTTCTAGGAAGTGCAGTAAATTGCGACGATCTGAGCCTTTCAAACTCACCAAATCCTGAATACTTTTGATTTTATACTGAAATAAAAAAAGAAGAAATGAAGTCACGTGGTAGCACAGAACACAGTCCACAAATAAACTCTTGATAATACATCACTGGTATCCTCACACGTTACTAACACAATACCATTCGTTCTTATAAAAAACCCCCAAACTTTAGGAAATTAGTAAGCATATGTTTTGCAAAACAATAAACAAAAGAGGCTGCACTATTAAATAGCACTGCCTTAAACATTGGTGTGTTCCTTAGTATATACATAAACCCTTAGAAATGGTACTTTATAGTTTCTTATAAAGTTGTTATTTCAGCCAGGTTTTTCAGAAAGTTGAGCCAAGAAATCTTACTAATAGGGGTTTTTATTTAGAGTACTTCAGGGTTTCAGATTTACATTAGCAGACACAACCAAATACAATTTTAAGGACTTTTCCGGTACTGAACTGCAAACAAAACTAAATCCACTTCTTTAAGATCTGCAGAGCAGAGCTAAAAGGATAAAACAAACACAGATTTGAACACTTGATTACCTCATCATTATAAATCCATGTACTTTATTAAAAACAATTTCATGCATCCAGGTACACTGATCATACTGCCAATCTAGGACACGGTACTTTTGAAGAACTCAGTGCATGTGAATCCTGTAGTCTAATAAACTGGTTTTTTCCCCTCTTTCAAGGCAAACACAGGTGTGATTTTAACATCGCCAAATTCATCATTTTTTAACTTAGTTACAATGCACATGTCAAAAAATACATCTAAAATTGCTTATTTTTTTGAATGTTCCCTGTGGTTTAAGACTGGATTAAAAAGTCTTTCATGATACCTGTAAGAGAATTTTTTACTGCATCCAAAGGATATGACTATTTGACTATTTCATGAACAAGCATCTTCAGAGGGGATTTTAAAAAATGCAGTACCTAAGAATTCTTAGTCTTCACACTAACACAGAGGCATTTAAACACCCCCTAAGGCTGTAGTTAAAACCAAGAAAAATTTCCATCAGATAAAAAGAAGATTTTCAAGATTGATCCAAATTAGCCACTGCAATAAAACTATCAGAAAAGTCAACAGCTTGTAGTAGAACTTAAATGCTGTTTCTAACCAGGCATTCCCAGAAGATATAGTAGACCCAAAAAACCAAGCAGGTTTGAATACAGAGACAGCTGGCGAAAAAATGCGAAGAAACACATGCAGGTATTCAGACAAGACTATTATTTTTAGTCTTAAATTCTATAAATACTAACACTTACCCAACTACAGTTACACAGCAAAAGTTTTATAAGACACAGTCTCTCACACATAGGATCACAAAACCTGAAATGCTTCCGCACTAACTGATTATGTTTTTCTTTTATGAACTCTTCTGTGTATGCTTCCAAATACATTTTCTATCAAAGTAGATTAAGAAGGATGTAAAGTCAAACAGGCCCCCCCCACCACCATCCTCAGGAAAAACAGTCCCAGTAGGATATTTCAGACATATTCTGGAAGAATATAAAATAGGAGATAGCACATTGTAATATGAAGAAACTGTTTCTATTGTTTGTTAGGTCAACACAGACTGATCTTTTGCACTTATTTACTTATCAGATCTCTGATCTTAATTCCCACCTCCTAACTGAGATGGACTTTAAAGAAAGCAAAGTAGACCGAACATCTAGGAACTACTGTATTGAACTCCTGAAAAATAAATCTATTTTTATTCTCTTAGTTAATTCATGACCTTGCTTCCTTAGCCACAAATATGTAAAAGAAGTAGCAGTTAGCATTTTAAGAAGTTACCAAGTATAATTTGTATTTGTATACCTTCTTATGATTGGAAACTCTCCTAAGATTGTCCTCTTCAATGTGAGGCAGCTGTAGAAGGGGAGACTTGAACTGCTGAAGTCCCTGGACTGTCATCTGGGAAAGCTTCATGCAATTTTCCAAAGATCCCAAAGATGGAGCACGGAACTCCCTTTCTTGGGGAGAATGAAACAAATGACATAATTTTAAATTTTTTTCTTCTTACACTTTTCCAATGTAGACTTACATTACAGAAAACTTTATTTCCAGTCCATCAAGCAAAAGAAAAAGAATTTTTAAATGTTCAGTATAATTAACTAGGCAGCCTTTTTTACTCTCACTCCAGTCACATAGACCAGCAGACATTTTCTTCCCTCTATTTAGGGTGTCACAGATGAAAACTAAGGAAGGGAAAGACTTCCATCTAACATTGTCTCAGGGAACAACCGTGCAATGTATCTATGAAGTTATTACAGACAAAAACTTCACCAAATCAGTTTTAAAAATGCAGCATCAAAACAAACTTATTTCATATTTGTATGTTTTATGTATGTGTGTGTCTGTATAACATGTTGAGTGTATAATTTAATATAGTTTATCATTAATCTTTTACAACGTAATACATTATTCATATTTTCATCTTGAGAAATGAACATATAGGTAGCCTATTACATACAAGAAAAAAACTGTATTTATAACTGAAGCTAAGCAGAGCATATTATATTATGTTATGTTAGAAGGCAGTAAGAAGAGCTGTAAAAACATCAAATGCATGACTTTTATAAATAAAATTTAGTGGTTAAAAGGGGTATCTGAGCAAACACCTATCTGACTTTTCCTTTAGAAATTACCTAAAATTCTCTTCATATTTTAAAGTACAAAAAGACCTACACTCTCATAGTTAAAAGGATTATAAGGTAGACAAGGAGAAAAAGTCTTAGCCACAATAGAGCAAAAGGGAAAAAAACACAAACAAAAAAAACCAAAAACAACCCTTACTAATTTAACACTCTTCCTCATATCTGCAAAGAAATGAAAAAGCAAAGCAGACATGAACTGCAACATAACTTTGACAACCATTCATTCATAATAAAACTTCTCATAAACCCTGTTTAGAGAACTCATTTCAGAATTCTCCCACAGCTCAAGAGCTGCTCAAGTTCAGAACTGGCAATGCTTGGGGCACTCTGTATACATATGAAAGAACTGAATGCTATTTTAAACAGGTATTATGTAATTTCATTGAAGAATCCCTATGCTTTCTCCTACACTTTAAAATCTTCCCTGAGAAACAACCAGCCTTTGACTACCTTAACACCTATATTCTGCACGTAAACATACAAGTGTAAGTGTGAACACAAATATCTTTTGTTACATACAAATATGTGTATTTGTATGTATACAAATATGTATGACACTACAACAGGGGCACAGAGGTATCTCTCAATAGATTGATTAGCCTGATGGTCAGAAGGACTATGGCCACTCTGTCACGACTCTGTGACCCAGCTTGCCACGCTATCAAGGCAGTGAGAGACGCAGATAAAAGCAGGTTTGCTGACACCTCGGTGAGAAGGCAGACAGGCTACAAACTGCACCTGAACAAAAGGGTACCAAAGCTACCACTGCTGAACACTTACCTTGTATTTTGATAAAAGGCAAGTTCAAATTAATCATAAAACATTTAACAGAGGAAACACAGAAAGGTACTGTTTGACCAAAAAAAACCCCAATGAATTTGGTGTCTTCAGTATGTTTTCTCCTCCCTTTACACCACTCACTACCTTGCTGTAGATTTAGAAGCAGCTAGGAGGGCATGTTAAATGCACATGAAAGATCACCCTGTTCCCTCTGCTTCACCTGCCCCTCTCCCCTTCAAACTGCCTATTTCTTCACTAGTTACACCAAGCTATAAATACAATCAGCTATCAAATCAAATTACATGTAAGGATATGTGACAATTATATGCAACGCAAAGAGAAATATAACACACAAATGGAACTACCTGGCTGGACAGACAGGTAACTAAGAAAGAAATAACTTCAACCTTTAAAAAAAAAGTAGTAATGGAATGATTAATGTCCCAAGCAAGTAACACATTTACTTTCCATCTTACCCAGCTTCCACCCCCCCTGTAATTTTTTTGGCTGCTGCTAAATTAAAAAGACACAGTGCAAAACAAGTCAATAAAAAAGTCCTAAATAATATTTGACAAATTGTCTTTTGCAGGAAATTCACCTAGAGCTTTGAGACCACAGAGTACTAATCAGAGTAGAAAATACTCTCTTTCTTAAAGGCTTGACTCATCATCCATATGACAGTAGAAAAATATTCTGAAGTTGGAAAATATTATTTTGGTTTCCTGAAAAGAACACAGGTCTTTATATTCCCTGAGAGTTGACCTGAGGACAGCATAACTTTTAATATCCCCCAAATGCCCCTACCATAAAATTAATGTCATTGCTGTACATATTTTGACAGCTTCTGATAGTCAAATTGCACCATACAAGAAAACCTTTAATCTAAGGTTATAAAATAGACCAAAAACATAGAATCATAAGATGGTTTGCATTGATCTCAAATATCATCTATTTGATGATATTTGAGAACTAACCCCCTGCCCTGGGCAGAGACACCTTCCACTAGACCAGGTTGCTCAAAGCTTCATCCAGATGGCCTTGAACTCTTCCAAGGATGGGGCATCCAGAGCTTCTCTGGAAACTCACACCAGTTTCTCCCCACTCTCACCAGCAAGTAATTTCATTCTTATCTAAAACCACCCTCTTTCATTTTAAACCCCACATATAACATTGAAGTAGTCAATCACAAATTGAAATGCAAATTTTAGTTGCTTGTAGCGGACTGGCACACACCTGGGTCAAGCCAGAACCTCTTCATTACACCGCAGCTTCCAACCTGAATTCAGGAATGCACTTTGACTGGACAGCTGAACTGATGCCTAACTTCTGCAGACACTTACTGGTGCACATTCCATGGTTTTGGCAGCAAACACCTCACTTGGCAAGGCAGCTATCTACTTATCATGCTTACAGATGATCTCAAAGAAGCCATGAAAATAATTTACAACCTGCTGGTTCTCAGCTATCAGTTAAATTGCCACAAAACAAGGGATGCAAGAAAGGGATGCCACAAAGCGAAGCTAAAGTGCCAAGATCATGAAGATTCATCCCAAGTTTCTTTCTTCAAAAGACCTGATTAAAAGGTAAGCATACATGTCTGCAGACATTTTTAAGCATATAATAATAACAAAAACATCTCAGAATATCTGAAAGACATGAATGCAGCAAAATGAGATTACTCATCCCACCATCAATTTAGGTTTCACAAAGTACGATTTGTCCCCAAAATACTTCTTTAAGATAGTATTAACACATGCCATCACCTTTGTACTTTCACAGTTCAGGACTGTGAAATCTATGAAAATCTATGAAAAATCTGAAAATCTATGGCTAATTGTAGCATGTGATCATTTTATGTACTGTGTCAACGTTGATTTATGTGAAAATTAGAACTAACCCCAAAAACAACTGCAGTTAAGTTTTAAGCCACTTAAAATTATGTCGACAAATATAAACTTAAACAAAACATTCTCTCAAAAATTTCAATACCTAACTTCAATTTTATTCATCTTAAAAAAAAAACATAAACAACACCAAACCAAACCAATACCACCTCCACAAAGTCCATTTGCTTCCCAACAGTCGGCAGGGCGACACAGTTCTCTCCACAAGCACCCTCATCAAAAACAGGGTCAATGTTTGCTAAGTAGTAAGCAGTAAAAGCAGTGACTTCACTTTAGACCAAAGACCAAAATTCTGAAATTGTTTACCTTGAAATCCCCAATTTCATTATTGTTGGCTGTTAATGGGCAACTGTTGGGTACCACCTTCTCTTTAATACCACGTGCTGAGAGCACTGGCATGGAAGCAAGAGGAAATATTTGGTTGTTCAGTACAAATTTCTGGGTACTGCCACTTTCAAACTTTGGAAATAATTTTGAGAAAAGCTGTTAGAGAAATACCAGACAAGTCCTCAACTAGACCTATGACATGTTCCTACTTTTTTTCCAAATCTACATAAGTCATTTCTATCATGCATAATGACAGCTATAAATTCTCTTCTGCTTTCATAAAATGATTGAGGCTGGAAGAGATAATGATAATCTCTAGAAATTGTTAGTAGTAGATGTTGTTCAGATTTGGTTTATAAATAACCATCTCACATGTTAATGGAAAACTAAGTTTACACCACTGTATTACAAAATACTGTTTCCTTTTTTTAAACTTAAGCTAAAATCTAAATTCTCTGGAACATCAAAGCAATTTATTAAAAACACTGCATCTATAAATAATCATTTTACTGTCAAATTAAGAAAGTATCCGTGTGTATATTCAGAACTAGAGGAGAAGAATATAGCTACCTGAAGGTCATTTAAGTTGCAAAGTATATCATGAACTCTGTTCAGCCTCTTATTTAATCTTTTACAAGATCTATACGTTTTTCTCATTTTCCAAAGACTTCCAGTTCTGCTGCATAAAAAAACCTTCTGCCTGTGTTATTCAAGTTTCATTTTGCACAAAAGAAAACAGCTCTTTGCTAGTTGACTAATGTATACATTGGCCATCTAAAAAGATATTTTTCAGAGCCTTGAAGTATTTTACAGTATCTCAGAGGTTCAGGTATTTTTTATAAAATATCATCCAAATTTAAAAAATAAAAAAAATCTACGCTACCACACAATATCCTTATCTGCTCACATCCCCTCTCACACTTTATTTTGTTATGGAGCACAATATCCAGCATCACTTGCAATAGTTCTGGGAAGTATCTTTCACAAAACCGTTCTTACTAGGATGCTATCAATGCTCATTGAAGGAGTTTTGGTCTAGTAAAGACGAACCAGTAAGTATTGTTTGATAGCAAACAAAATGGTCACCAGTTTGGCATAAAAATACACCTTGACTAAGTCTTGTGCAATAAAGAAATTATATCCAAGCCTTTGCTTCCTTACACTGCAAGGAACTATCTTCTGAGTAATTGCCATTTTATAGTGAAAATAAAAAAGCTTAAATATTGTATTTCACTTAAATTATAATTTCTATGGCAATTACAGCTAAGCATCTGCCCCTACAAGTTCAGAATAAAACTACATAGCAGGCTAAAGAGAAGAGAATTCTGAAATGGAGAAATATGAGCAACACACAAAGAAATAATGGCAAAGACATTAGGTCAAAAATAAGAGGCACTTATAAGAGGAGAGAAAAAACTGTAAAAGTGCACATGGAAAGAACACAAGTCTTACACTAAATGCTTTGCTACTGAAAATGAACCACATCTTCAAGAAAAGGTTAAGGAGAAACTTTAATTGCAAAAATTACAAGCAGGGCACAGATTCTCAGGATTTCAGAGCAGAGCTTGGCAGCAGCAGCAACATTTCAATCCTCAAAATAGAGACCTCCCTCATTACAGTAGAAAGAGCAAAAGCACATTTAGGCATTTCTAAATATCACAGGTTATATATCGCACAAGAACCTAAGACTTTATCAAGTATCACAATGAAGAAACATATTTACTGGTTTTAATTATACAGTTTCTTTTCTTACCTTCCCTGCTTCGAGCCATTATTATTAGTTGGCAGATCACATTAATCATTTCTTGAAGTAGCGCAGGACTCTTCTTAAGAATAAATTGCTGATCTGAAAGATATAACTGGCTGCAATTATGCTGTACTACTTCTAGGAAAAATAATCAGGCAGTTCACATGAACTGGACCATTTCATTCTTGTATTATCAAAAATGCCAAAAATTCTCTTTATTCTGACACATCCATCTGCAACATTCCTTAAAAAAAACCAGGAAAATGCAAGTGCTAAGAGGAAACAACTTTTGCATACCAGCTTCCACACCAAATGAAGCACTACTCATTATATCCATCTAAAAAGCAGCAACAGGATGGCATAGACAATTTATCAGTCATATTAAAACTGCATAAATTCTTTAGGTAATCACAGGTTAAAAAAAAAAGGAATTTTAATTTTAAGTGAAACACCAGTTTTACAAAAAAATTACTGGTAAAGTATCAACTTATTTTGAATGCAGTTCTGTGAAGTTCTAAGTACAAACAGCAACTAAGTTAAAGGAAAGATTACACATTTTTCATGACTTTTTAAAACTGGTTATTTTTCTTTTGAAAGAAACTGAAAAATTTGAAGCAAAGCACTTCCCCTCATTTGCTGGTTTTTTTTTATTTCCATTAAAATGCAGAACATCTCAACTTTGCTGGTCAGCCTAAAACTATGGCTTTCATGGTTGAAAGTGAAGAAAGGCATTTAGAAACTTTTCAATTTGAATATTTACAAAATTCCAAAACACAAACTGAAGCCCACAGGTAACTGATATTTAAAGTTGCAATCTTGTCATCTTTACTTCACATAGTGGGCTAAAAATCTCCAAAAATAAATACACATGGAAAAGCTATAGAGAGCAGCATTTTGCTGATGTTGGATTTCTTTGCTCTGAAAAGCAAATATACTTCACATGTTTAACGTTTAATCCCTTTACAAAGATCAAAAACAATTTATCTAAAGCCATATTTGCAGCCAAAAGCATTAAAAAGTAAAATATCAGTATTGCAGGGCTGTCAGGAGAGTGAGTAAGTGCTAAGTAATGTTCTAAAGGGTCATTAAAGTTGAAAAACTAAGCAGTCTGCATAGAGACTATTGAGCAGAGATCCATTCAGCTCTTTATAGGACAAGAATCAAAAGCACTGTAGTACTTTTGTAGTACAAAAGTACAGAATCCCGCTCTGTTTCCAATAATATCTGATATGGGGAGAAGCCATTACCTTCTTCAAGGACCTCAGGAACTTGCATCCGGGCAAGGTGAGTCAACAGGAGAACTCTGGCTTTCAGACTGTAAGGGTAGGTGAGAGGAGGCTCATTCTTCTTTAAATTTATGCCACCAATTTCTCTGATTAGCTAAAATAAAATAGTCAAACACAAACAGCTGTTTTCTTGCTAAAGAGAAGCAAATACAGGAGAACAGTTCACAAGCTAAGAAAAGGTATGTGCACAAAAGCAAGAGTTTAAGTGACTTTTCCCTGGAAATTTCTGTAGAGATGAACATTTGCCATTTTTATTCTAAAGCCCAGCTGCAAAAAGTAAAAAAGTGTCTGTATGCCTTGTTTCAGTGTGGGAACGAGGGGGCTGTAAAGATCTGCACACAAGAAACTTCTCTTGTATAGCGTTAAGTAAATTTGTATTGATGGATAAATATTTTTAATATCTGATTTTATTGCCAAGGTTTACTAGATTCAACCATTTTTCTAAGGCATTTACATTAAACTCAAAATGCACAAGCAACAGCATCATCTTGAGACCTTTCAGCCATCTAAGACACAGCAAACTTCCCTAGGAATAATTTCAGGGGAAGGAGGCTTACAAGCCTGAAATCCCTGGTAGGCTGAAGATCAAGTATTTTAACTTGTTTATAAACCACACCAACTTGAAAAAAGCTTGGTGTTCTTTATTCAGGATGACCTTCCTTGATCCCCACAGGACCAAGACCCACTGTTCAAACAGTTGCTCAGATAAAGTAGCATCAGTACTTGGCCTAGAAGCTTCACTTTTCAGGTCAAAAAGTTATCTGAGGAGACTTAGAAATTCCAGAATCTCAAGACAAAAAGAGAACTTTGGGTATCAACAGCTAAGCTACGCCAACCTTTGACCAGTCTTTCTCTATACTTAAAAAAAAAGAATCTTCTGATAAGAAGTTCCTTATAAGCACATCCTGGTGTAACCCCAGTCCAAGAGCAATAAAACTTAGAAAAGAGAACTTTGTGAAAAATGGTAACAATGATCATGACCCCAAAAGCAGGATACCCTAGCAAAAGTTATTAGCAATACCCTCCTGTATTGATGCTTCAGAGAATTGTACTGCCACATAGTCAGAAAAAAAAGAACACAGATGACACTGATTACTGGACCTTTAGAAAGGGAACAAAATCTGTCATAAAACGCAGTCATGCACTTGCATATCAACAAGAACTGCAGCTCAAAGATGGGAGCCTGTTAGCTGGAAAACAGAGATATCTAAGATGGGGAAACCCAGAAAATACTAAACCACCACACAAAACAGCTGTGGAAAAGAGTGTGCTGAAAGTCATTCCCTGCAGAAATACAGGAACCAACTAAGGCACAGTTAAAACTTAACACAGACCACTGTGGAAATATCAAAGCAGATAAAAAATAATGTAGAATTTAGAAATCTATCAACTGGAAACAGTACCCCATTCAGCACATAGCAGGAGGAGGAAAATGAGCCTTTTGGAAAAGATAGGAATGAAAGAACAGTTTTTCTAGTTTAGCAAAATAAAGACAAAAAGGTAACTAATGGGCTATTGCTTCTTTCTATAGATGTATAAGGGTACATACAGCAAGAATCATTTAGACTCCAGAACAGTGATGATAAAAACCAAGGATATAAATTAGTTACAAACACGACTCCTAATCACTAGAACAGCAAGTTCTGGAACAGCTTCCCAGTAGGATATGGTTACAGAAGGCTTGACTGCCTTTTAAATAATGAATGATTAAAAGTAAAAGAGCTTGGAGAATGCCAATGCTGGCAACAGCATGGGTGAAAAACCATTGATCAAGGCGATCTTTCCCAGCCTTTTGCTCCCATTGCTGGAAAACCACTTTACTGCAATTCCATCTTCTATTCATGAAGTTCACAAGCTGATACAGAATTTGTAAAAGACTCCAAGACAATTAAGTAAAAGAAAATAGACCAAGATACCTCCTATGTTTAGGACATGTTTAAAACGTGAAAATTCAATTGCATGCATGCAGAGGTTAAATCTGTGAGACTATTTCCCCCTCTTTTTGCCAAATCAAAACATTTTCATTGGAGCATTTTGTATACTCTGCTTTAAACTTCTTAAAATCAAAGTGCTGGTTTCTGATAAATAAGACTTCCTACAACTCTGCTAGCAATAATTATTTGCCACAGTATGCATTTATGGCATCTCTGTTGGAAACACTGAATGGAAATGATTATAAAAGGCAACCAGAGGGGAACCGATATTCATGGTGGAATCTCTACAACATTTAAAGACATTACCAATTCAGACATCAGATAATAATTTTATTTCACTCTTAACACACTCAACCAGGTCTGTGTTAATGATTTAAAAGAACATCAAATGGTGATCCTCTCCTTATGTCAATACTCAAAATTTGCAAGGACTAACACTCTAATTTCCTATTTACTTTACTCTTCCCCAAAAGCCCAATGAAGCAGCCTATATACAAAACCTATTCCACTTAAAAAAAGTATTAGCACCATTAATGTTATCTTTTACTTTAAAAAAGTTTGAATCAAGTCTAGCTTCTAATTTCTATTTCTGAAGGGATACAGATGCCTCTCTACAAAGTTAATGCCTACAGAATCTGAATTCTGTCAGCTGGTCACCTAGAAGCAACATCTCTCTCTTCCCTTGAAGGAGTCAGTTAAAACATCTCTGCATATAACTGACCTGAGGTATCTGGATGTTGTCTGCTGGTCTGCTTGTCGCATCTTTATTGTACTGAGGATCAAATTCAGATGCCCCTGCTAAAACCATGATAAGCCCTGCAAAGATAATTGGAGTCAGATGAAGAAAATGTCAACAGCCTAAGCCACCAACTGATTTCTTCAGAACTTTCAGCCATAAAACTTATTCCCATTCCTCCCCCAACAACCATGAATATCCATATTCTCTATTTAATGGATCAGTTACTACTGCCACAGGGCAAAGGAGGCAGGAATCAATGCCTGGCACAGGACAAAAGAGATTGTTCAAGGCTCAATTTTGCATGGTATCAAGTCCAGCATTTGACACTAAATGTCTTGGAAAAAAATGTAATTAAGACTTCATTAGGACCAGCAGACATCACTGCACAGCAGTTTGACTACTTCTGCACGCTCACAGAACCATTCCTCTCAGCAATCCATGTGCCTGCAGCAGCATCACATTGTGTATGGAAGAGGGAGGCAGGAAGGATGAAATTCTGACTCCATTTTCTGTTCAGTCAGCATTGAAAAGTCACCCAAAAAATTCTTTTAATTATTAGAAAAGCAGTTCAATAAATAATCCTGCAAACAAATTGCACAAAGATTATGGACTGCTCTTTTCTTAATGTGATTAGGAAAATCCGTATTACCACAAAACATTCTGTAGTGTAATTAAAATGAAAGCCCTAGACAACTGGGTATTTTAGTCCCATTGTAATTTTTCTGCTCATGAACACAGCAGACCCCTCAACCATAGACAGTCAGAGAGAGCTCACAGAATCATTTGCTCCAGTTAAAATAACTTTTTTGGCTGTAGTTACTCAAGCTTCCTTCTTAAATTCTGAGCAAGTTCTCTTCTGAGCAAGTCAAAGTTATTTTTGCCCACCTGCAGTGCCCTGTGAATTCAAACTACTAACAATGAGTCAAGGTTCCCTGAGCATCAATTTTCATTTCCATGCTTGATTATTCACTTCCTCAGCACAGCATATTGAAGACTTTCAGGTGACTATAAATATCTTCCCATTATTTAAGATCAACAACTGTGAATTTCCAGGAAAGGAAATTTAAAAAGTTTGCTTGTCCGGAAGCCTCAGAGAATACCTTAAAACAAGGCAAGTCATGCAGCCTGGTTTGATTACATTTGCCCAGGCTTAAGCCTTGAGCTTTGACACTGATATACCACTCTACAGTGGAATTCACAACCAAGCAAAAGCCTTACCTGATCAGTGTGTGGTTTGTCTAAGCCACCTCAGCTGCATCTCAGTTTTCATTCAGACTGCACAACAGACCTCAATAGAAAAAACTGACCTCTGATCCTAGAACTACCTAGAAGTGTTAAGTCCCTAAATAGGCCATTTAAAACTAAAGTTAACTTTTTAACCAGTCTTTAGGAGAGACAAGGCAAACCTCAAAGCTTGGTTCTGAGCAAGGTTCAGTATGAAATGATCTACTGCTGACAAGAAGTCTGGAGAAAGAAGGTGATCTCCCCAAACTTAATAAAGTCTCACCTACTCTCCCAATTCCTCTTTTCTCACCCAGCTGGAGAGGGGAAAAAGCATAGGACTATGACAATGGAAGGAGTATAAACTGGTCTGAACTAATCCCACACACAAATCCATGTGTCCTGTGAACAGAAACCTGACATTTTTCCATACTCTTATCCCCTACACCTCTTGGATCATCTGTGAAGTATTTCTGCTCTGTAGGAAAAGGATGGATCAAGAGCAGATTTCAGCAATCTTTCAGCAAATTTAAAGCTGAAAAACAGTGCAATTCAAAGGAGTAAGAAAATATATTACGAACACATTTTAGAAGGTTTTGGGGGTTCTTCTATTCTGCTTTTCAATTGCTCTAAGCATGCAATCTAGTTAAATCAAATCTAGATCTAAGAAGCACTGTGCCAATTCTTCAGGCCCATGCCAACCCCCAAACTGAAAGATACAATTTTGCACCAACATAATACATCTACAGTTTTCCCCAGAAAAAT
>VZTX01018971.1:294719-323178 GCA_013400915.1 Pardalotus punctatus
AAGAATCCTCCAGGGAGCCACCGGAGCAACTCCACCCGGCTCTCCGGGGATCCCCGGAGTGGGGGAAGCTGCATCTGAGGAAAAGGACACTAAAGTTCTTCAGTTGTTTACCCAGGTTTAATAACTTGGGTTTGGTTTTTTTCCCCTCTTTCTCCCTTTCCCCTTTCCTTGTGCCTTACAGGGCACCCTGCGTGTGTTATTAAATAAACAGTTGGTTTTTGGTTTTTTTTTCCCACTTTCATCCAAGAAATTCTGTTGTGGTGGGGGAGGGGGTGTCAGAAACCTTTGCTAGGGGAGGCTTTTATTCAGAGTGCTTCCCACCTAGAAAATTTGTCTCTAACCCGAGACAGAGCCACAGACAAATAACAAAATAACATGAAATTGAGAGTAAATTTTTTAAACAGAAATTTAGCTCTAACATCTAAGAACTAGAAATGCCATTTCATTCTTTATACATACAAGAATTTTATGAAGCTCCTAAAAAATTTCCAAAGCCTGTTTTGTTACACTAACAGAAGAAAACACATATCTAGAGGCTGACTCCTACTGGCAACTGAGGGCTATAGGCAGGTTAGCATGTTCTTCCCAATATACAATATCCCTTTTCCTTTTTAATATAAAGACAGACAAATACAGATCTATACAATTCCCTCTCCGAAATATTTAAGTCTTACAGAGTATTTTTTCACCTGCAATGAAATTAGGTTTTAAAAACACTCTAAAGGAACAAGAAGCATCACTTCAATTTATAAGCCTTATTTAGAGTATTTTAACATCAGCACACTGACACTTCCAGATGAACACATCTAGTTTACAACACCTTTTACTTACGCTTCATGTCCATGTTCCGAGTTTTATAGACAAAATATGTATATATTTGAGTTGTCCGAATGAGAATCTGATCTCCACTGTATCGTATTGATCGGTACCACCAGGAACCCTGAAACATTCAACAAGAACAAACTCGTGTCAGCTACAAGGAAGCATCAAAAGGGCCATACTGCATGACCTCATGTCTGTCAAGAACCAGGTAACTCAGCCCAATTGATTTTAATTATGTTGAGGTGAACTGAATTTCAGAAACGAGAGGGAATCAAAAAAAAAGTATTTGCTGATGCAAATTTTAAAAGCACACTCATATTTTTAGATGAGCTATAGGCTAGAGAATTACCCCAAGTATACATACACCTGCACACATTTACACTGCTTGGTTTATTTCTGGTGTTGTTTTAATAAATCCACTAAGTAATAAATTCACTCGATTTACCACTTTCTACACAGGTGCCAACTCCTTACAGTGCAACACAGCATTCAAATCTAGATTAGGTAGAAAAAGACCAACCAATAACAAGTAAGAATTTCTTTCACTATGAAAAATTTGCAAAATTGTAATTTAAGTCACCTGACCAGAAAATGCTTTTCAGAAGGGGAATCTGAAGGTGGCATAAGGCCATTGCTGTAAATTTTCAGCATTAAGCCATACACCATAAGGTTGACAGAAAAAGTTTTCCAAACCTTCAGCAACGCTGATAATTGCCTAATTAGCATTACACCAGTGATTCAAACTATGGAACTCGCTCTACAGTGGTTGTACTCTCTAATATGTTTTCAGAAAAATGATGTGCTGGGTTATAAACTGCAATCTGTTCATTAAACTCCTCCCTGTAAGCAAAGCTCATTTAACATGAGAAAAAACACATGTAAGATACTCCTCAATCTACCGCAAAGTTTACCACAAATGAAGAGCAACAAGCAGTAAAGTAGCAAGTGATGCTTACTACTATTAATTTAATAGTGAATTCCCCCACTACAGAAAGAATTCTGCAATCTATTTAATTATTTGGGAAATGCTCAAGGACTGGCTGCCACAAAATCTTTAATAAATTAGGTTTGATTCCTCCATGAATAGATGAAACCTGACACAAAATAGTACACAACTTTCTACAACATTTTTCTGCATAAAAATTCAGATTATAATCCCACAGTTATCAGGTGTCTGTACAAGTACAGGTATTGGAAGAAAAATGTAACTATAGACAGTACAAATCTACATGAAAAAGGCTGCTTTAACTGCCTCTGCAGACACAGCTCCTGTCTCTTGCCTCATGTACAGGACATTATTTAGGTCAGTGGAGGACTGGAAAGAACTACTTATCAGTATTTTCCTTTTTCATGGATTCAAAGTGTGGAAGTAGGCTTTCTTTATTTTACATGCCCATCAAACATAGGATGACTACACTGTAGTTAACTTCAGCTTCTTTATCAATTCATGAAAAGAGAAACAGGCCCATTAAAGGCATGAATTATCTTGTATGTCTACTTTCAAATGAAATTATAAAATAACTTGCTCCATAAAAATGACTATTCCTCTTCACTGACTATAAAAGAAATTTACAGTGACAAGCCTGAACGTACAAGTGTACATCTGGTATGGGGTAAGAACAGACAGACAATTTTTTCTGTACTCAGAACATTTCTTTCTACCAACAGCAAAGTTGTTTTCCTTTTGCTTGAGCTATGATAAACCTGGTACAAATCACTAAAAGTATGTGTATACAAAAACCATCAAACACACATCAACTGCATCCTAAAATGAAAGGCATAAAAAATTTTTGCACCCTGGATTTTAGACTCCTTATTCAACAACTTGTTGAAATCAACACATTTAATCTTCTAAACTATATCTTCAATTATAGAAAAAAGCCTCAAAGGGAAGGGATAATGCCTCTGAGTCTCTGCACACACTGACGCAAACAGCTGCCAAAACCTCAGGACACTTTTTCAAATGAAAATCTTCTTCTCAAGAATATTCGAGGTTTTCAGTGTCAATTTTCTGAGTCTTGCTTCCTGCCATACCCCAAGTGCACAATCAATGGGTAAGGGACATGGTTCAAAAGCAACACTGTAGGGCAAACCCAAGCCCTGAAGTAACACTCACCTAGCAATTGATTCCTCACACAAAGCGATCTCAAGGGCAGACATCTCATGGTGTACAGTAGGTCAATAAAAACCGAAGTTATGAAAACAAAGGCAGCCAGGAAAAACCAAATCGACCACCTGCTCCACCTGCAATAATCATTCTAGCACCATCAGCTACAGCCATCTCAGTCTTGGCTCTAGTATAATATCACTGAATATCCTCCTGAGTTCATCACCTCATTAATTTTCTTGAAGTGATTGAAAAAGGTACAAGACCAATTACATAACTTAGTAATTCTTGTGACATCTAATATTTTCCCTGCAGTCCCCTCTCTATCATGGCACTGAATTTTTCTGGAGGCTCTACAGCAGCTACACTTTTTTCACAATAAAAGAAAACACCACCATTAAAAAAAGCTCACTTGCACTCTATGAAAAGCAAGAATGAGCAACACTATGTCTAAGACAGCTTTGTTTACAGCTTGGTTACAGAGGGTAGAATATTAATCAGATAATACTTACCACAACAACTGGAAGAATAACCATAAATGCTAATCCATATACAAACAAAACCTACAGAAAAATTACAAAACACACTGTATTAGATACTGTGGCTACTTAATACCACTCTTGTTTCATTTTCATTCTCAAACACAGTCAAGTAGTACTACCACAAGCTTACTACAAATTAACACAAGCTTATTGCATAATAGCTGTCATTATTTCTGAAGAGCAACTTATAAGTAATATAATTAGGTAGGCTTAAATAAGGAGGCTTATGAGTTTAGTGCGGTTCACATATGAATCAGTTTAAATGATTCACGCACTGTCACAGGTCAGTTTCTTTAATAATTAAAAAGTTGACACCTAAACTGTGATGCAGTGGATAGACGATTAAAAGAAATCAAGTAGTTAGAGAAATACCTTGCCGCAACAAATGCAACAGGAAAAGCATTTAGATACTGCATGATTAGAGCATCACTAGCAAACCAAATGGAACTAGAGAAACCCAGTGCACAGCTCTAAATGTGTTTTCTTGCAAGAGCAAACACACTTTGTAGCAGCAGTGACCACAGTAGAACCTCATTATCATTGGAATGAGATCCTTCCAAAGATATTCATACTCTACTCTCAAAGGTTAGATTTAAGCTACTCTAATACTTCTGACTCCTGAAATTTGCTTCAAAGATGTGCATTTGGACCAAAGTATTAACTACGTGTTTTGACTAAAAATCTGCAGTATTAAGCAATTTTTTTTTAAAAAAAACACTTGAAAGTTCACCTTAAAATCTTGAGCTAAGTAAGCTAACTCACCAAAATAGAATTTTTCTGATCCACAATCCAAGCTGGCAAAGCTATACCGAAACTTGTAGCTGCAGGACGAAAGAAAAGAAATTCACTAGTCACATTACGTCTAATAAGCAAACAAAATCACCAACCCTCAAAAAAATCCTCATGTTTATCACTTCAATAAGCAAAATCAAGCAATATATTAGAAATACACTTAAGTATGCAATAAAATAACAAGACTTAAATCCAACACCTGAAATACTAAATATTTTAGCTTAACATATTGCAGTGAAATAGGCAAGATTTATTAATAGATATATTTTAAAATTTCAGAGATTGAAAGATTTATGAGTTTTGTATTGCAGTTTTCAGCAGTTTAATACATACAGTTTAGTAAACAAATGAACTGCAAGAAAATGGTCTGAGCAAATGACTTCTATGTGAAGTTCTATTGGTTTGTCGCTCTAAGCAAATGTTCTAAGCTGTAAACTGTAAACACAAAACCCTCTGTCAGCTCAAATTTCTGTGAGATTGGTAAGAAAGAAAAAGGAACACTTTTCAATTCAAAAGAAGTTAGGCTGCAGAAAACAGAAGACATGATTCTCTAACATCTCCAACATACAGATCTGAATAGAGAATAGCATAAAATATCTTGTCTTCAGACACAGGTGGTAATAAATTTTGCAAACACTATCTACCCCAATATGAATATGAGTTCTATGAAACCAACAGGGGGAAGAAAAGAAAGTAGGACTTTATAGATTTCTAGGACCAGATTAAAAGAAAAACAACATGCTTTCCTAAGTACTAGCAGTTACCCACGAGGAGCAATGCCTTAAGTAAGGATGGACTAGGACCACTATGTAGTTGTGCACTACACTGATGCTATCTCCAACAGATTGTGACAGCCATCAGTTCAGACAAACAGTTGTTATGCACAAGCCCGTGACTTCCATAAATTGAAAATTACTATTTGTTTAGTCTCCAATCAAACATGTGACAAGCCTGACCACACCTCAGCCTTAGGAGTCCAACTGGATAACACCCAGTGAATTTACCACATTAAGTTACAGGAAATGCCTTGCTCTGGAGAAAGAAGGTCTCCAGACTCTTATCTGTTAAAGATTATATATTTTTAGAATAATCTAAAAATCTGTCTTTTATTGATTGAATCAATTTCAGTTTACTACAATATTTGTGACATTTAGGATTGTAGCTTCAAACTGTTCCAGGAACAGAAGCAGTTCATAAAAAGCTCTTTCTCTTCTGGTCTGAGTCTCCTTGCCCCCACTCACACTCACGGAGCTGAAGCACCAGCAAATACCAAGGGGAAACAGGCTTTTAATCATAAGGCACTTAGTAGACTACCTCTATACTCTTCAGATCCCCCTCACCTGCTTGTAAACACTATTTGAATGATTTTGCATTTATTTTTAGTAAAGGAGAAAGTTATGCAAATACAAAAAACTCTTGTTTGCCTGCCTGTGGCCTCACACTGCCCCAGCTGGGTAGAGAAGAATGCTGCTTTCTGTTCCTCTGTGCTGGGCACAGAAGGTGGGATGTACCATGTCGAACTTGGTTGGACATGGCTAACCCCAGATGTGCTTCATCTTATCCCCGAAATCACCTCTATGAGGAACTGTATCCATCCTTTGCCTATACAGAACTAGAAGATAAGAGTGCATAACTTGGGTACAGGTTTTTACACCACATATGTATAAATAAAGAGGACATGAATTTCACTAAATTAGAAAGCCCCTCACACTTCAATGTGGAACAAGGTTAGAGAATAGAGGAGGGAGAGAGAAAATTTCAGGGACTTCTCCTACCCTTCAGATGTCTCAAACAATAAGGAGAGGTCTAGAAATAAACCAGAGAATTCTGATTCCACTGTAGTCTGAGGTAGGGTTTTCAAAAGAGCAGGAGGCTTAATGCTCATAGTATGAACTGCTACCCTGCCAAAAAATCATTTCATTTTGCCCTCTGGGAATCCAAAGTCTCTCAGGTTTGTAAAAGCAAGCACTAAGCCAACCAAAGATCTTCATGTCTTTTAATTCTCAAGTTTTGGCTGAGTTTTCTTTTGAAGTCACAGCTTCAGGTCCATTCAAGGACACTGACACACTGCCTAACTTCAAATCCTATGCCTTGGCAACACTAAGTGAGTAGCTTATGGATGTGAAAAACAATTTAGCATCAAGAAAGGTCCTAGGAAAGCTATTAAAATTTATAGTACCATTTTGCTGATATTGTGACAGCATTTCTGAAGAAAGATTTTATCTGTATTTTGTAGCAAGAGAGACAGAGACCTCTTGCTTGCCATGCAAAGGAAGCACTAAAAGTTAGGAGCTGAAAGAAATCTGTTACGCTATAAAGCACAGCGATTAAAGAAGCTGATCCATCACCTGAGTCTATCAGAAATGCCTCTGTCAGACTAATTTAGTTGGCAACATTAGTTTTTTGGAGGAAGAGGGAAGATTTCTATTTCTTTGAAACACCAGTTCAAGGTCTGGAGTTGTTTTTTTTCCCTTTAAAAATTAATGCCCTATGCTGGATGGATGTAATTCAGAAGGATTTCCAGCACAGAGTTCCCTTTTGTCATCCTCCATCTTCAGGATTAAGTTACAAATTCCATTTATTACTTCCAAGCTGGCCGTAACTCATTCCACACAGATATGTTGTGCAACTTGCCCTAACAAACGGCAGGTTTCCATTTTGCCTGTAATGAGTATCAGCTAGAAATACGCAACATTTTTCCATAGTAGGCCACTTAAACAACCATCACAAAGATGTTTTACAAGCAAATCATACAACTGCAAATCGGCAAAAAATTATTAACTTTCAGTCTTAAATTGGTTTAGTTTGGATCACCTACTGTAAAACTTCAACAATCATCATCAGGACTATTTTCACGTAGCTACCTGCCCAGAAACAACATCCCTATGTACCTCCTTTCAAAGTGTTTTTATTGCAGTATGGCTAGCTGTTAATTTTTCAATATACATGTCTAGTATTTGATCATGAATACCAAGAAATGTTTAAAATTGACAAGTTTCTGGTAAGTAGTATTATATTTTTTGCTTATACCTCCATTAATATTGGCAAGTCTCTCTAGATACTTACAGAGGCTGACTAATTAAAAAAATCCTTCTCTTTTAACCATAATAAGAAGTTTGAGAACTGTGAAAGCAAACTCTTTCCTGTCTTTCCCTGCTACCACCCTCCCCCTCCAGTTTCACAAGAAAATAATTGGTTGGAAGCATTGCTTCAAATCATAGGAGAAAGTTATTATTTGAAGTTCTGAGTGCTTCTTGACTGATCAGGTATTAAACATCTCAGCAATTACAGGACTTCTGTCATTCACAATTGTTACCTTGTGGTCCATCTGGATTACCAAATTCTTCCCAGTTTTTTCGTGACTCTTCATCAGTTAAACTAGTTACAAGAAGAGAGATAAAGTTAATACAGAAAATATTTCTCTAAATCATTAACAAATAGAAACTTTAAAATGTGGCAGTCATACTACCCTTTAGAGGTGGTTTGGAAAGCTGAACAGCTTCTGCTATTTTTTCATGTGAAATCTAATAGGAAACAATACTGCCATATTCTTCCTTGATGCACAAGCAAATTCTTTAAGCACTCTGACAGGAAAAGAAATCAGATACAGAAGATGTACATGGAAAATCACATCTCCCTTTCATGACAATGACTGCACACCCATCAGCAAACAGTACTTTTTTATGCCAGGTTACAGTACAGTAAATTCTGAAAGACAGAGGTTGAAACTTATCTTTTTTTTTTTTTTTTCGGAAGGAAGGTAAATATAAAAGATGAGTTGATAAATCTGTAGTCCATATGGGCCTTTATCCTATTCTAGACCTTTAGCATTTGACAGCCTGTGTTTGGCTGTTGGTTTTTTTTCCTGCAACTCCCTAGTTTCATAATTTATTTCACTCTTATTAAATAAGACACCACCTCCTTATCTTACAGTTTCAGTGCCCGTTTAGTAATGACAGATTTTTGGCAATTGTATGCCACCTCAACAAAATCACTGTTACTAGAAGGAAGAATACTGCTTTAGAAAACAGAATACCAGGCATTCACTGTATGGAAGATTTTGTCTCAGGTAAGAAACCCAGTCAGGCCTCTCCTGATCATTTCTACGTCTCCCATTTGTTGACAAGCAGACTCACCGAATGGGTAGCTCTTATATTCTTTCAAGACAGCATGGCTAAAAAACTTCATCATCATTTACCTCACAATATACCTCTTCCACAGCCCTCACACTAGTGTTTGAAGTACTGAACTGTAGTGCCAAGTGTTTAAATACTGGCTTGCAAAGCAAGGAATTTATATGTTTCAGGATCTCAAAAAACAATACCAGAATCCCCTACTGAAGATATTTTCAAAGTGATACAGATGTGTTTAAGCAAAAAGTATGATCTTCAAACTGCTCAAGCAAGCATGTTGCTGGTTCTCCTTCTCACCTCTGCTCAAATGGCACTCCCAATCAGCAAGGTTAACCACACACACAACTGACTTCAAAGCAGCAATCACCAACTTCTGAGATTCTCAGATGATGTGACAGACCCAATAAACCCCAATAACTGAAGAAGCCTCAGAGGGGATGGGCAAGAGTGACATGCTGGGAAACTCTGAGTGACCACAGTGACTCAGCACAGCTGCTGCAAAGAAGCTGACTCCACCTCAGCACAAAGGGGACGTGAAGGTGGCCTTTGTTTTACATAAAAAACACCTATCAAAGGCTGAGTGGATCAACTGGTGGTATAAACATTTCTCTTTAACCTTATTAGAAAAGTATGAATGTCTCAAGTTTGAGACACCAGCATGAGGGGAGTAAATACCTGGCTCAGTCCAACAGAGTTATAAAAACTAGACAACTACAATTCTGAAGAGAACAATGGGCTCCAGCTGTCTTCAAAGCCACACATGCCTTCCCACCAGCATCTTGACAATGAGTGTATTAAGAGACACCAGTAATGGAAATCCCACTGGTATTGTAATTGAACTGTGTATTGAAATTCTGGTATTTTGATTTCCTTTATACCAAATTCTAATATTAGACATCACTCTGATACTAAAAAAAAATGCTGTAAGAGGTAAGTCCAAAAAATACTCTAGAGGAAAAGCAGATTCAAGGACTCGGCTTTTAAAAACTACACAGAATATTTGAAACAGTCACCAAGTAAAAAATCAGGACTGCAGGACAAGCACAAAGGGAAAGCGACAAGGACAAGCTGAGAGAAAACAGTCAGAACCAAAATGAAACGCCCTTTTCACTGGATGGAACAGTTAAAATACTGTCTTTTAATCTCTGGCTCTACCACCAGGTGAAATGAATAGTATATTTTTTTTCTAAGCATCACTTCAAAACTGCTGTGACAGAGGTGGTTGGTTGTCATCTTTAGTATTTAGTACGTGTTATTCTGGAAACACTCTTCTTAGCTGAAATCAAAGTTAACACAAAGATCTAACACCTTACAGTATTCTGACAGGTGCAAAACAAATTATCCTTCCTAACTTGTACAAAGCAAATACACACTGCATGAAGACAAGTTTTGACTTTTGTGACAGATCTGAACACACTTTTTCCTGCCTGCTTGGACCATCCTTGCTCTTACTGTAAAGGCTGCCCTCCCCATAATACTACAATTTCCTTTTTCTATAGGCAAAAAAGAAACTTACGCTGCATAGGCCTTAGCAATCCTCATGAACATAACTTCATCTCCTCCTTTATCTGGATGGTATTTTAGGGATAGTGCACGGTACTGTTTCTTTATTTCTGATATACTTGCTCCCTTCAAAAGGAAAGGTTTGTGTTTATTAATCAATATCTTAAATAAAATTCATTCTTATATATAATCCTAACGCACATTGCATAGTATTTTTCTAAACCATTCAGTGAAAAATTATGTTCTAACATTCACAGATAGAACTGAGATTCAAGCTAGCCTGTACTATGTCAAACTGTGCATCACCATCTTTCAGTGAAACCTTTCATTTACAAGGGAAATACTGCTCTCTACAAAAACTGTAAATCAAATGAATTCACGTTCTTGTTTATACAGTTTCTTCAGCATCCCTAAAAGTGGCTATTGAGAAGATTTACCCAGGGCATACAAAGCAGATTTTTTTTGTTTTCCTGTACAAAGAGAGGAAAACAACATCAGAGTAAGACTCAAAATAGATTTTAAAAAACCCACCTCGCTATATTACTAGAATTTTGAAAGAGCTAGATACAAAAGTTATAAATTCGTACAGATATAGGCAAAAACACGTAAGAATTTACTTTATAATATGCAGTACCAACTTTCACATGCCAAAAAGGAACAAAAACACTAGATACATTCACTAAACTTACTTTGTTAGAAAAACCAAATTTCAAATTAGATATCTAGACACAGAATATACAGTTACAGTAGTACAGACTGGCAAAAGATGCTACTACTTACAGGATCCAAATGTAACACTTCATAAGGGTTGTATTCTTGATACTCTCTGTCCGTTTTGGAAACTTTGTATGCAAGAAACAAAAATAAAGCCCAGCCAGCAAGGAGGACTATTTTCCTGTTTGGAAGAAAGAATTTTTAAATATACAAACCCGCTAGCTGTAGCACCATTCTAATAACACTAAAAGCCATTTTATATCAGTCTTCAAGAAACAGTATTAAAACAGCAAGAAACATTAAAGGAGGTATTAATACTTCAGCTTTAATACTTTTTCTCCTAGTTTTTAACAAAGACAATCCACTACCACAAAGTCTCTTTTCATTCTTTAAATGTCTGTCCTCAGCAGGTATACAATAGTATTTCCTATTTTTAAAGGAAGATTTCAACTAGATCCTAGAAGATGTCAGTGTTAAAAGGAAAAAGACCTAACTATAAAAAGCTGACACAGGTGCATAACAGACAGCAAAGTATTTTGAGGGTGGGAGCAATAAAGAAATGATGAATATAATGCCTTCACCTTCAAATATACAAAATTATTATTCTTTTATATTTGAATTTATATGTTCACCTACCAAATATTAAAATCAAAATATTGCACTAGCACTAGTAATTTCAGTGAGAGAGAATTTTTTTAACGAATAAATGCAATGGTTTTGTGTTTTTTTTAAGAGCTGAGGCTCATTGGTCTCACATATCAGATTTTTATACAGGACAAACAACATACATCTTGATTTCAAGCCCTACTAAATAATGATTACCTATTAATTATTCAAATATAGCAGATTGCAAATGTCTCTTTAGTAACACAAAAGTAACTAATTCCGGCCACTTTGATTACAAACCAATATATTTTTATTTTTAAAAAGAAAGAATTGCTTTAATGGAAAGTCATGCAAATGAAAGCCACGTACTTCACTGTAGGAATTATGTTCTGCTGCGGTTTTAGCAGTCGCAAGCGGTACCACAAGCATCTTCCATATACGTTCCGTATATTCTTTAATCGAATTTGTTCTATAAAAATAGGGAGAGAAATTGCAATTAACCAAGCTGATAAAACACAGAACAACAAACGTGCTCACCTCACCCCAAGAAGGCAGTATAAGGCCAGCTGGAGGACTAACAAAAGGTCCAGCATTACCAGAGGAAAGCATGCTTTTTATCCATTTAAGTGATACAGAAGAAATTGTTCAGATTACTCTCTGCTACCTGAAAGGAATGAATTCTATTTTCCATAGGCCACACAGTAACCATCACATGTGAACCCCGCCTTTGCCTGTCTAATATGCACCTGCAAACTTCACTTCTGCCACTCAACTCCAACAAGCTTCCCATTTCAGTATGTCAGCTACGGCATGCAGGAAGAACAAACAGAACGCAACCCACAGGCAAACTGGTGTTTGCAAACAAATAAAGAGTAGAGCAAGAGCAACAGCTCCTTCTTCAATTCAAACATGATGCATTTTCTTCTTCTTTGTGACATCTGCTTTTAAAAGCAGCCTTCATTTAGGTTTTTCCATTGAAGGGGAAAAGGAAGGAAGATTAGGATAACAGTTACTTGAAAGCCATGCAACTCAGTAATACATGCCCTTGCCAAGGGAGTACTGGCATTAATGACAAAGTAGTCAACTAGATTTCCTCCCATGGTCCTTTTAGGACAGGATGGGGCCAGTAGGAAATTGTATTTATACTGTCAAACTCACCATGATGAGGCATGGGAGCTCTGTTAAGAGAGTTTTAATTGTATTTCAGAGTTAATCAAGACCAACTTGGTTAAGGAATTCTTCTATACTATGGAAAGTATGGTGAAAAGCAAGTAGCTCATACAGATTTTCTCTAAGTACTGAAAATTATATGTTATAATTAAACTCCTGTTTAAGTAACTTGTCTGTCCATAAACTATGCAGTTTGACCCGTAACACTTCTGAAGTGAGGATGTCACTGTAATTACCTACTTGCAAAAGAATAAGATCACTTCACCCTTTTCAGACTAAAGGAGAAATAATCAAGGAAAAAAAACCAACTCATCCTATGTCAATACATTTAGATACTTCTGGTGAACAAAATTTAAAGACAATCATGAATTATCTAAATACAGGAATTATATTAACAACTTTGATCCAAAGCACACGTCAGTCATATCCTACAGAGTCTTAAATCTCAACTTAGCACTTTTGACCAGGTGATGCCCTCATAGAATCACAGGATGGTTTGGGTTCATCATCTACTTCCAACCACCCTGATACGGACAGGGATGCCATCCACTAGACCAGACTGCTCAGAGCCCCATCCAGCCTGGTGTTGAACTCATCTTAACTAAAATAGCAGTTTTGATGCACGAAAACATTTTTATTTGGCTGATTTCTAAAAGGTAATTGTGGAAGACAGTGACAACCTCTGTTTAGTTACTCTGAAGGTGTTGGAAGGTGGGATACAGCATTGATCTACTCAAATTTCAAGGCAAGCACACAAGTCATATGAAACACATAAAATTCAATTTGCAATTACCAAATTATTTGGGGCCAGAGCAACATGACCATTGTGCACCACATCAACCATGAGTTCAGATTTAAGACAGATCAGACATGAACACTGGGTGGTATTTTAAATTCTGGATGATTTGGCAGAAATAGAGTGGGAACAGAGATGACATGTGGCCATCCAAGAACTAGTAAAGCAGACAACTATTGAAGCTTGCACAGATGAGGTACTGGAACCAGAAAAAAGGTGTATCAGCCTATTCTGAACTACCTAATTATATAGAATACATCTTCCCCAAAATTCAATATAACACTAAACAGTTTGATGCAATTCCTGAGAAGATTATATTAGTAGTCCCATTACTCCCAAAGACAGAGATAATCAAGGATAATTCAAACCCCTGCATCTGATTCAACTCTTGCCATGCTTCGTAATAAGCTTCTGAACTTCTCTCGCTGTTTTGTGCAACAGATAAACCACACAAGTATTTTGCAGCTCTTCTGATCTGCAAAGACTGTTCACATACCTAAAACACAAAACTTTCTAAACAAAAAAGGATATGACTAAAATTTGGTTAAACAATTCCCCATTTAATTTTACTTATGTAAGGCTTTAGAAAGCACTGTGAAGGAAAAATTCAGCAGACAATGAAAACACTGAAAATGCAACACTCAATCCCTACTGGTAGAATGCAAATTAATTTGGCATTTTGTCTTTGCTTTTTTTATTTTAAGACAACAATTGTGGGAGATCTCTCTTGGTTCAAAACTGGATCCACCACAAGCAGAAGCTAATTGTTACTTAAAATTAAACTACATATTTAAAGCAAAATTACAGACAGAACCAAACAAAGAACAGGCATTTAAAGAAAAAAACCTAAAACCTCATGCCATTAAATAATACGCTGACAACTAAGTTATGAGGACTAAAAACCTCTGCAACAGAAACAGGGAATAAAGTGTTCTGAAGGTTTTAAATGGTCACTGGACAACTACGACCCATACTTTGATGAAAAAGTTACTGACTATACTTGCATAAATCAGGCATCAGAAAACTCACAGAAGACACATGTGTTTATGTGAAGCCTAAATCACTTATTTCAAATACTGTCAATCAATTCAGTTGTTTGGTGTAGAAGCAAGATGAAACCAACTGTTCATGAGTTCAACCACATGGACCCAGATCAACACCTCAGCCTTTCAGTGTTTTTGCTAGGATGTTTTAACAAGCTGCTGTGCCTTGACTTCAAAGACCTATGCCACAATGCCCCACTTTTCAAACCTGCCAACTGTCCAGCCCTCCAAGGACCAGATGATCCTCTCCTTTTCCCCACTCTGCATTCTCCCTGGAAGAACTGCCAGTACCCTCTACCCTACCATGCTAAAAAACCTTCCAAAAATGCCTTAGAGGAAGGCACCTTGGAGAAACAAAACATAGTTGGGCAAGATAAACTGAAGAGTTGGCATAGGATCAAAGAAAAATTGACCACTTGTGCACAAGGGGACCTCTTCAGCCATACACCAAATTAAGGCACAATGCTAAGCAGCCACTGCATTTTTTACACATGCATCTGAACAACTCCGGATCAAATCTACTTGCAGTTGATCAAACAATATCACAGCAAAAGCATCTAACTAATCTTTCTGATCTTGGGACGGCAATGGTATCATTTGACTAACAACCCCAAAAGAAAACAGGGTACTAAGAAGGTGAATGATTGTTTACAGTTATCTGTTCAGAACATATAGAAAGAATCAAATCCTACCCAAAGTGAGGCTGAAGTCCAGACTACTCAAAATTATTTGCAGCTATCCTGAGGCACTTCCTCTGTCATATGTCATCATCAACATATGTGAATTTGTGGATTTCAAAACCAGGCAGCTACTTTGGAAAAAGAAGGAGCATTACAGACTACATAACTCCCAGTTTAGGAAGAAAGCCACTGGCAAAATACCGTACTAAGAAAGGTATATTCCTACTGTATCTGGGAAAAACTGGCTTCCTGTTTATTTACAGACAAAGCATGCAATTGCATCAGAGAAAATACTTATCTTGTTAGGAAGACAATGGTTGCAGGAAAAAGAAATTAAAAAAAAAAAAAAAGAAAAGGAGAGAACAAAAAAGAAAAGAGCAAAATTTAAAAGAAAAAAGGATTTTTTAAAAAATAAAATAACAAAAAACTTTTAAAAAAAAATAAAGATAAAAAAGGCTTGCAAAGGCCAGAATACCAGGTAATTCCTGTACTTAACAAAAGCAGCAACTTATTACTAATGAGCAAGTTGTGGATAAATCAGATCTTTTTTGCTTTGCTTTGTCTTCCAAGGAGCTTCCTTTTTACACAAGTGGATTTATCATGCCACAGAATTGGCAGACTGCCCTACAATATCCTGCAGACCCTGATCACAAAGGAGCAAATACATTACATACTGCTCAAGGTAAAGTCCCGCAGTGAAATATGAATTGTACCTTCTTTGGATTTTAGCTCTGGAATCCGTATTCTGTCAGGGAAAGAGATTCAGAGTTTTAAAAGCAGACAAGAGTTTTCTTGTTTCTTCTCAGTCCAGATCATGGCTCCCCATCACACCACAAGAGCACTTCCGACAACATCCTTTGATATGGGATTACCAGGAGACACATGTGTGTACGGTGGGGGAAATGCTTTTCCTCTAGTCAAAATCACTTCTCATTTGATGGGCAAAACCCTTCACAATAGTGAATCTCTCCTACAGTTTTTAGAATAAGTATTAAACAGCCTTGGCAAATAAAGGCATAATCCATCCGTGAGCTTTCGAGTTAATCTCACTAACACTAACCCACACATCAAGGTATTGTTAAAGCACCCCTCTCAGATGAGAATGTAGACTGCCAGTTCATTTCTGTAAATAATCTGGGGAAGCATCCCATGCTTGTTTTATTCCCCTCCACATTATTCTGGATGCATTCAAAGTTCCTGTGATTCACAAGCCGATTTTCACCAATACAATTCTTACTCACAAGGGTTCTCAGAAGTGTCTATTATAATAACCTTAAAAATGTATGAGAATGAGAATATCCAGCCAAAACCACATCTTAATATACTTTTCAAGTTTGAGAAATACAAGAAGTATTGATACAAAAGAAAACCTGAGTTCCATCTCTTTTATGACTGTGTCAGAGGCCTTAGAGAAGTTTAGGTAGATGATATAGGTTCGTCTTCCCTTGCTGGCTTGTTGCAGTCACTTCTTTTGTATTCCAGGCAACAACACAGGTATGAGTAGAGAATGTTTAAGTAAACAATCAACTTCTCTTGATCAGCACTTATGCAAGCCTCTTGAGTACCTAGTTCTTTAAGCCAGAGGCATCTGCTTCTTCTGCATGGGTAACAAACCACACAGTTCTTGGGTAAAAGGAACAACTGAACAGGTTGGAGAGGGTGGAAAAGACCTCGGGAGATGACCTAATCCAACCCTGCCACTCAGAGGAGGGACAACAAGGCAGCTGCTCAAGGTCTGGATGTAGGCCTTTTGAGTAGCTTCAAAGAGAGCTCACTGTGCCTCTGAACAACCTATTCTACAGTTTGATCATCCTCACAGGGTAAAAATTTCTCATACCTGCGTCAGCCTCTGTTCATTTACCAATTACACAACGGGTGAGGACACTGGACACACAAACAGAAGGAAGCTAATTACAGGTTGGATTTGCTGTTTCCAGATATTACATTCAACCTGCACCTACAACTCAGCCATGCCTAGCTTAAGTTTGGTTTTGAAGTTCACCTATCTTCCATATTTGTTTCCAAAGAAACAGGAGGATACACCCAATCCTTAGGAATGCCTGACAAATGATCCCTACCTAGACCTAATATTTTTGTTTGAGATTCTGGAGGTTCCAAAAAGTGCTTTAAAAAAAAACCCCAAAAACTAAAAGGAGATTTTTTTTCATCCTTCTGAGGAATGAGAAAAGACTACACATTTATTGTTATTGAAGACAGGCAATTCTAGAAGAGAGAGAATGGAAAGAGGCACAGTTGCAATTATACCGAAAAGTTTTAATCTCCAGAATCTTGTTTCAGCTGCAACAAATACAGGTCAGATTTAAGAAAAAAAACACCACAAATAAGGCTACTGGCAGCAGTACTTACTTCTAAATCATATAAAAGTTTTAAAATATCAATTTTTAGGACAGCCAAAAACAAAAAGCTAATATCCAGAACACATGAAAGTCACCAGTTTTCCATCATTCTACCTCAAACAGCAGGAAAGACCAGAAATACATCCTAGCCTCCTGTGTTCTTTCTACCTTCAGGCTACTAAGAAAAGCAAAGCCACATAGTCTAAAATACAGTTCCAGTGGACTCTGTCAGAGCAAGAAATAGGAGGTGCACACGAAACATTCTGCCCACCACTTGCAGACAATTCATCCAAAGGAGAATGGTTTTCAAAGAAAATTACTTCTTTCAGGAAGGAACACAAATTGACACAGTTCTGCAGCCCTAGGAAATGCCAAGATCACTTTAGAACCAGACTTCCACAAAACTCATTTGTAGTGTGTCATCCTCTCCCTACACCTGAATGGAAAATTTGTACCTGTGGAAAGCATCAAGAGATGGAAGTAATACACACAGCATGCAAGTCTCAAGTAAAGGTTACAGCCCAGGGGTACCACGGCTCTAAGCATTAAATCTGTTCTGTTAAAACTGAGGGCAACAGGTTCAGTCAAAACACTCTTGAGAGTTTCTGGGTTTGCTGGATTTTATTCAGGGTTCTACGGTTTTAATCCTCTAAACTGTACACTAAGTAGGTTCCTATTTACTTCCAACACTTACGTATATATATATACATATACACATACACATGCAAAATCTGAACTACTTCAACAATAACGAATATTAAATAATTGTATGAACAATTTGTTTACTGAGGTCTTGAACTGAGGCTCTCTTAACAAATTCTTAAGCACTGAACAATTTCTCAGGTAACAGATGAAGTATGAAAAGGCTGCCCTACTGCTTCACTAGGCCATCTTTGCTTAACTCTACTGACATTTTCCTTGACAATTATAAAATAAGACTCCACATGGGTATAGTATGTTACCTGAGAATAATTTTAAAAATCACAAGATTATGAAAAAAAACATACACTTACTTTCAAAAAGGCCACTGACAAACACTGATAACTGTTTTAAAAGCAGTAGCCCATCTTTGCCAGTGACTAAGTGGCAGGATTCAAACTCACAGCAAACTCAATGTCGGCAACTCCAAGGTACTAAGCAATTTCAAACCTTATTATAATAGGATTGACTTCTACTGTAAAACCCCAAATTAAGATGCATGAAGCGAATTAAATTGATTTTAAAGTGTTCTAAATGCAGTTGCTTAAACCCAAAAGCCTTCAAATAACCACTCATGTTTCCTTTTTTTTTTTTAAAAAGAAAAATTAAAAATGGAAAGCGTGTTTCAGGACTTTGAATGGACCATAGCAGTGAAAAATTAAATGAAGTGATAGATACTTTCTAACTTTAATGTCTATTATTATAAAAATTGTCCTCAATACCCTCAATATTTATCTATAAAGAGGTCATATCCAAGTTAGCCTCTTCACTAAAACATTTATAGCTGAACCATCTCACCCCAGTTGTTGTCAAAGATTTTTTCTGTTTAGTAAATATTCATATAAATAAGCAAAAAATAGTGTGTTACTCAAAACACATGATAAGTATTAAAACCCCAAGCAGCTCATAAACTACAAAGAAACCTGCAAAAGACTTAACAGCAAGGATTCTTTTTTCCAGGGCATGTTTTGCAGCAAGTAGATTAAGTTTAAAAGGAACAAAAAGTAACCTAACTTTTCATTCCCACAATTACGCACGTATTTGCTGACCACAAGATAGCACCTGTAACTAACAGCTTTAAAAAACAGCAGCAAAAGTAGATTCAACATCTTGAAAATTAATATATTTTCAGAGTTTACTAACTCAAGCTTTCTCTTTCCAGTCAGCCATGCTCATCTCCAGGTACAGTTCCACATTATACTACTGCTAATTAAGCCATTTCCCATCCTTGACCTTCCTGTTAGTGTACTGTCTCATCTGCATTGAGAAAACTGTCGGTGGAACCAACTATATTAACTTTTAAGCTTTATCACCTAAATGATCAAATTTATAGCAGGGCTTGACCTATAGGTATATTGTAAAACTCTCACAGAATCTGAGAGGCATCAGAAAACTGGACATTTTACTGTGGAACAACACCCACGTGAGTCAAGGTCAACAATTTTAGACAAAGCCAACAACAACGCAGGGCTTCGGGATTACACATTCTTAATTAATAGCTTAATTTTATCAGTTTGGTGTGGAGAGGAAACCAGAACACATTCAATCCAAAAGAAACATAGACAAAAATCACTTAGTATATCATCAACCACTAAAAATGCCTGTATGCAGTATTGTTCCGATGCACACCTTGAAGAAACGCTAAAAGAGGACAAAATTAGCAGACACAAGGATAAGTACCATACATCCATTTATCATGAGTGGAGCTTTAGTACTCTAAAGGAAATACACATATGGAACAGATCCTCCTGATACAGTCTGTGGTTTCCAACAGGCTTTTGAAAGGTTCCTCTTAGAAGTGTTTCAGACAACCATCTAACTATTGCAAAAATAAGTATGTGACTAGAAGACAGAGTGAATGGCCAATTCTCGCAGCAGAAGGAAAAGGCCAGAAGCTCTGGAGGCATCTGTGTTGGAAGTACAACACTCACATTTCACCAATCAGTGATCTGAGTAAAAGGGTGAGCAGTAAAATAAAGCTTCTGGATGATACTAACTTATTCTGGGTAACAAGGACAAGGGCATCCTGAGGACTTGTAAAGTTCAAACAAATGCACTACTGAATGGCACATGAAATTGAGTATGAAAATGTAAAGAGCAGTGGAGACTATCCTAATTTTACATATACAAGGATGAGCTTAAGGCCGACCATTACCTCTCAGGAGTGCAATCTTGGTGTTGTAAGAAACTGTTTTATGTAAACCTCAGCTGAATGCTTATTACTAATAAAAATCAGGGCAAGGGTTTAGAGCATTCCTAGGAGAAAAGGAAGGGATTATTACTCTACCACATAAGCTTGAGGTATGTCCAGCCTTGAGGTCGTACATACCTCAAGTATGATATATAGTCCAAGTCCCCACCTCTCAAAGAGGGACAACCAGAAAACATTCAATTAAGGTGAACAAGGGCCATGAAATGTGTAAGAAGACTCATGTCCAAAATACAATCTACAAATCTTCCAGCTGGGAGAGGGTAAAGTGCAATGAGAGGTAATGGAAGGCTGTAAAAAACCTAAGTGACAGCCAGGACAGACAGGACTGAATGTTTACTGCCTCTTCCAGCAGAGCAAATAAGAATCATTAAGCAACATCAGAAACAGGTGCAAAACAAAAGTGATTATTTGCAGTGTGGGCAGCAGATCTGGTGACCTCCCTCACACAGAATGGTATAGATGCTATACCAAAAGAGTTACTGAACTCAAAACCACTGGAAAAATTGAGAACGTGCAAAGGAGACACCATTTATGCTTGTCCTGTTATTCCTTCCTTAAGGCATTCACTTCTGTAATGCTACATAAAGAACCCCATCTGATCTGACCCAGTATGTCCATTCTTTTATTTCTAAAGAAAACAGGGTATTTGAAACTTTATTGGTAAGCCTTTGTAGAAGCCACAACGCTTACAAATATCCTAGTTTCAAACAGTTCATCCAGCCAACCACGATAAAAGAATCTTCTGAATTTAAAATGCTTGTAAGCTATTTCCTGTAAAAGAGAAACACTAGGTGAAAATCTGAAAACACCTCTTCAATCTTCTTAATTGTATACTTATTTAAAACCTGCTGCAGACACTAATCTTTTTGCTCAGGAAAGAAATTAAGAACCTATTTTGTGCCTCTCCCTGCTCTTGATATTTCTAGCCAGCATGGCCCTCCTCACCATGAAATGGAGATACGGGTGTCAGGTCCTGGCTAATAACTGAGGGAAAGGCCTATAAACCCCATAGTGGGGGAAGGCAGCACCACAGGGGGCAAGGATGCAGCAGCAGCCCCAGTCTAGATTTGTTCAAATTGCTGCAGATCTGAATCCTTCTTCACAGGCATGAATTTGAAACACTAATTAAAACAACAACAAACAAATAAACAAAAACCAACCAACCAAACAAAAANAAACCCAAACTATGGAATTACTATTGATTCCATTCTTTGCCATTTACCTTGCTACTCCCTCAAAATTCCTGCTCCTTCTTCAAGAATGGTTTAGCTGCCCATGAAACCATAACTGAATCTAATTCTTTAATGCATAGCCTGTATAGCCTGGTAGTTTAGTGCCATCTGTATATGAGTAGTCAAGATAACCTTGCTGCAAGTATTAAATGAACAAGGCATATAATAAAACCTTCAGTACACTGTTTTTGTAAGCTTCCATAACATGGGATGAATTTTTAAAAACAGAAACTATTTTATTTTTATGCACAAGGAGTAAGTTTTTGTAATGGCTTTATCTTTAACTTGCCACAAAAAAGCTTTTCAGCATTTTGTGTTCTGGACAGTCTTGAAGCTACTCAACTAATCCCCAATACAGGGCTATTAATTTTATTTTACTGCTAAGAAGCTACAGTGCTTATTGTAAGACTACAATACTTTAAAAAATTCTAAGAAAATATAGGCTTTTTTTTTTTTCCAAATAACAGTAGTTTGGATAACTCTGTCCAAACACCTTGTTTTGAACGTATTTTTAGAGTTAATTGCTAGGCATTACAAGTGACATCTCATGATGTTCGCCCCTTCTTCAAACGTTTCTCAAAAAAAACCCCACTGCTTCAAAACAGCAATACAGTAAAAAAATTATCAAAATAGAGTTAAGTTTCACCATTACATTATATTCTGCCTTTTAACAGTCTCCTAATAAACTGTATTTTTTTGAACTTGAAATGGTTTGAGTCAACCATGGTACACTCAATCTCTCAAAAAATCTCAATTTATATGTAATAACAGTCCTTAAACGCATAACTGAGTTTCACTGACTTTCCTCCCACTTCCTGACACAATGATGAAAGGTTATAATAACAGGAAAGGATAAGCACACACATATGGGCACAAAATGCTTATATTCACAGATATCAAGTTTTCACACCCATGCTTATCCACCACATTACCAATGAGCATGGCATCCTGTGGTTTTATCCTGTCCTTTACCAGCATCCTGTACTTTATTCTGCATAACTAAATGCCAAAATGCTGTGAAATACTTTGGAGTAAAGTTAATGAGATTTCAGTGAGCTGTGGGCAAGGACAGGCATCACAGTTAACCCACTCCAACCAATCTTATCTCACACCAGGGGATTAGAAGCAGCACAAAAGAATTTTCTCCAGAGTGGGAGCAGCAGCAATGCTGCTTCCTCTCCCCCAGCTGCTGTGAGGTACAAGTGCTCATTACTCCATTACAGATAAAACAGAAGAAGTGCTGCCTGCATTCTCTATGCTGGCTTAAATCACATCCAAGTTGCACACTCACAGTTTGTCCTTAGAGTGCCAAACAAACTTCACAGCCACAGTTCCCCTACTTGCATCTTAAAGCAGGGGATTAATGGATCTCTGAGGTCAGCCTCAACACACACAGATGAAAAATGCACCAAAAAATTACGGAGAAATTTTCATATTGACACTACTGCATAGAGATATTCCATATAGTGGGCAGATACACTGAGAAGTATGGTTCCTAATACAGCAAACCTTTACAGAAGAACTTTCGCAGGACTTCTGTAGATAGTAGTTGGCACTCACATTGAAAACCTTGAGCAGAAGTGTACAAAAAACCCTACAGCTTCAGAACAGCAGTACAGTAAAAAATTAACACAACAGTATTAAGTATCAACATGACATTACAGTCTCCCTTTTAATAGTCATCTAGTAAGCTGTGTTTTTTAAATATTTCTGTACTTTGCCCAGCTTCAATGCAAAAAGGCTGGCATGTACTCTCTAACGGCCTATGCTACTTTATACAGGCATGGCAACTTCAAAGATTAGCAGGAAACAGTCTTTAACCTTTTTTTTTTAAGTTTGGGTTTGTTTCTTTGTGTTTCTTTGTATTAGCCCAGTGTTATTCAAGAAAACTTTAGCTATAGCTCACACAGAGATATTTGAGAGGGTGCAAGGGAAAAGTGTTATTGAGCAACAGGACAACATACAGCCGGGCTGGGGAGCAGCAACAGCAACAAAAACCACAAACAAACGACAGCCAAACAAATAAATTTATGGAAAAAACCCCAAAACAAACAAACAAACAAACCAAAACAACGACAAAAAAAACCAACAAAAAAAACCATAGACTTTGTATGGATTCTGATTATAATGAAAGTAAACTAAATAGCTTTTATCCATTTTATACCAATACTTTTTTCTAGATACAAAATGCAACCATTAATTTGTTTTTTTTCCTTCCCTACAGCAGGTTTTCATATTTTTAAGCTTCAAGAAGGAAGGTCTACATTCCAAACAGAATAGCTCCTACAGCCCCTTTTCTCTCAGGGAAAAGACTGCAAACTTGTATAAATGTTATCCCTGCATTTACAGCTGGTATTCTTTGGGAGTTTTGAACTGTTTTCAACATCTTGTTTTGTTCACGTTACTGTAAAAGTGTCAGGATAAATACTTCTTTTCTTTACATCAGCTTTGTAACAAGTTATGAACACCCAAAACAAGATAATTTATTTAATGTGGACCTAAATAAACTCAAAAAAGATTAAATAACAAGCTTCCAATACACATCCTTAACTACAAAGCACATCACAATCTATGACCACCTGTTTAAGCACAGCTTTATAATTATGTGTCTCAATTCAGCAGCACAGGTATAAGTCAAAAAGTACACAAAGTTCAGCAAACACATCAGCATTGTGCAACGACTGCCATATTATCCACCTAAATTAATTCACCCCTTACTCTCCATTTCCTTTCTAGATGCTGACATTCAATCTACACAAGCTTACACTGAAACTGGTTCAAAGCAAGTCCAACAACAGGAGGATACTTCGATGGGCATTCCTCCATACCTAACTGCTGAGAAATAAAAAAATCATCTTTTCTTCAACTCTCACAACTAACTTTTTGAAAAACAACTTCAAAATTCCCATTGTAGAAAATATCTTTTAGTTAAGAATGAATCTGCACCAGAATAACTTTTTAGCAACCGTATTTTTTGTTTCAAGAGCAGTCCTTGCAATTGTTTTCAACTAAGTAATCAGGCTAGATTTATACCAGTGTTTTCCCAGAAAAAGAGGTAATCCAGAAATAGTATGACTTTTTTAGCAATAAAACATATATACACACACACATTTCAAAGATACAACGCAAGGATAAACAATATCGCCTGAAGCCATATTCACCATCACCTGAAGCCATTCCCAACACTGAAAGAATCAGCCTTCTTCCCTCAGTCACATCCTGCACCATCCCAGGCACCCACAAAGTCTTACACAGAAGCTAATATACATTGAAAGAAAGACAGAAGAAAAAAAAAAGGGCCAAAAATTAATTTTAGCTAAAATGAGTTTCTTCCATTCCCATACACTGCTAAGGTGCTCTATTTGGCACAAGGGAGGGGGAGAAACACAAGACTAAACTCTGTTAGAGCACTGCAACCTTAATGCAATTATGAAACTTCAGTCCAAGACACAAAGCTGAACAATTAACCTTTTCTAAGAGCCTTATTAGCTCTGGAGTGAACACCAAGGAGGTAAAGTCATTTGGACAAATCCGGTTTACAAAGTCAATTACCTGCTTGTTTGGTTTATCAAAGCTGAGGTAATGAAATTACAGGACAGTTCACAGGGTTTCTAGCACATCACAGCAAAACCCTCCCAAACATTAGCATCAACCCCTACTGCAGGCTGCAGCAACACTTCATGTAGACTCTTTCAGCATGCCTGGAGAAAGCAGGTTTAGACTCAAGAAATAAAAAGCAGCTCAAATTTTTCTCAGGACTTTAGAGACATAAGTTACATCATGCTGTTCTTCCAGACAGCAGTATTGAAAAGGCTTTCCAGAAGTTTATTTTAAGAAGAACTAAAAGCAAAATCTTAATGGCTTGCCAAAAAAACTACTCTACTACAAATCTGACATTAGGTAACGTACTTTGAGTTTCCTCAAAGTAGTAAAGCGATATAGATACAGTCTAACTTCCCATTCTTCACTATGGCAAAAATAAACACCGAGTTTTGAGGATTTTTATTTATTCTGCAAGCCTTTACTACAAAACTACAGCACAGAACAAACCCTAAAATGTTACAGGCCATCAGCAATTCCCAGATTTTTGCTGTTCTTCTCCTTCCACTGGCTCTGTACTGCATCACATACCAGCCTCCCTACTCTGTACTGTATCACATACCAGCCACCCATGGCAGTGCATTTGCAGAAGTAAAGAGCAGGCACTGATGGCTCAGCCTTCCCGCAATAAGCATTTAATTCTTGCTTCAGACTAGCTCTGGTCTGCTCTTACAAAATAACGTGGCTGAAGCTCATCTTCCAACCTCGTTTTTACCAAAAAAGGAATCTGCTCTGTGTCTTTTGGATGCTCTGGTTTGCATTGCAAAAGGGTCTTGAAGTGAGGACGACAGGCATTCAATTTGCTTCAAAAGCTCCCTCTGATCCAGTCTTCTTCACTCCCTGCAAGCTCTCCTGCAGCTGGAGCTGAAAGACCTCACCAGTCCAACTGCATCTTACTAAGTGCAACCAGGGCCACAAAGGCTGGGCTCTCTAGCACAGGTAGGGCAAAACACAATTCCAGAACAAATATGTTAGTTGGTCCTACACACAGAGGGCAGAGGTCTTGGTAGAGCTTATTCTCTTTGGCCCAGTACTATGCCTCAGTACTGGAAAACCCACTCTAAACCAGCATCAAAAGAACATCTCATATCAACATCCAGATATTTCTGCTCATTAAAAGAAGCAGGAGTTTGTAGTGTTGGAAGATTTCTCTTCTGAAGACACAGGCCTTCTCTTAGCTTCGGAAATACACTGTTTTGGTTTTGTTGGATTTTTAAAGTAGTGAATTACTCTGAAAACAAGAAGTGGTGGATAAACAACCAGTACTTTTGATCGCCACAAGGTTTTAATTTATTCCTGAAAACTTGTTTAAATGCTGGAACAGGCATGGTTGAATACATACAAAAATCTGTGAGAAAAACACTAAGCGGTTTTGCTGGAAATTACTTGCCTAAGAGCCACACACTTAAACAACATCACAATGTTCTGCTACTTAGCAGTTTTACTTCATAAGATCTTACTTAGTAGATCAACATTAGGTGCAAATGATGATCCACACAACACTTCAACTCCTTGTTTAAAAAGAGCCTGCAGAACAAAACTCAATCAGGCGACTACAGGCATGCCATTAATGCATATGCTAAAAATTGGACTACATTCCCATTTGAAAATCCATTAAGACAATTATGAGGCAGAAATCATCCTTTCACCCCCGTTCATTTCCACTGGTGATTTTCACTTAGTTGACTCATTTTTTTGCACCAACAGCGCAACAAAATCTACGTTTTGTTTTGGAAAGTATGGTTTGATACAGCATTGTAAGAATCTAGCACTAATTGCAGAACGATATGCAGTAGGCCCTCCCTACACTGGACAATGCTGGCTACAGGGAAAGAAATTAGTAATGTTTAATGGCAGGCCTATTTGGAAACTGGACAAAATACATACAGCCATATTCCAAAGCCAGGTTTTCATTTTCTGCCACTCCGTAAGGATAGCAGAAGATCAACTATGTAAGGCAAGTAAAGTGCTTCCAAGTTTGACAGCATTTCTACAGCTTTTCCTGCTTCTGTCAGCCCTTTTAAACTGATGTTAGCATCACAGTGTCCCTGCCGGCCATACCATTCTGCACAGCATCTCAAGCAAGTCACAATCGTTTTCCCAAGAAACAGCTTCTAAGAACTACGGAGGAATTAAAGCATTATTCAAGAAAAAAAGTGATTATCGCTCCCACTGCCTCCCACCCTTCACCAGAACAAAAATAAAACAAAAATCTTCAAGTTCTGAAAAAGGTTACAGAAGTAATATTCTCTCTCTGATCCCCCGCTCCTCAAGAACAACCCAAAGATTACAAAACATTTTCTGTAACAGTAACGCCTCCCTCTTGCAACAGTCAGGACACAAAAAGAGGAGGCAGAGAAACCTCTCCTTTCAGCAGAGAACTAACTCCTCAGTACAACAGGTAGTAAGTACCTGGAGGGCAGAGACTAATCCTCCAAAGAGGCTCTCCAGCCAAGGCCCTGTCAGAAACCACAGGCATGTCTGTCAGCAACCAAGACTCTGAACAGCTGTGATTAAGCACCAAAACAACATTTGTTCTTAGTCCTTACTAGAAGGTATAGGAGTAAGATTTTATTGTTGAGTATTTCTTTTACATATAAAACTAAGTTAAGCAGAGCCTGGCGAGCCATTTAAAATGGCATGAAAGCCACTAAATAACCACCAGATACGGAATGTAAAAAGATGCAAGGAACAAAAGGGTTTCTTCTCAGATTGCAAAGAACAAGTGTTCTTAAGAGGTCCGTAGGTTTCTGCGACGGGAACCAGCATCAAGCACCCCTGTTTTCCTCAGCGCTTACCACCCAGCCTTTAAACACAATTTCTACAGCCCTTTTAATCTCCGAACTGCTGTTGAAAATGTGTTCCTGTGCAGCCTGTATACCAAAACGCCTTCTCCTTCCAAGAATAGAGGGATGCAGAAAAGACAAAGAGAATAATTACTCTGGAATGAGATTCTGAATTATTCAAAGAAACTTTACAACACTGTTCGGGGACACAAAGCATCACCCCGAAGGGTGGAACAGAAATGTAGCTCTTCGTACATTTAACCGTGATTCGCAACGGGAAAAAAAGTCAAATCCCCATTTTCGCACTCGCTGTGACCTTATGGCACATTAAAGCAGAGCCCAGTAACTTTTCCTCTTTGGCCCCAGCTCAATAGCTTGTTCTTTCCCCACGATTAAAATTTAGGTCATCCGCCCTGAAACACTCCGGGAAGACAAGGGAAAACCCGAACCCCAAACAAAGCCCCAGACCCCGGCGCAGCGATGACTCTGCAGGAGCCGCGGCGCGGAGCAAGGTGCGCTTCGGTGGGCGGCGACCCCCCGGACCCTCCCCCAGCCCAGGTACCGCTAAATGGCTGCCGACGAGCCCAGCCGGGGCCGCCCCCCCTCCAGGCGGCACCCCGGGGGCGAGGCCAGGGCCGGACGAGCGCCCCGGCCGCAGCGGCTTC